>LR750076.1:566176-698204 GCA_902729485.2 Mus minutoides
CTATGAACATAGTGGAGCATGTGTCCTTGTTACCAGTTGAAATATCTTCTGGGTATATGCCCAGGAGAGGTATTGCTGGATCTTCTGGTAGTACTATGTCCAGTTTTCTGAGAAACTGCCAGACTGATTTCCAGAGTGGTTGTACCAGCTTGCAATCCCACCAGCAATGAAGGAGTGTTCCTCTTTCTCCACATCCTCGGCAGCATCTGCTGTCCCCTGAATTTTTGATCTTAGCCATTCTGACTGGTGTGAGGTGGAATCTCAGTGTTGTTTTGATTTGCATTTCTCTGATGATTAAGGATTTCGAACATTTTTTAAGGTGCTTCTCAAGAAGCCCTTTGGCATTCTTCAGTTGAGAATTCTTTGTTTAGCTCTGTACCCATTTTTAATGGGGTTATTTGAATTTCTGGTGTTCAGCTTCTTGAGCTCTTTGTAATATTGGATATTAGCCTCCTATCAGATTTAGGATTGGTAAAAAATTCTTTCCCAATACATTGGTGGCCTTTTTGTTTTATTGACAGTATCTTTTGCTTTACAGAAGCTTTGCAATTTTATAAGGTCCCATTTGTCAATTTGTGATCTTACAGCACAGGCCATTGGTGTTCTGTTTAGGAATTTTATCCCTGTGCCCATATCTTCCAGGGTTTTCCCCCACTTTCTCCCCTATGAATTTCAGTGTCTCTGGTTTAAATATTAACATTATTTCTGGAGAGTGAGATTATGAGCAAATTTTACCTTTGATTTTCTATATCTATAAACTGTATGAAACAAATAATGAGAATTTGTTTTAGTAGTAAAGAGATTTTGAGTATAAAAGATTTACTGAGCCGGGCGTGGTGGCGCACGCCTTTAATCCCAGCACTCGGGAGGCAGAGGCAGGCGGATTTCTGAGTTTGAGGCCAGCCTGGTCTACAAAGTGAGTTCCAGGACAGCCAGAGAAAGAGAAACCCTGTCTCAAAAAAAAAAAAAAAAAAAAAAAGATTTACGGAGAGGAATAATGTCAAGACAGCGTCTTTAACAGGACTCATGCTTTAGTAATTTCCTCTCCAAACCATATACCTACACAGAACCTGGAAGTTGGTAGCATCTCATTGGCTAAGAGTTAATTTCCTCCGATGCAGCAGGGTTACCTGGACCTCTGAGGTTGCACTGTCACCTAAGTATGAAAGGATTTTAGGGCACTCTATCTCTGCACTGTGGCTAGAGGAATCTAATAATACCCCACCATTTCTTTTTCTTCTTCCTTTCCTGAAAATGCAGCAGGTAGCGCTTCTGATTGAATTCCATCCTGATTTCATTAAATATTCATAAAGGCCAATTAGAAGAGGAGACAAAGAGGCCATGAGGCAGGCCCTTCCATCATCCTGTCAGAGGCCAGCTAGCTGACTGTTAGACACAGACCAGCCAGTGGTCAATATGGCCATGACCTTTCTGCACTCTTCTCAAGGGTCACTTCTCACTATCCCAGCAAGGGACACAAGACCAGCAGGGAATGAACAGTAGGGGCCAGGCGAAGAGAGGCAGCTCATAATTCTGACAGAAAGGTGCTTAGTGTATAGAATGCAAAATGCAAATGCTGGGAAGCCAATCACTGCTAGAATGAAAATCTCTCCCTAATGAGTGATGATGGTGGGAAAGAGCTGATTGCACTGAAGAAAAACTGTTTAAAATTTATAATCAATCAAGCAAGTTGATTTTAACCTTTTGTAACTAAGCCATCTGGTTCAGTTCACCAAGAAGAGTTCATGTCTTCCTCCCCACCCGCTGCTCCCATTCCTCAAGACACTTAGAAAATAGGTACCCATGGAGACTCCATGCAAGTTGGGCAAATTAGGAAAAGAAGGTAGGGGAGACCTCAGAGATTTCACCTATCTTAATCTGGTAGGCTGATGAAGGTCAGGAGAGTCCAAGGGACCTAAGAGCAAGGGGTCAGCAGCAAAGCAACCCAATTGTCCATTAACTACTAAGGGAACCGATTAAAGAGTGGGCGCTAGAAACCCAGAGCTCTAGATCCGGGGCCAGGTGTTGGCTGTCTCAAGTTGTGAGACAATAGAACAAAGAATTTGTGCTACTTTAGGCTGGAAATCACATATTCAAATCCACCAACAATCATGATGTTAATACTGTCTTCTTCCTTATACGGACAGTTCTTATCAGAGTCAAATAATAAAAGGATACAAAGTGCTTCCAAAACAGTGAAGCACCCTTAACTACCATTCAGCTCTTGCCATTTTCTGGCCCCACAGGTTTGTCCATCCAAATTACATCACACAGAGAGAGGTACCAGTAAAACTGGTATCAAAACTTTGGTACGACCTTGTCTCTTCCCTATTTAATCTTTTACACACTGCACTTGAGATGGAGACTGGTTCTAAGTCTGGTATGCAAGTGATATTCCAAAGGAGAATTTTGAGAATTTGTTTCTCTGGGCTTGTTTACTCCTTCATAAAATGAGAAAACATATAGAAGAGAAGGCTGCTTTGACTACCAGACTTCACACCCTCAATGCAATCAGCATATTTTCTGGCACACTACATTTGCTCTTATAGCTTATATTATTATGATATTAAGATTTTTACCATCTTGAAAGACAGGAAGAAAATGAATAGATAGGTAGAAATGTGTGTGTGTGTGTGATCACGCACATGTATTGTGATAGATATGCGTGTTACTGTGTGAGGGTCTATGGAGATTAGCCCTTAACATGAGGTCCTTTTCCTAACCACTCTCCATCTTTTTATATTTTGAGACAGGATTGGTGACTGAAACCTGAAGGTCACTGATTGGCTTAGGTCAGGTGGCCAATGAACTTCAGGAGTTTGCCTGTCTCTGCTCCACCACCACTACTTTCTTTTAGGAATCCAAATTCAGGTCCTCATGCTTACACAGCAAACAACTCATGAGGCTCAATCATCTTCCCCAGCCTACAAGAAGGAGTAAATGAGGCAGGAAAAGCCCAGAGAGCTAAAGACTTGGATTATGCAAACGGCCCAGCTAGAATACTTGGGCTTTTAGTTTCTAGGGGACTTGGAAAGGAAGAGAGAGAAGTAGGGAAAAGAGAGGGAGATGAGAGGCAGAAGAAGGAAGACTAAACATGGGAACCTCAGACTGCAGGTAGCCATTATTTTTTTTCAGCCTAGTTCAGAATTTATAGAATTTATATTTATTTTTCAGTATGATTATAGGGCCTTATGTCATCACACTAGCCCACCTACCTTGTTTGGCCTCATTTCAAGCCAGTGGGAAATGAAATAAAACAAAAGGAGCTTTGGTTATACAAAAAGAGTTGCTTGAATAAATGTAGAAAGACAACATTTCCAAACAATAACTTTATGCTCTTTTTTCCCCTTTCTGCTCAGCTTCTCCCCTGGGTCTATTTCAAGGAAATGAACAGAAACTGAATGGAAATGCATGAACTGTTGCAAACAAATGTGTTATTTAAAGACAATTTCCTGAAGACATCACCCCATAAAGGGTGACTGCTGAGCCAGGGGCAGAGTTAAGAAACCTACATACGGTTCTACTTGTCATAACTGTGCCTTTTCTAAGACCTGATTTAAGTCACTGACTCACCTTGTTATGAACAAAAGTATGAGCATTCAAAACATTCTACTTTATTAGTTTGATCATTTGACAGCATTTATCAAGCCCCTAGTGCATAGAGATATTTTGCTAAAGTACAAGAATATAAAACAGATTCTGTCCCCACACAGCATTTAGATTCCACTGGGAGAAAATAGACTTTTAAAATAATCAAATATTCACACATATGATTTGATCCTTTAGTAAGCATCATGAACTTTGGAACCTAGGATATATTCACCAGGAGGAACTGATGCAGTTGGAGGACAGTGTGGCTCCAGAAGAGCATCTGTGAGAAGTCACTGGTGCTGAGAAGAATGTGGAATTAAGATGGCAGAAAACAAGAGAGAAGAGGAAGGATGGTGTGGGTGGAACAGCTCTGGTGTCAGAGGACACATGGAAGCCCAAGAGACCAGAGGGTCTGCAGAACAGAGATGGGGCTGAGAAAGAAGACACTGTGAAGGTGTGAAGGGACTGAACTCCACAGAACATTTAGATTAGTTAACAGTCTTGGAAGCAAGTTATGCTAGGTATGAGGCAAGTTTTAAGATAGATGTGTAAAGATTTATATCACAAACCACTTAAAATTTAGCAGGTTTTGTTATTAAAAATGTCATACTAATTCTAGAATTCATATGAAAATGCAAAACATGTAGACTACCCAAAACAACTTTTTTAAAACAATTTTTATTAGATATTTTCTTCATTTACATTTCAAATGCTATCCCAAAAGTTCCTTATACACCCCTCCCCCCTGCTCCCTAACCCACCTACTCCTACTTCCTGGCCCTGGCATATCCCTCAACTGGGGCATATGATCTTTGTAAGACCAAGGGCCCCTCCTCCCAATGATGGGCAACTAGGCTATCTTCTGCCGTATATGCAGCTAGAGATATGAGCTCTGGGGGTACTGGTTAGTTCATATTGTTGTTCCTCCTATAGTGTTGCAGACCCCCTCAGCTTCTGAAGAACAAAGTTGAAGTACTGCTATTACCTAATTTCAGGAATTAATATAAACCAGCAATAATCAAGACAGTTTGGTTTTTGGAATAATGAGATCCACAGAAGAGAATAGTCTAGAAATAGACCAATACATGTATAGACAGGTAATTTTCAATGAAGATATGAAGGAGTTCACTGGCAACGCAAGCTTTTTCAACAAATGAACCTAGGATGGGATTAAAAAGAATTTTGAACCATACCCCACACCATATAAAAATGATTTCAAAATGGTTTACAAAATATGCTCCCTAAAATTTTGAAGAAAACAGAAAATCTTCCTAACACTTGATTAGGAAAAAATCTCCCAGATACAACAGCAAAATCATTCTACATAAGAGACTGGCAAATTAGACTGAACTGACATTTAATTTTGTGCGTGGGTGTTTTGTCTGCATGTATGTTTGTGCACTACTTGCATGCCAGGTACCAAAAGAGTTACAGATAGTTGTGAACTACTTTTGTCCGTGCTTTGAATTGAATTGAACTTGGAAGAGCAGCAAGTGTGTTTAATGGCTGAGCCATCTCTTCAGCTTCTTAATTGACATTTTAAAAATTTCACAGTAAAGGGGTTCTTACAAAATTAAAACACCAAACCATAGCCTGGGAGAGAATGCTCATGAATAATATATCTGATGAAGAGCTTAAGTCTCAACTATGAAAATAAAGAACATTAAAAACTTGTTGCAGGTTAAATATTCCTTACCCACAATGCTTATAAGTAAAAGTATTAAGTGTTTAAAAAGTTGCAGATTTTGTGAGAGACTTTGGACCATTCAGCCTTTAGTATATTTTTATTAAACCACACCCCTCAAGGCTCAGGAACCTAAGTAGAGGAAAAGTTGGAAAGACTGTGAGCACTAGAGCTGATAGAGGGCTCTCAGAAAATGGTGGCTCCCAGACTCAACAGGGCTGAAGCACATAGAAACTTACAGAGACTATGACAGTACACACAAGACCTATACAAGCTCAAGCCAGACAAAATCCCAGCATGGATAAGAGGAGGGGACACAAGTGCCACCTCTAGCCAAGAAGCATAAAGGGAAAATATTTTTCTACAATGAAGTGACACTAAGTATACTGACCATGCTCTAGGGATGGCCTCATGACCAGGAGTAGTTGGTCAACATAAAACCGACTCTATGTTTTTTGTTTTTTGGTTTTTCGGGACAGGGTTTCTCTGTATAGCTCTGGCTGTCCTGGAACTCACTCTGTACACCAGGCTGGTTTCGAACTCAGAGATTCGCCTGCCTCTGCCTCCCAAGTGCTGGGATTGGACATTGGACTCTATGTTTTTATGTGTTGCTTGTTCTCTAGTTTGTGGACCTGTTTGGGAAGGATCGGGAGGCATATCATGGGGTTGTGCTTTGAAGTTTCATTACTTGTTAGCTCTCCATGCCTTGTGCTTATGGGTCAGGATGTCAGCTCTCAGTTACTGCTCCACTCTTGGGACTGTTGCCTGCTGCCACGTTCCCTGCCACGATGGCCAAGGACTCACCTTCTGAAATTATAAACTCAAAATAAACTCTTTATTATGTAATAGAAAAGCAGCTAAGAAAACTAGTCATTAAAGAAATGCAAATTGAAATCAAATGTAATGTCTTAGGATGACTAAGATTAAGACTGCTCATATTGAGTGTCAGTGAGAAGTAGAATGCTTAATTATCATTGGCTGTGACTGAGGATGAGACATAGAAGAGCTAAAACTTCAGCATATTCTTTTTAAAAAATTAAACATAAACTTATTATTTGACTCAGCCAGTTTGTTCTTCAGTATTTCTTCAAGAGAAATAAAGCACTTGAAAAAAGTTGCACTTGGATGTCCAACTTTATTTGTACTAATCAAAAACCTAGGAACAATTCAAATGTTTATCAACAAGATAACTCACATTGTATTATATGTATACAATAGAATACTATTCATAATATAAATGAATAAAATTGATATACATAGCAATTTGGTTGAATCTCAAATTAATCATTCTTAGTGTAAGAAAGCTAACCATAAAGTACAGGAACTATGAATATGGAAATAGTTAAATGGGAGAAACATTTTAGAGTTGGTAAGTAGAACTCCAGGGGACTGTTGGGGATAGTTTAGAAAGAACAAGAGGGTAGATCTGATGAAAAGTGGAAGCTCAGATGTTTAGAAAGAAAGGATTGGGGAAGAAGTGAATGGAGAAGAGTGAAATGATGAAGAATGCAGGTTTAAGAGTAATGTCTAGAGGTTTGGACTGACTAGTCCACCCTAGTTAGTAATGTCACAGCTAGTCCTCCAAATCCTTAAGTTTAATCAACAGAACACTGAAAATGTTAGAAAAGGAGTCTGTACTGAATTTGTGGAGACTTGGAGACTTCTTCCTTGCCAACATCCCCTAAACAATACACTAAAGCAACTATTTATATAGTACTTTTGTTGTAGTCATTGTATGTACATGTTATATGCAAATAACACATTTTATATAAGGGACTTGAAAACCCTAAGATTTTGGGATCTGAGATCTGACACAAAGGAACAATTTTATTCTGTGCTCATGGAATGCTACAGAACAGTTCTTCCTGTATCTTTTACCTCCATTTCCTACTGCTGATTCATCACCACTTCCTAGCTCAGACCTAATGCCTCTCTCCTATATTTGTATAACGACTTTTGCTCTACTTCTTTCCTATTCAGATTTAGCTTATGGGTTTGGTATTTCACACTAGAGAACATTGTTATGTTTAAGTCTGACAGTTTTGTTTCCCTGTTACATTCTTTCCCATGAGTCTCTTATACTCTCCGGATAGATACAATATTCCTTTTCTTTTCTTTCTTTTTTCTTTATTTGGAGACAGGGTTTTTCTGTATAGCTCTGGCTGTCCTGGAACTCACTTTGTAGATCAGGCTGGCCTCGAACTCAGAAATCCACCTGCCTCTGCCTCCCGAGTGCTGGGATTAAAGGTGTGCACCACTACCACCTGGCAAAGACAATATTCTTAGCATGAAACTTTTGAAGTCTTTGATGTCTTGGCTTCTCTCTTCTTTTTTTATAGTTATCTGGCTCTCCACTCCAATACCTTGGTCAGATATACTGAATTGCTTATAGCTTCCTTCAACATTTTCCTCCTCTATTCCTAGTTATAAGTTGATCCAATGCCTTCAACTCATTTCCAGAAGCATCATTTGTTTTCCAAGACTGGGATTTTTTTTTTAATCTCCCAAATGCTCTTTTAGCCGTTTGTGCATCTATCAGAGCTATTTACTTGCTGAATTTGTCTGAATCTCCAATACCTGGGCTCCACTCATCCATTAAATAGTTTCTTCAAATACTCACAGGCTTCAGAAACCACATGATGGCTCTAGTGTGTTAAGAGGGCTAGTTCTTTTGCTCAGCCATTGTCCCTACTCTGGAGGCATGTTTTGGATATCTGATTTTTTATGCCTGTCCCACTACATAGTTATTTCCTCCTTGACACATTGATTTAAGTATCTAACCTGTGCTTGGCAATGAAGAAATGAAGACGGATGAGATACAGTCACTGACTGCAGGGGCTCCAGACATGACAATACTCAGTGTGCTCCTATTCCCTGATTCTTAGGTTCGTCATCTGTAAAGTTATGTCTAATATGCGTTTTCTTTTATGAGTTCATGCTTCCAATATTAGAACAAAGTGAGTGACAGGAAAGTGAAGGGGGTAATTATGGATGATGAGTAGCTAAACATTTGAAAGAAATATGCAACATTGATAAAATTGCCTCAATTATTTCTTGGCTGATTAAGTTCTCTAAAAAAAAGTGACTGTGGAACATGAAAGGTGCATGGCCATGGTTTTCATGGCAGCTGAAAGTGGAGTGTTTTAACTTGGAACTCTGTAAATGGCATGGATCATGAACAACATGACAAATGTCCTCTTGAATGTTTTGGGAGAGGAGGTTTCTGAGATGCATGGCCCACATCTCCAGGGAAGCACTGTAATGAAAGGGTTAGGGTAAGTTTGGGGTTTTCTCCCAGTACACACATAGGAAGTCAAAGAGTTCCTTGTGTAAAAACAGACAAGTAAATCTGCCCCGTTTACCTTGTCTGTAAAACAGGAATATAATTAAAACAAAGAAAGAAAAAACCCCAAACCTACCTACCTTATAGGGTAATTTTGAGCATTAAGTAAGTCAGTAAATGTCAGCATGAGCTAAGGTTCAATGAGTATTAACAGTAGTTATTATCCACCAAGACTCAGAACCAGGACTGAGTCTAATTTTCTAAAAAGTAAATGTGGAATTGCAAAGATAGAAAAAATTTAGTAGCTACTATTACCAACCCAGTACCCAGATTCTGTTGCCTCTCTGGGTTTGTGCTTCTTCCTGCTGTCATAAGGGGGGAGAACTGTATCTGGCCTACACTTGCCAGGCACATGACTCTTTCCAATAATAAATGTGATCACATTCCCTAGAGGATTTTCTGTTTCAAAATTATAATTACAATCCAATGGCTTAATTTAATTAGACCCTTCAATCTACCCAGAGGGCTGTTGCAGAAGAGAATAGGCAATCATGAGTCTAGGTAAGTAACAAGGAATCTTTAGAAGGGAGAATTATAAATTGTGTGTTACTCAATTACTAGAAAAGTCTGTCATTTTCAAGGGTTCTTAAACTTTAGAATCTTTCATACCATCAGCTAGTCACAGCAAAAAAGGAGTGGAAAGAAGTGTCTGTAAACATCCAACCCCCATGCTCACAGGCTTTCTGCTTCATAGTTACCACTTACAGACACCATCCAGGGAAAGAAAAAGGGTCACAATGTTTGGTAACAAATGCCATAATGTCTTTACAAATAGCTGGCCAGGCGTGGTGGCTCATGCCTTTAATCCCAGCACTCGGGAGGCAGAGGCAGGCAGATTTCTGAGTTCGAGGCCAGCCTGGTCTACAAAGTGAGCTCCAGGACAGCCAGGGCTATACAGAGAAACCCTGTCTCAAAACAAACAAACAAACAAACAAACAAACAAACAGCTAGCCAAAATAATGTACAAATTACTTTGTATGTTATTCAGAACAAGTTGTTGAGATTAAATACTAATTTGGAGTTCAAAACACACCTACCATAAATAGTAAAAATCAACCACCACCACCACCACCACCAACAGCAAAAGATGACAAAAACCCAAGATGTATCTCATATGGATAGTTTCTAGATTTCTAGATCCACTAGAAATAACAGCTATCATTTATATGAAAATTTATAAAATGTTTTTAATCTCAATAACCTTTAAAAATATCATTCTTGGAGAATGTCATACAATAAATTTTGATGTGTTTGACTCCTAACTTTTCTCTCTAACCTCTCTAAGATATAAACCCACCTCCCTATCCCTCAACCCCATGTTCTCTCTTCTCTCTCTCTCTCTCTCTCTCTCTCTCTCTCTCTCTCTCTCTCTCCCTGCTGTCCTGCAGTCATGTTTTCTGCCCTGATGACCAACAAACGAAGCTTCTGGAATTGTGAGCTCCAAAATTCAACTCTTTCTTTTATAAGTTGCTTTGGTCATGATGATTTACCACAGCAATTACAAAGTAACTAAGGTACTCTGGCCTTACAGTTTCCATTATCTGACAATTTCTCCTAGTAGTGATTCACTTTAAAAATGATATGCTACTATGTGCCAGACATTACTGCAGGTATGATAGAATGATAAACAAAAATATATTCAAAATCTCTATCCTCATAGAGTTTACCTTTAATGGAATCTACAGAGAACACATAAAAAGTAAGATAGATAATACTTTAAAGTAGTGATAAGGGCCACAGGGAGGCAATGCATATTTTGAGGCCAGAATAACAGTTTATATTGGGAAACCAGAAAACCCTTAGTGGGAATGTAGAAAAAGACTAAAAACTTAAATGAAAGGAGAAATAGAGATATTAGATATGTTAGTACAATGTAATAATCTTAATCTTCTTGTTTACCCATAAAATAAATAAAATATAACCTGCTAGCTAGAAAATTGAAGCCTTTGGGCTTGGTAGGAGGTAAACTGGACACTGATCTTGAGAGTGCATCTCTCATCATGCTAAGCACTGGCAAAAAACCTGGAAGTAAAAGATAGAGTTCCTATCTTTAGTAAACTTGGGTTACTGAGTAGAATAATTTGAGAGATAGCTGAATTACAAGAATGGGAACAGTAGGATTTAAAACAGGAACAAGCAGTTCTATAGAAGAAATGGTTATGCAACAGTGGGTGAGGGTTGGGAATGGAGAAGGCAGACCTTGGAGCCAAGATGGGCCCACAGGTTGGAAAAACAAATGGAACAGCATATTCAGAAGCACAGATGTGAGAAACAGAGGGAGGTGATGACATTACAAGCAGATGGGGTGTTTGGAGCTAGAGCAGATTGGTAAGGAAGGTAAGAGGAGGTAAAAATATATCCAATGTGCTTACTTCTTGTTGAAAAAATATAAAGTAATCAAGTGACTTGGATTAATCCGCTTGTGCTATTAGGTGGCTTACCAGAATATGAAATCTTTTTTAAAATCCATAAAGGATCATGCAAGCTATAAATAAGTAAGGTAACTCTGCACCAGGCAATGGAAGAAGATACGTCTCTGTGGCAAGAGAATGATCTCTACTATGCTGAGCTGAGTCTAAGGAACTCTATAAGCTGGTCTGCCTTAGAGCTATTGGATCATGAAAATGAGCTGGAGAAGAAAGTCAACTTTCAAACATTTTTGTGACACCTGCAGGTTCTTCCTTTCCTAACTCAAATATTCATATCCCCTTCTCTCCCACTACTACTCTTCTTATGACCCCCCTCCCCCCAGCCCCATCCTGGGAAAGTAGCAACTCAGTTCTCATCTTGTTAGAGAGCAGCTCTCAGTCAAGATATGAGTCCCTCTATCAAACTCCAGGTGATACCATGTGACCACGCAAAATTTTAGTCACTCCATAGCAGGTCCATTCTCACAGGATCACTGCCAATTTATGGCCCTATATACCTCTTCAAGATCAGGTTTCCAAGGAAGTTAGCAAAGTTGCCTTTTCCAGAGGTCTGGAAAAAGCATCATATTCAACCAATACTTTTCTTCTTCATGCTGTCTAATGCCAAGTTTCTAATTTTACTGGCAAGTTGTGATCTCTCTGAAAATAAAATAAATTCCCTATAAGGGAGCTTATGGCTTTCTTACAATGGCATTTTTAGGTACATGAATGTCTATATTCCAAAGCGTCTAGGGGTTTATGGGAGTGAGAATATTTTGGTACCCTGAGCAGCAGCCACGTGCCCAGCACTGAGCTAGAGCCTCTATGTTTCCTCATTTAATTCTCACATTGCCCTGTGAATAAGAAGTGTTTTTCCTCCATTTGTATAGTGCACTGAGAAAATCCAAACTCAGAAAAGTAAAGTCAATTTCCCAGTCTACAGTCAGAAAAGAGATGTCTGGCAATTAAACCTAGGTCTACTATTTCCGAGTTGATACTTTCTCAGAGCCTCAGCCTTTTCGGACAATTTAGTTGATCCCACAGGTTTCTTATTAGTTTGGTGTAATTTGAACACTGTGTTCCTAAGTTGTGTCATGTCTTCCCTTATATACTATATAATAAATGCTGATCATAAATTAACCTTGTTTTAATGTATTTGCAGAAATCTGGATCTATTCTAGACACTCTCATCATTGTGACTGTTCTTTGATTTCCTTTTAAATGATGGCAGCCCTTTCAACAGTTACAGTGATAGTAGTGCTTGGCTATTGAAGGTCTCCCTGACTTCTTTACCACTACTTCTTTATACATGGTTTAAATTGATAGACTGCCTATTTAGTATGCATGAGACAAGATGAATTATACTGGATGATAGCTGGGGTGTCTGGACTATGTGGAAAATGTAAGTTTAGTGAGTATGCTGTATTATTAGTTCCAGCATAGTCAGCAGAACATAGGTCATATTATGATGGTCATAGTTCTGTCAGTTTTCATTTGGTGACCCAAAACGCAATTTGATTTCCATACTGAATGGATCAAAAGCAAACATTTCATGTTTCCAAACACATGGCTGTGGTAGGGTCTTTAAGCCACAAGGAATGGCATGCTCATGTTAGAGATGGAGAAATGCTCAGCTCAGAAACACACAGAGAGAAAAGCATTTCTACAGAAGCAATTCTCCAGCAGGAGGCATCTGACAGAGCAGACTAGAGGAAGAATAAAGCTTTGCCAGAGCAGTTGTGCTGAGACCTTGTCTAACTAGTACCCCCAGAGCTCATGTCTCTAGCTGCATAAATAGAAGAAGATGGCCTAGTTCGCCATCATTGGGAAGAGAGGAGCCTTGGTCATGCAGACTTTATATGCCCCAGTACAGGGGAACGCCAGGGCCAAGAGGTGGGAGTGAGTGGGTAGGGGAGCAGGGCCGGGAGGGGGGAGGGTATAGGGAACTTTCTGGATAACACTTGAAATGTAAATGAAGAAAATATCTAATAAAAGTTGGTAAAAAAAAAAAAAAAAGACAACCTGGAGCAAACCAGAAAGCAAAGACTAAATGTTGTTTCCTCAAGTAATCAGAACCCTACTACTAGTGCATACTGGCTCAGAAATCACCTTGCCTGAGGCAGAAGCGTCAGCACCCAGCAGACAGGGAAATGGTAAGACTCACAGAGTACAGAAGAAAGTGGAATCTAGACTATGAAGAATTTACCATTCAGCTACACATAGTTACCATTCTTTCATCAGTTGTTACTGAGAAGAAACTGAAAGAAAGTGGTAGAGATCCTCAGAATCCCTCACATGCAGAGCGCCCTGAATGTAGCTGCCATTCCATGTGGCACATACATCCTCATTAAGGCCTCTTTTCTTCAAATCCTGACTTTGGGAGTCATCCAATATTGTGATAGAGATACAGACTTTATGGAATGTGTCTAGTTATTGCTGTCAGATTTTTGTTCCCAGAATGGGGTAGGGGACGTAAGCCCAACTAAAAGGAATTTTCATAATGAAGTTTCTTAATTTGATCTCAAAGTGTAGCATGATAAATCAGGACTTTGTGACATCTGCTAAGAGCTCTTCAAGTTTCTAGATTTCATACAGGTGAAGTAGCCTGAAGGGCACACTGATTTTATAAAGCAGACTGGCTAATCCATAAATACCACTGTTTTTATTTGAAGTTAATACAAATTAATCATAATATATAAGAACAATGAACTTGACTGGTTTTTATTATTGACCCAAGATTATCTTCTTGGTTGAGACTCACAGAAAAAGAAGTTATTTTTCAGCTGAAAACTTGCAGAGTGAGTGTTTCCTTTGAGACATTTTGAGACATTCCCTAACTCCTTAAAAGAAGAAAGTCTTTGTGCGTCAACCAGATGCAGGAAAACATGCAGACCTCCCAGAGCTTAAGAAGGCATTCATGAAGACAGACTGTCAAAACAATCATCTCAAGACCAAATTTAGGAATCTTACAAACAAGTCATGGGGTAGCAGGTAAAAGAAAATGATGGTTTTGACAGGCTTTTCCTCCATCAGTACCCAGCTACTGGGCACCCTTACCACTTGGATTCAAGGTGAGGCATTTTTAAAATTAATTATTAATTTTTTTACACTCCATATTTTATCCCCTCCCAGTCCACCCCCTGACTGCTCCACATCCTATACCTCCTCTCCAACGCTCTGTCTCCACATGGATGTACCTCCCCCCCTGCCCCCGACCTCTAAACTTCCTGGGGCCTCCAATCTCTTGTGAGTTAGGTGCATCATCTCTGAATGAACACAGATCTGGAAGTCCTTTACTGTATATGTGTTGGGGGCCTCATATCAGCTGGTGTATGCTGCCTGTTTGGTGGTCCAGTGTTTCAGAGATCTTGGGGGTTCAGATTAATTGAGACTGCTGGTCCTGCTACAGGATCACCCTCCTCCTCAGCTTCTTTCAGTCTTTCCCTAATTCAACAACAGGGGTCAGCTGCTTCTGTCTATTGGTCGGGTGAGAATATCTGTCTCTGACTCTCTCAGCTGCTTATTGGGTCTCCCAGTGTACAGTCATGCTAGGTCCCTTTTTGTGAGCCTCAGGAATAGTGTCAGGCCTTGGGACCTCCCCTTGAGCTGGATCCCACTTTGGGCCTGTATCTGTACCTTCTTTCCTCAGGCTCCTCTTCATTTCCATCCCTGTAATACCTTCAGACAGGAACAATTATGGGTCAGAGTTGTGACTGTGGGAAGCCTCCCCCCTCCCTCATTTGATGCTCTGTCTTCCTGCTGGAGGTTCCCTCTCCTACTGTCAGGCATTTCATCTAAGGTCCTTCCTTTTGAGTCTTGAGAGTCTCTTACCTCCCAGGTCTCTGGTGCATTCTGAAGGGTCCCCCCAACCTCCTACCTCCCTAGGTTGTCTGTTTCCTATCTTTTTGCTTGCCCTCACAGTGGCTTCAATCCTTTTCCCTCACCCAATAAACAGATCAGGTTTCCCTCTCTCCCCCACTCTCCCCCATCCACTTTCCCTTCCAGGTCTCCCCTCCCTCCCCACTTGTGATTGCTTTCTTTGCCCTCCCAAGTGGGACTGAGGCATCCTCACTTGGGCACTTCAGCTTGTTGACATTTTTGAGTTCTGTGGACTGTATCTGGGGTATTCTGTACTTTTATTTTTATTTTTATTTTTTTGCTAATATCCACTTATTAGTGAGTATATACCATGCATGTCCTTGGGTCTGAGTTACCTTACTCAGAATGATATTTTCTAGTTCCATCCATTTGCTTGCAAAAGTCAGGATGTCCTTGTTCTTAATAGCTGAGTAGTTCCATTGTGTAAATTAACCACATTTTCTGTATCCATTCTTCTCTTGTGGGACATCTGTGTTGTTTCCAGCTTTTGGCTATCACAGGTAAGGCCAATATGAACATAGTGGAACATGTGCCCCTGTGGCATGGTGGGTCATCTTTTGGGTATATTCCGAAGAATGGTATGAAGCTGGGTCTTCAGGTAGATCTATTTCCAATTTTCTGAGGAACTTCTTGAGCAGATGGCGCTCAGACACAAGGAGGTAGCCACACTTGGTGTTCTTCATAGGAGTATATTTTTAGAAAATGGATGTGTTTGGATGGCAGTTGTTTCCTGTTATGGGGTTTTAGCCCTTTCAACCTTTACCATCAAACCTATACCATCAAAGCCAATCTATACCACAGCAGTGAAGGCATTTCTAGGCCCTAGAATTCCCTTTATTTCCAGCAGGTAGAGCTACTGCTCAGAACAGAAGCCCAAGCTAGCACACTTATGCTTGTGGCTTTGTAACATGATCCTTAGAATGCTTCTGGACAGAACAGCTTTCTTTCTTTTTTCTTTTCTTTTTCTTTCTTTCTTCCTTCCTTCCTTCCTTTCTTTCTTTCTTTCTTTCTTTCTTTCTTTCTTTCTTTCTTTCTTTCTTTCTTTCCTTCCTTCCTTCCTTCCTTCCTTATTTAACACAAGCATGAAACAGCGAAAAAGAACCAGAAGTACACAGCTTACAATCTCCATGCTTGTCCCTAGTGATATGATTCCTCCACCAAGGCTGAGCCATCTAATCCTGCTCAAACAGAGCTAACAATTGAGACCGAAATATTCATATGCCTGAAATTATGGACGGGGGGGGGGCTATTTCAAATCATTCAAACAACCACCAAAGGAACATACATAACACAATAAAGCCATATAGTACAAAAAAATAGCCACCATTTTTTTTAAGTAAGGGGGACTAAAGGGATGAGACAAGGGTGCCCACTCTCTCTGCTTGTATCCAACATAGTGTGCAATGTCTACACTGAATCAATAAGACAAAAGTAAGAAAGAAATATGTGCATACGAAAAGTGGTCTCTATTTTCAGATGATATGTTCTTGTATTGAAAAGGGAGTAAAGGTTGTCCCGGAAACTCTTAGGGTTGAACAGAGGCAGTACACAAAATTAACAAAAAATAAATTGCCTTTCTATATACTAATAATGTTCTTTCCAAATAAAAAAATGGGAAAAATAGTTTTAAAAAACACATAGTTATAAACCTAACCAAGCATGTGAAAAACCCCTCTGCAGTGAAAAATTTTAATATTCTAAGGTAAAAAGACACTTGATGATGGAGTGCCATGTTCATGGTTGGCCAAATTAATATTGTGAAAATGGCTTTATTCTCCAAATTATTTTGCAGATTGAATACCATATTCATCAAAATTCTAGTTACAGTCTTTACGGAACTAGACAAAGCAATTTTAAAATTCATATATGAGCAAAATAGTCCAAGAATAGCTGAAGTGGCTGTAAACAGAAATAACAGTGCTGGAGGGCTCGCAATGTTCCTATCTTAAGCTATACCATAGAACCACAATAAAACCAACATAGTACCAGAACAAAAACCTGAAAACCAAAACAAACCCAAAACCCCCACAAAATCAGATACACTCAGAAAACAGAATAGAATAGAGGACCCAGGAATGAACCCACACAGCTACAGACACCTAAGCTTCCACAAAAGTCTCAAAACCATCCACGGGGCAGGGACAGCTCTTCAGTAAATAGTGCTAGAAAACAGAATATCTAGATGAAAGTGAAAGTGGGTCCATTTCTCCTAATCTTCACAATTAAAAATAGACCTACTCTAACCTAAAACTATCAGATTTCTAGAAGAAAATACTTCAAAATACAGATATAGGTAAGAATTTTCTGAAAATGACTTTATCAGCAATAGAAATAAACTTTAAAAACTCAACATGGGATTACATAAAATTAAAAAGCTCCCCAATAACAAAGGAAACAATCAGAATAAAGAGGCAGCCTACACATGGGCAAAACCTTTAGTAGATACAAATTAGACAACAGTTAATATAGAGAGTATATAAAAATGGTAAAGACTACAAAAAATAGACAACAAAGGCATTCAATCAGCAAAGAAAGGGGCCAATTAACTGGATAGACAGGTCCATAGAGAAGAAATGTAAATGGCCAGTAAATGTTTGAAAAAGCATTCAGTACCTTTATCTATCAGATAAATGTAAATTAAATTAAAATGTAAATTAAAACTAACATTGAGATTACCATCTCACCAAGTTAGAATGATTATCATTAAGAAAACAAATCACACACACACACACACAGAGAGAGAGAGAGAGAGCGAGAGAGAGAGAGAGAGAGAGAATTACAATAAATGTTGGTGATGATGTGGGGGAAGAAAAACTCTAACACTGCTAGTAAAGATCTAAAATTATTAGACCACTATGGAAATAAACATGGGACTTCTTAAAACATCTAAAAAAATAAAATTACTATGTGATGCAGCTCTTTCATTCCTGGGTATGCACCCTTGTCACAAAGATTCTTGAACAGTTATGTTTATTGCTACAACATCCATAATCACTAAGATGTGGAACAAGTGTAGATGTCTAGCAACAGATGCATAGAAATATTATACATACTCAATCAAATATTGTTCAGTTATAATGAAAAATAAAAATTAAATCATGGTATTTGTTGGGAGAATGAATGTGACTCTTGAAATTATATTACATAAAATAAACAACTCAGAAAGACAAATATCACAGTTTTCTATTATATGTAGAATCTACCTTTAAATTTACACACACACACACACACACACACACACACACACATATATATACATATATGAGAAAGAGAGCATGATGCATGGAATTATAAGCAAGAGAAGGAGAGAGGGTGGAGGGAACAAAGATATGTGTTATGAGAATGAAAAGAGATCATCTGGGGGAAAGAAAGGGCACCAGTAAGAACAAGGAGTGGGGAAAGGGGAGGGAGACACGGAAGCCAAATAAGAATACATATAATGATATATGGAACTGTCACAGTGCGTATTGGTTATATCTTGGTGTGTATTGGTTACACATGTTATTGTGATAAAATACCATGATCAAGACAACTTAAGAAAGATTTATTTTCATATAGCATAGGTAGGCAATTGCCACCATGATGAGCAAGTATGTGGTGGAAAGGTCGGGGAGAAAGAGAAGCAGAATGGTTTGTGTGTGCACTGTTATTCCCATTCTGTTATCCCTTCTTTAATAGCATGATAACCAGTAATGAGATTGGTGGCTTGAGTGGGAAAGCAAGGCAGGCAAGGCCACAGGTATAGGCTGCTGTGAGTGGTGACAAGAGCAGACTCTCAGGAGGCAGGGTTCACTGAGAGGCTCCCAGTACACTATGAGAGACACTGGAGACACAAGGGTGGAAAGGAGCAGTCTGTTGTGAGTAGCCGGAACTGACACCTGAGGCCATGGTGATGTCCTGGCCCGTGCTGCCATTGAGGGTCATGTCTGGGTCCAGAGCCCAGCAGCAGCAGGGGTCTGTGTGGATGTCCACAGCCCATAATTCAACCAATTATAATAGTTGCAGACTTCCCTGGTCTGGGCTGCTACCTGGGGTCATGTAGAGGTCAGAGGCCTGAGCAGAGTTGGCCCTATCCTAAGCTTGGGCATGATAGGACAGCTGATACCAAGGGTGTGAGAGCAGGGTAAGTAAGGTCCAATGTCCAACCCTTGTGTGCTGCAGCACTTGAGAAAACAGGTTCCCACACCTCAACATGGGCAGCATGGTAGAGCTAGCCCTAGTGGTATGGGTGCAGCTTGACCTGCCCTTTGTCTGGCAAATCAGAAAAACTGGCCTTGGAGGCACTGGTGCAAGACAGCTGAGGGATGATTAATTTAGCTACCACCCAAGCTTAGATCTAGGGCTGTGAGTTGGCCCACCCCAACATCAACCACATCTGACTTGCTGGAGTACAGGAAGGAGCCTGTCCTGTACACCCAAAGCTGCAGGAGGTCCATGACACAGGATGTACAACAACAGGATATCCAAGAGAATTCTCATTGAGAATCCAGTACTGATAGTATAACAGTAGCCAGAGGCTTTGAACTAGACCAATGACTTAGTGGAATGAACATTTGCAAGTAAAGCTTTTTGGGCAAAAGGATACACTGTGGGGCATACTGCAGTTTCCAAGCAACATGGTTTTGTTGTTGTTTTGTTTGTTTGTTTGCTTTGTTTTGAAGGGGAGGTTGCAAGAGTAGAGGGTGGATATGGAGGGACAGGGAAATAAGTGAAATTGGAGGACCAAATGTAAAATTCACAAAGAATCAATAAAAAGTTTTGTTTTTGTTTTTGTTTTTTCAAAAAGGAAGAGTTTATTTTGGCATCATGTTTCCAGAGGGATAGATAGAGTCCATATCAATCAGGCATGGCAGCAGACAGCCACAGCAGGAAGCAGAGAAATCACATCCTGAAGGACAAATATGAAGTGGAGAGTTGAATGGAAGTGGGGTGAAGCTATGAACTCTTCTTGAAGCCTACTCCCAGTGATTCACTTCATCCGGCAAGGTCACCCCTCCCTAAACAGTGCGGCTACCCACCAACTGGGGACCAAGACTTCAAATTTCCAAGCTTAATGGGAGATATTTAACATTCAAACATTACATCCGGAGACCTGTTTCTTTGTATGCTAAATAAAAACAAAGTATTACTTGTTGGGAGTTATTTTGTCTGCTTCTGTGAAAGTCTGACTTCCAGGTACAGTCAAGGCAGCTCAAGAGTCTGTTGGCACATTTCCTGGCCTGCTAATGCATGGAAGGATAAGAGGAGATACACCTGAGGCTCAAGGTGAGGGGCTGATCATTCTATTAACCCTGGTGGAAAGAACAGGGAGGCTTTCAGATGGGAACAGGTAGCTTATGTGTCCGTCAGAGATTTTTTTTTTTCTGCTAGATTGAGATTTTTGCTTCGTACAGCACTGTGAGGTATAAAAGGACTATGTAAAATAGATTTGAGGCTTTGGTATTTTCTGGCAGCCTTCCTGATTCTAACTCTTGTCTCTAATTCTTCTTTCTACCTTTCCTATCATTAATCCCCACTCCCCTCTCAGAGGCTGCTCGACTTCATGCCAGCAGGTCAAAATTAATAGCAATAATTTTAAAGAGTACCCTAGAGGAAATAGAGTGAAAAATACATTATGAAGAGTAAATGTGTGTTAACTAAGATAGGGTAAAAAGAGGAAGGAGAAGCATTACTGAGAAGCAAAACATTTCAGACACAGAAGAAAGCATGTGCATTCAAGAACATAGAGTTCTGCATAATATGTAAGTTAACTGTGAAAGAGGACAAGAAAGATCAATTGGAGAAGCAGAAAAAACAAAAAGTCATGTAGGGCACTACAGGTCAGGTTAAAGTCCGATTTTCAAGACTTACAGGACATTACAGGTAGGACTGGTAACACTGCTCAGTGGTTAAAAATATTCGACATGAAACTTACAACCTGAGTCTGATCTCAGGACCCCAGAAGGTGGAAGAAGAGAACAGACTCCACAAAATTGACCTCTGACCACTACATGTGATATGTGATGTATAAGTGATACTCTAAATGTAAAAGAATTACAGAAAGTTACTGGAGAGTTTCAAGAGTACAATGCCATGATAGTCAGCTAAGCTTAAATAATAGAGGCATCATGGAGGAGAAAAGACCTTCTTTGAATCTCAATGTCAGTTGGAATCAATGTTTATATTCTGTCACCATTAAAATTAGAGTTGCTGGAGAAGATGACTTAAGAGCTCAAGGCTCTAAAATCTGGGGAGAGATGGCTTGAGCAAAGAGAGAGTCAACTACTTGAGAATTGGGGGATATTAGGCCTTCTTTAAAGAACATTTTTGGTAACTATTAGAAATTATACTCAAAGGAGTATAGAAAGATTAGGAGCTTCAGAGAAGGCAACAGAAAAAGCACAGATTTGTCTGCTACAAAGAGATAATAATATATTGAAATGGTAAGAGAGAATCAAATCACACAGGGAAGCTGTGGAGAATCAAAAGAGAACATACCCTGAAGCAGATCCTTAATTCCAAGACTTGAACAAAAGGTAAGAATTGCTAGCAAAGCAGCTGAGAAGGTGTGAGCAAGGAGACAGATGCACACTCCACTGATGGCTACATTACAGAAGTCTATGGAAAAGAAGGTTTTTAGAAGAAAGGAATGGCCTACAGTGTCATCACAAAGCCAGACCAACATTGATGACTTGGCCATTATAGGTAGCTTCAGCTGACTTAGGGGAAGCATAATGCTAACTGATTGGGAAGGGGGGATGGAAAGGAGGCAGTGGAGGGAGGAAGCCAGGTAACCAATTCTCTACAGAAGGAACATGGGATTAAGAAATCTATTTAAAAATGTTTTTTTAAAGATGGAAGAGACTTTTTCATGTTTAAATGATGTTGTAAGGACAGTGAATTGGCCTCATCAAACATGAATGTAACTAGTATGTTTATAAAATGTTCGTTTGTTCACTTTGTGGTGTATCAGGAGACTTAATAGGTTGGGTAGAGCATAGTCTGTGAAATATTTATTTTGTCACTAATGTTGTTTAATAGATAGAGAAAATTAAGCCATAAAATAGAATAAATTGTTGGCCATAGCCAAGCATTAAGTTTGTACAGATCCAACCTGGGTGTCCAGGTTACATGACTTGGTGTCTACCCATGGCACATCACATCCTAGACTCTTTGAGAGAACCAGCATGTTTTCTTTTCTTTATCAAATCAATTTTATTGCAGCTTTATTTTGTAATGATTCCTTTCCTTATCTGTCTTTTCCCCTGGCCCTGATAGCTATTACCTCTAGACCCTGACACAATGAGGGAGAACAGGACAAGGTTCCTCAAAAACCATGTGAAGCTCTGAGCCAGTGTTTCTTGAGCTAGGCTGCATATTACAACAAGTTAGTAAGCTTTTAAAAATATTTACACTCTAACCTCATGCCAAATCAATTAAACGGGATCAAAGGACTTGTTCATGCCTTTCAGGTAATTAAACCCAGTTAGATTTAGAGCCATTGCTTTTCATTGCTTGAGTTTTTGCATATTTATCAATGTCTATGCATGTCCCAGCTCTTTGATAAGAAAATTAAGTAATCAGACTATGGATATTATATCCCAAACATACATCCAGAAATTCTGAGGATCATGCAGGTAAAATTCAGCATCTTATATTCCCACTTAATAGGAACTCAGTACCCCCCAAAATGTCAACTGGCCTGCTAACTAAAGCGGCAACTTATTACAAATCTCTCAGTTAACATATTCTAACCTGTTATTTATGATAGCAAAGTCTTAGAAATTTCAATGTTTTACAAGTAGTAAGTGAATGCATTAAGCCACTGAGTGTTATAGTAAAATACACAAAGTCAGAAGAGATGAATGCAACTTGGAGTTATTTGCCCAAATGTGGACATATTATGCATCATTTTTTGGCTATGAACATTAAAGGAAATATAAGCACCACACTAAGCATTTCAAATATTATTTCATCCCAAACAGTCTTCAGAAGTACATTTTATATTACACAAATATTTGCTTTGCAAACTAAGGAGGCAAGTCTTCACTTGGTGAAGCAATTTCTCAAGGGCACAAAGAGCCAAAAATGCCTGACCTCAAATCCAGTTCACTGTATCTTCCTGCTTCAGATTCCCATGCAATGCCTTTGCATTCCTAAAGCCCACACACTAGGCAGACACAAGCTCACATGGTAATGGAAGCAGTGACATCATTATATAATTTTGCTGATTTGTGTCATAAGGAAAATAACATTTCGTGCATCAAAAAAGTCTTCTTCTTTCCTCTGTTTACATGTTCTAGGTACAAGTGGTATCCTGGGGCTCATTTTAGGTGATTATCAACATTGGGAAATGAAAAGCATTGCTGCTGGCCATCAAAGCTGTCAGACCTCCCTATATGGTCAACATACATTACACAAATTTTCTCCCCAATTCTATTAAACAATAAAAAAAATTTATTAAATTTGAGTAACTGGATTTGTTCAAAGCTGAGTGAATCCCTGTGGCAGGGTTAATACCATGAGCCTGTTTCCTTAGGTGCCTCCTTTCCTTGTACCCTGTTCTTGGCAGTTATCCTGTTCTCTTACTGTCTTCTCATGGACTCCTTAACATGTCTGTTTTCTCTATTATACTCAAGATTCCCTTTGCAAGAACTCATCTCCTCTATCTCAGTGTAGCCATATTTGCTATAGAGCCTGGTTATAATTCTTTATGTAGTAAATGTAGTTAGAATAAATGGATGGATGTGAGCTTACTCTTTTTCATCAAGGGGAATTTCTTAAATGTATAAGTAGTGTTGACCTAAGTTTTTAAATTTTTATGATGCTTTTTGTGTAAATTAATAGATGGACCAAAATTCTCATGATACCCCATCCTGGTTGGTTTTGGTTTAGGAATAATTATATCCTGGAATTTATTAAGCTGCTATCCTGGTTAATTATGAAGCCATATTCTGGATGAGCTGCTCTCATAAATCCTGCATTGGTACTGTTTGCCATTCTTTTTTCAAGACACATTCTGGTCACATTTTACTCAGTGTCTGATTCTAAGGCATGTTAGGGCTTTTTGCTAGATAGCATACATACACACACAGAGACACACACACACACAGACACACAGACACACACACACACACACACAGCACTTTAATAGCTTATGATTAAGTTGGAAAAAAAATGGACTGAGAATAAAGCAAAGCATGAGCTAGACTGAGGGAATGACCCAGAGACCTTCACTATCCACTTTTCTTATCCTGGGCTCATGAGTTTTTCTTCAGACCCTGCTTTTCTGCAACTTACTTTTCTCAGTGAGTAGACTCCAGCTTAGAGTCCTCAGATATTCAGTTCAGAACTCAGGGTGTTGCCGATGGCTGCTCCTGCTGGTCACCCCTTACATAGATATGTGAGTAGTTCTAGGACACCCAGATGTCCACTTGTGGGGTTGGGGAGGTGGCTTAATGGGTAACTTGTTGGCCACACAGCATGAGGATCTGGATTTGAATTCCCTGAGCCCATGTAAAACTGGGGATGATAGTATATATCTGTAATCTTAGCGCTCCTATGGTAAGATGGGAGGTGGAGACAGGACAATCCCTACAAGTTTATGTACTAACTAGTCTGGGATACATAACTTTAAACCATATGTCAAAAATTGTGGAAAGTGAAGGCCAAAATCCAGTGTTTGATTTTCCTAGGCACACTATGTTACCATAGGCCTTTCCATCTGCACACAAGTTCATGAAATAATGACTCTGAGAACTCTTATATATGAATAAATGCTTAGGCCATGGTTTTGGTTTCTTCCCTGGTCAGTTTCATGTGACCATCTTCTTCTGTGTCTTGGTGAAGCTCCTGGGCCTGACTCTTTCCCAGAATTTCTCTCTCTCTCTCTCTCTCTCTCTCTCTCTCTCTCTCTCTCTCTCTCTCTCTGGCATAACTCCCACCTTCTATTTCCTGCTTTAGCTCATTAGCCATAGATTTTTTATTGACAAGTGATGCTTTTACACAGTGCAAATGAGATTCTCTGTATAACACTTGTGTGTTTGTTATCAAACACGTGAACATGTGAGCATACAGAGACACATACATTGAAAGCACACAGTGCTGACATGTCCATCTTCTCAACTGTTACCACAGTTAAAATTACATAATGCCTTATGCTGAAAGCTACTTATTACAACATCCTGCACAGCTGCCTAGCTTCAGGAGTCTCCACAATGATATTTGTAGTGTCTTTTTAAGCTGTAAAACTCATCTTGTCTCTTCCCTGTCAAAACTCCTTCAGTGCCCTGACTTCAGGGACCAGTCTTTGAGTGTATATTCAGGAACTTCTATTCTTACTGCTGTTATCACTTCCCCACAATGCTCCAGCCACTCACAACAGCTCTGCTTTCTCTGTTATATCTCATACTTTCTTGCTTCTGGGGCCTTAAGCCTGCCTGAAGCATTTTTCATCAGATCCCTCTCATCAACCCCCCCCATTTATTTAAGTATTGGCCTGTCATCTTTCTGGTCTTCTCTAGGTCCTGCTCAATTAAGATGATTGACCCAGCTGGGTGCTAAGCTCCGAGAGTTTATGGCAATGTTCTTCTTGGTGTTTATTAGGTGCCAGACATATCATATTTGTTGAATGAATGAGAAAAAGAAGGAAGAAAATTAATACTTTTATTAATTTTACTTGTATCTCTTAATACTTGCATTAATAGGCTAAGAGATATGTAGGTGCTATCTCAATAAAGTTACTTACTATGCCCCTCCCCCACCACAGTACACACACAATAAGCACATCACACCACCCACTCAATAGATAGCTAAATGAAGATTCTAAGATATCACACTACTCATTGAAGATCATTCAGTTGGTAACAAGGAGTCTATGTCCAGATTTTGCATCTTTGTAATATCTTATATGCATCACATAATGTCTGTAGCATATATGATAATAAAAATATACTTTGTTAAATGAATAAATACATAAAATATGTGTTTCTCAGCAGTAAATAATATAATCTATCACCACAACAAGTTCTGTATATCATGGGAAAGAAATAGTAGGCACCATACTTATGTTTCTTTTTTACAATAAGTACTACATTACAAAATCATACTTAATTTATTTTCATATTTTCATCTGTATCCTCCAGTAAGTTACAAACTTCACTAGAATAGGCACAGTAATTACTGATATGACACAAAGTTAATAACAATGCTTTGCATAGACTAAGTCTATATAACATTCAATGAATGATCAAACAGCCACATGGTTTTCTAACTGTAAACAATGCCTCCATTGCTAATGACTTTTGGGTTACTGTTGAAAACTTCCTACTATTCAAGTCAAAGTTCCTTACATCAAATTAAAGAATAAGGTCAAAATTGAAGGACAAGTTTCATCAAAACAAGGAAAATGCATCTGTGAAAACGACTTTCGAGGGGAGATGAAGCTCCTTGGCAATAGTGACCCCTGTGGCTTCTTGGGCTACCTAGACCTGTTGAGTGAAGGCGATCAAAGCTTGTTCAGTTAGTTATGGGATTTTGTCCACAAAACAGCAACAATAAAACTGACCTGCCACTCAATAGATGTGAAAGTGAGACAGTAAGTAGTTAAGTGAGTGTGACCCAACAGAGAATTGAACACAGGTGTGACCAAGACATAGGCTCCTTCATAGAAGTGGAACTATATTTACTGGGAGGTGAGGTTTGAGGTAGAGAAGTCTAAGAAGTGCCCAGGACACAGGCACAGGGGATAGGAAGAAAACAGAGATGGGCTCTCAGAAAGGGACTAGGAGGCATGGCAAAGCTAAGCTTTGTTCTAAAGATCCTTGCAGGTACATGCATTGACACAGAACTGTACCCTAGCCCATCCAGCTACCCAAACTGTGCCTTCTCCATCTCATTTTATGCCTAGACAATTGTTTCTTTCTTCTTCTAGAATGCTCTTACACTCTTCTGTAACAGCAAAGAAGTTTTGTCCTGTTTATCTCTTCTATCTCTAGCATGTGGAAGCAATGAATTTAGGGATTGTTCTGGTTACTGTAATATTATGAAGCATGATACTTAAGTCAATCACCATGAACACAAGTTCACACAGTGTGTTCCTTAAAATACTTGAAATACTAAGAGAGGCTTCCAGCCTTTCAAGCAGTTCTGGTGCATGGGGCAGTTTGAGAACTCCACAAAGGCTAAAGAAATCAGAAAGGAGTTCAAAGTGTGAAAGACCACCCAGAGGATGACCTGACTGAACTGGGCTTGATAGAGGTAAGAAAACTTCCATCCCCCAAAATAAAAGGAAAAGGTTTTCTTAAGAGAGGAAGATACAAAAATAAAGGCAAGGAAATAGCAAACTCTTGTGGGTGGCCAAGCAGTGCCAGGCCCTGTTGCCTGGAGTCTAGAAAGAGTGAAGGGAGGCAAAGGGAAATGGATTGATCTCTCACCAGCCCCTCAAACACCTTTATAGTAGGGACTGTGTTTGATTCAGCTAAGTGTCTAGCCCAGGGCAAGAGCTCTGTCAATGTTTGATGAATGATTGATTGAGGGCAGCTCAATTGAAAAATGTCAGAGAAATAGATTTTCTGCAAGATCAGCTACATCAGGCAATTGTTCCTGGAAAAATAAAGTGCAAAAATGGTTCCACTGCAGTTAGAGCATAAGCTTTCCCATCTGGCTCCATCTAGTGTCCCAATGGGCAGGTTTCTGGTCTAGAACATCTCTAGCCACAGAAGAAATGTCCTCTAACTCTGACAGTTTTGCCACAGGGATAGAGATGCATAGGAGAGAGTACAGCTGGGAGACTCTGGCCCCAGATTTCTACTTTGCTTTGAAATTCACCGTTAAGTTGAACTTTCTTAGTGAATTTTCACTCGGGCATTTCATTTGAATTTCCTGGTGTGTGTTCATGTGTGCATGCGTATGTGTTGGTGGAGTAGGGCGTGTATGTGGTATGTATGCTTGCACATGTGTACACAAAGACACAGTTCTTGTCTTTGATATTCTTCTGTCTGAAAGAAACCTGGAGTGATGACAGACACACCTTGCAGATGCCACTTTTTGAAGCCTCTACATTTCCATGTCAGGATAATTCTAACAGTTTGGGGCCATGTTCTGTTACCTCCACCAGGGGGTATCCCAGCTTCTAAAAACAGCATGAAATCCAGGACTTGGGAGTAGAGTGGTGGATTTTTAAAGATACATAATAAATTATCAGTGCTTTTGAAAAGGATTGAATGAGTGCTATCCTAAGGAAATATCAGAGACTCAAACATATGTGTCTTCCTTAAAGTATAATAATAAAAATTAGAAAATTGTGTAAATGTTGAATAAGATGGAATGATAACATAAATATTCCATCCAGATTATGAAATATTGTGAAGCTCTTAGAATCACACTTTTGAAGACTATCACTGGGAAATGACCATGCTAAAATAATATATTATGGCATCCATTTAATTAAAAATATGTAGTGATATAAGGAAGAAGAGTTAATAAACATAGGGAGTGATGTTCATTTGTTGGATTACTAGAAGTGAAAATTTAAATTATTCTACCTTTATAATTTTCTACAATGAGAATATAAAATACAATATTGAAGTAAAATGTCAATAGTAGTAGTAGAGAAGAAAGCATCAGAAGATAAAAACAGTCAATTTTGGGAAATGTAATTGAAAGGAAGGCTGTAATTTTAGCAGTTCTGGAAGGTGCATCTGCTAATGTTAGCTGATAGAACATAGGTCAGGTGGGCATTGCTGACCAAAAGGATAAATGTTTGTCATTTAATAATATTTATTATTTATAAAAGAATGAAATCAAATCAACTTGTACTGTTAGGCACTGTTAGGCATTCTAGTTTCCAAAAGTAAAGGTCACCTATGGGATGACAGAGAGGCTACTTACAGTGTTACCTGGTTAAATTCAGGGTAGAAAATCCCACATTCTAGATAATGACTATTCTTAATGAGCCACCCATGCAACATATTATTTATACAATGTCTATGTTATCCAGAGTGCTTGAATACAAATCTTACGAAAAGCCCATGCCCAAGTCCCAATGGATATTTGCCTTTTGCCTAAGAGATTAGCTTATCTTAGAGATGGCAGACACAAGAAGGCTGAGCTAGAAGATGCCCTTGCCCTTTCTCAGACACATTTCATTGAACTCTCTCGATGGCTGGTGAGATGGCTCAGCGGGTAAAAGCACCCGACTGCTCGTCCGAAGGTGATAAGTTCAAATCCCAGCAACCACATGGTGGCTCATAACCATCCGTAACGAGATCTGGCTCCCTCTTCTGGAGTGTCTGAAGACAGCTACAGTGTACTCACATATAATAAATAAAATAAATCTTTAAAAAAAAAGATACAGGTGTTCTTAGCAGATTTGCAAAGGAGAAAATTAGGGCTCTGAGAGGTGAAGTAAGAAGGTGTATTCTCCAAGGCCATATAACTAGGAGGCAAGAAGGGACACCTGCCTCAAATGGATATTTGTCCACTTGTAATTTCTGTCATTTTCAACAACAGTCCTTTTCATTTCTGTAAGGGTCATTTCCAAGGCCAGTTGACAAGGGAGAGGAGAGGATGTAGCAACCAAAGCCCTCAGAAAGCACTGCTGTGGCCTCTCTCCTGCTTTGCACTGAAGTGACCTTGAAGTTGAAAGGGACAAAGGAGCCTGACTCCCCTGATGTTTGGGATGATGAGTCAAGGGGAGAGGCAGCTCTCAGGAGCAGCTGGCCTTTCTCCAGCAGCAGGGCCTGGGAGATAAACAGATCAATGTGGACACTCGCCTCTATCTAATGAGCTAATGGCTCAGCCTGAACACTGCCTTATTGGATTGCTGGTCATGCCGACAAAACCTAGAGTTAAGCAGGCCTACTGCAGGGGTAGGAAATTCATTTCCTCCTCTGCAGACATCCAGCTACTTAGGAATAAAATTTATAATGAGCTTGTCCTCTTGTTTGCTATTCATTTGTTCGTGTATGTTTTTCTTTATTCTTCCATGACAACGTTGAGATTTGATAAAACAATGTCAATAGCTTTCCTCCACAGAGAACAGAATGCCACAGATAAAGGATACACAGCAGGAAGCCATCCTGTGTGTTTGCTGTAATGGAATGAATGCCTGCCTGAATTTTCCAAAATGTATGTATTAAAATTCTAACCTCCAAAGGGATGGAATTAGGAAGTGAAGGTTTTGAGAGGTAATTGGTTCAGGAAGGTAAAGTCTTCCCGAGAGAGAGAGAGAGAGAGAGAGAGAGAGAGAGAGAGAGAGAGAGAGAGAGCTAGATTTAATAATAAAAAAAAGGTTCCAAGGAGCTAGTTAGGCACACAAGGAAATAGGATGATCGACTACAGTCTGTGATCTGGACCAGGGTCTGAACATGCTGGTATATGATATTAAAGGCCCAGCCTCTACATGTGTGAGAAATACATTTCTCCTTTTCATTTGTCACTCAGTCTGTGGTATAAACCAAATTAAGACAGCAACTTAGAGTTTTCACATAGGCAGTGCCTTTGGACGTCATGGTCACTGGCTACAAGCATGACCCTGTTTCTTTCTGCATCTGTTTTTCATGAGCCACACAAATAGTGGAGTAACTGAGGTAAACTTTGTTTTGATGACATACAGCCTACAAACAAATACCCAAAATGACACCAACATTCTAGTAAGCTATTGACTTCTTATCCCTACTTTTGAACAACATAGCTCATTTGCTAATGATAGTAATGACAATTTTAATAACAATATGTATTGAGATTCTACTTGCTACAGGACAAACACCAGTCAAGCTGTCTTCTGTAACTTTCTGTGTAGAGAAACTATGATCAGCTTCATTTCACACACGGGCAAACTGAGACTCAGAGTAAGCATTGTCTAAAGTCACTGGCAAGATATGAACAAAAGCAGGATCAGAACCTGGGCTCTTTCCCCACATTCTTCTGAAAAATTTAACTCATCTTCTGTCAGCATGGGTTATGTCATGTTCTTGTTTTCCCCAGCAACTTTCCTTCCTAATTGTGTCCAAATTAGAGGCCTAGTGTTCTTCCTGACTACCATTGAGCCCCTCCTTTCAGTACCTGCAGTTGCCCTTCCTCTGTTCCACTTCCATTAGCGTATAGCATTCCACCCTTTCAGAAGCTATCATAGCTCTCATTGAGTCAGTCCATAGCTACCTCCCCTCCTTGTTGATTTATTCAGAGTCTACACAGGCTCCTGCTGGGCTTAGATGTGGCAAAAACCAAAGCTACTTCCTGTTTGCATATGCCCCTTCCTGTTGCCACTTTCCTTGTGCTCTTTTGAGTGAGCTGAGAAGGCTGTCTGGGGTTGGAGGGTCAACAATCTCTTCTGGACTCTTTCTCTGAATGCTCAAGCCCACTGTTTGCAGCATCAACACAAGAAGGTCAAAGAGCTGGGCAATTGCCACATTAGAAGGAAGCCCTACAGGGGAGGATACTTATCTCAAGCCTGGAGAAACAGTCTCTCAGTATCTCTCTCTCCTTTTTCTCTCCTAATTACTTTTTCTGAGGAATCTTCAGAAGGAATTTTGATGTAAAACATTTTTGAAGATAAAATATCTTAGTAGTCTACAAATTCTTTAAACAATGAACCCTTCTGTTACAAAAAAGAAAGAAAGAAAGAAAGAAAGAAAGAAAGAAAGAAAGAAAGAAAGAAAGAAAGGAAGAAAGAAAGCAATTCCAATCAGAATGGAAGCTAAGGCTGTATGGATTGCAAATCTAAGCCAACTCTTGAAGCTTTGACTGAACTTGAGTCTTTTGACTTAAGCCCAGGGATCTTTCCCCTAAGGGACATTGCCTCTGTATGTAATCAATCTCTTCCTTAGTTGAGAAATATTTACCAAGAACCTATTACATAGAACTGTCTGAAGAAATTGGCACCAAGGCATCACTGATGTCCACAGAACTCACAGACCTTCGTGTAAAGGTCAAAGACAGAAAAGCAGACCTCTGGGAATGAATTAGGTTAGTGTTTTTGGGCAATAGCAACGCTATGTTTAATAATGTGTATGTCATCTATCAGTGCACTAGATGCCAATTAATGACCCCTCTTAAATCTTAACAATCAAAGATATCTTCAGATATTGCTAAATGTTCCCTTAGCTAGTGAGAGGACAAAAATTATCTCCAGTTGAGGTTTACTGGACTAGCTAACACAAGAGAATAATGTAAGTGAGCTACCAATTGTGCCCAGTTTAAAGTTCACTGAGTGGAGAAAAGATGTCTTATGAGAACACACAGAGGGACTCCTTTGCACTCAAAATAATCACTGCAGCTGGAGAAACTTACACTTTCCACAAAGAGGATGAGAAGATGACTATGGGAAGGGGCTATTCAGAGTGCTGATGTAAGTTGAGCACACTGGGGATGCAGAAGAGGAAGACTCTTGACTGAAGATTGCCTGACCCAGACAGGCACATGCCAGTGCTTTCTAGCTTATGCTGTCCTAAAGAGATGCTGACCAGAAACTACACAGAGAATCTCCTGCCCCAAAAGAAAACCAGGAGTACCATTCCTCTCAGGTACCAATCTAGAGTGAGGGTAGAATCCTTCTCCCAACTGGTCTTTGCCTTTTAAACTTGTAACAAGAATAGAGAGTAGAGATTGTGGTTTTCCCCAGAGACAATTAAATTCTAATTCTCAAGTTGCATTAAAACCAATTTTTTGTTTTTTGTTTTTGCCACAACCCTAGAAAAAAAAATAAAGCCAAGTCAGGCTAATAATCTTAGATGTTTTCTTCCATGTTTAAAATCCTACTTCCTTAGGTAGATTACAGAGGAAATGTGAAGGGAGTCCAAACACATATCCTCATCATGATGATGATGGTGATGATGATGATGATGATGATGATGATGATGACAATAATGGAGATTGCCATTCATCTGCAGCTTTGTCATTTGTAAAATATTTTCATGTGTTCACATACGTGATCTTCAAAACTACACAACAAAACAAAACCCCATGAGGTGAAAATGATTACCTGTTACTTCATGGATGAGAAGATTGATGTTCAGAAAAACTAAGTGTCTTCCCCAAGGTTCCAAGCAGTCCAAAGTCAGGGGGGACTGAAGTAACCTTGAGGAAGACACTGCTCAGATGCCCAGCCTTCACTACGCCTATTGAAAACTAAGATTCCTAGATGGACTATGAAGGCCAAGTGGCAGAAACACCTTAGTTAGTGGAGAGAAAAGAAACAGCTTTTTGTGAGAATATTAATTTGACTGTGGTGGTGGCAACTGAACAGGCTGAATGAGTGCCAAGTCATGTGCTTTGAAAAGGGTTGAGAAAAAAAAAAAGAAAAACAAATGAAAAAAAATCTTCCCATTGCTTGCCTGCCAAGGCTCTGAGCTGGGACATGGGTATAGACTCTGCTTAAGGCTTAATTCTATTGATTACACATTCCATTTTCCGAAGTGCCATTTGCGTGAAGGAGCAGGTGGTGTTTTCGGCATCCATTTAGCTGATGTATTAGCCATGTGGCTCAGTGCATCAGCAGGCTCGAGTCATCAATTTATGGTGGGATGACAGAGGGAATCACTCACAGCAGAATTGTAATGGAGAGAGGGGGAGGGGAAACGGAACACAGAGGAAGGGATAAGAGCACTGAGATAGTGGCTTTGACTAGGGTGTCCAGAAGCAGGAGACACACACCCAATGTATTGTTTGTTGAAAATAGCAAACACACCCATGATAGCTGTAAATCAGGGGCTGTATATGGAACTGAGAACACAAGAACTCCAGTTTTGAGGAATTCAGTTTAGTGCTAAAAACAGACAAACAATTAATGACAATGACATTGCATGCAGAGTATAAGACAAGAACACAGTAGGTAGCAGAAAGATGTTTTAAAATTCTTCAACCATAGTTCAGAGTCCAGTTGCATTATTTACGAGCTATGGGGTTGGAGACTAAATCAGGCTGGAAGCTTCTGAAGAACACTCCCTTTGTCTTATATACTTTTGTTCACCCTTACTATCCTAGTATAAAGGATGGTATCATCACTGTAGTCATCAAAGGATAGTAATGACTTCACATTAATCACAATCACAACAACAAGCCAGTAACAACCACAATAACATTTTTTTTTTTGAGACAGGGTTTCTCTGTGTAGCCCTGGATATCCTGGAACTCACTCTGTAGACCAGGCTGACCTCGAACTCAGAAATCCACCTGCCTCTGCCTCCCAAGTGCTGGGATTAAAGGCGTGCGCCACCACTGCCCGGCTCACAATAACATTTAATACGGTTTTTTATTGATTGTAGCAGTTTCAGTTACTGCTGGCTAATTATAATTTGAAAATATTAAATGGAAAGTACTAGAAATAACAATGCTCAAATTGTACACTGTTCTGGAGTAGTGCGATGATATCTGTCATTGGCTCATCCTTCTAAAATGAAGTATGAATCATCTCATTATCCATTGTGTCTACCTGAGTATGTTAGTTATCATGTATATGGTAGTTTTAAATGTAAATTTGACTTAACCAAGAATTACCATGGAAAAAAGTCTCAATGAGAGCCTGTCTAGTCAGATTGGACTGCGGGCATGAATATGGGTTTCCTGATTATTTAATTCAGGAGAGAAGAACTGCTACTGTGGGTAGCATCATCCCCTAGGTAGAAGGATCTCTATGTAAGAGTGGAAAAAGAGATTTGAGTACAAACATATACATATTAATTCATCCCTCTCTCATGAGCTATGAGCAACAGCTTCAAGCTCCTGTTGCATTGTCTCCCCCTGCCTGCATTGATAAACTGTAACCCGGGAACTGTTAAACAAACCCTTTCTTCCTTTAAGTGCTTGTCTTGGGTATTTTGTTATAGTAACAGGAATCTAAGATACCACTTATTTGTCATGTTGTCCCTTAGTTCCTATCTCAGCTATCAAGATCAACTGTTGTGATAACACATTGGTAGTGTTCACTTCTCTTATGCTACTTAATAATGGTTCTCAAACACAGCCATAGGAAATTTGTACAGTATATTGCTATAGTTGTTCTATTTTGTTATTTGGTTATTGTTAATCTCTTATTATGACTAATTTACACATTAAATTTTACCTTAAGCCATACATGAATAAAAGAAAGTGTTCTGTGATTACTGTTTCATATTAGTGAAGATTCCAGGGGTCCAATAGAGCTTTGTAACTTATTTCCCAAAACCAGTAGATATATTACAGTATATATAAGGTATACTATAGTATAAATCATACTTGTTATGTACTAGGTACTACCTAAGAGATATGTGTCTTTAATTCTTAGTACAAACCTTTGTATTCAATGTTATTATTGTTTCTAATATTGGGTAAACCAATGGATTTTTAAAAAGTAAACAGTTTTCTCATAGTGTTGTGATTTGCATATAAAATGTATTCCCCAAGCTCATGTGTGCCTGGATAGTTGGTCTCTGATTAGAGGGAGATTATAAAAACTTTTGGAGAGAGGGCCTTTTTTGAAGGCAGTCCATAAACAAGGCCAAGCCTTTTAAGGTTATACCTGATCAAGAATTCCATCCTCATTCTTTTTCTTTTCATATGAGGTAAAGAAGTCCCTCTGACACATATTTCCATAACCATGATGTCCTGCCAAAAATGAATGGGGCTTAGCAAGCATGGGCTGGGAAACAAAATAGTTACATCTTTAAGTTGTTTCTTGCATGGACTTTCTTACAGTAATGAGAAAGGTAACTAATACACATAGTCAGACAGCTGGTGCACAGAGGTGGAACCAAGATACAAACACAGATCAGCTTAGCTCTATAACCACAGGGCTACTCAGCACTATAGAGTATACATATGTCAGTTGTATTCAATCATATTCCAACTGTTATTTTGCTTTGCAGAGACTTGATTTCCTTATAAATCAAGTAGATAAAATAGTCTTATTATAGATTATTATATGCAGAAGATAAGATAATACTCAAATAGCACATATTCATTATTTTTAAGATTAACAGATTCAGGAAAGATCTCTGAGAACAAAGATTTGCCTTGCCTACTTCAAGAAGACCTTCTCTAGCATCTGGGTGATTATAATTCTTGGATGAAATCAAGATTTCTGCTCTGGTCTCTATCTTTGTTACTGTCACAGTATATTTATTTTAATCAGATATAATTATTATCATATTTATGATGGTCTTTTTCACTTGGCATATGCAGTGAAGAAGGTCACACCCTAGGCAAATATGACCCAAGTTAATAATAGCTTTCATGATTATATTCCAATAAAAAGACTCATTGGCCCTTGGGTTTCTGGAAAAAACTGAACTGACAGAACTGGAAGGGTGGAGGTGACAAGAAGATGTGGCCTTGGAAAAGAATCTAATCACCACCTTATCTCTGTCTGGCATGGCTGAAGAACAGAGTTTCTAATACCCTGTTTTGAAAAAGCCCCACTTATAGGAAAGGGCAGACCAGTGGCTTTCTCTCTCCTATCCACTCACTCATTATTTAATGCAGATTTGTAGAGGCCTTGCTTTATGCCAGATAACACACTAGGCACTGCACTTAGAATTTCATAATTCTTAAGAAGGGTAATGCTTGTATATCTACAATACATTATGACCATTCATTGCTACATTGTTTAAAACAATGGTACTTATAGAACCGCATGTTCTTGTGTGTTATGTTGCTATGTTATACTATGACCTAAAGCAATATTGGGGACAAAGGTATTTACTTTATCTTAAAGTTCTACATCATGGTTTATCATTGAGGGAAATCAGGGCAACAATTCAAGGAGTAAATGAAGCAGAAACCATGGAAGAACACTGCCTAGCTGCTGATCTCATTTTATTATATAGTCCAGGATTTCCTCCCATGGACAGTATTGCTCATAATAGGCTGAGACCTCCTACATCAACTAGTAGTCAAGAAAATGCTCACAGACATGCCCATAGGTCAACTTAATTGAGGTGGTCCCCTCATTCAAATTCTCTCAGATAATTCTGTCAAGTTGATAGCTGAAGCTAACTAGGAAAATATGTAAATTACAGATACTAGAAATTTTAACAGAATTATGACAAATGATTGGAATCTATACTGTAAGGGCTGGTCCTGAACTCCTTGGGTCTTATCCTTGGCCTCCTGAGCAGATGGGACAATAGTTATGCACCACTGTGCCTGGCTCAAAGAAACATTATTAAGTCATTTAAAGGAATATGAGAAAACACTCTTAGTGTAATGTTAATGATATTTATATGTAAATGATATATATTACACAATATATAGTATGGTATAAACAAAAAATAGAGAAATTAGTTAAAAATATTTACTATTTTAACATTAGCTATCTTTGACAATGGAACTAGGGGTAATTTTTTCTCATATTTTCCTCTATAAATTTTTTCTACAATTACATAATAGCCTAGGTTAAACAGAAAAAAAAACATAAAGTAATAATTACTGAACTAGACATATACAAAAACTATTTCTTGGCACAGAAAACAGTGATTTTCAAAATTTGGATTTTATAGGTGAACAAATAGAGGCTCTGAAAACTTAAACAAAATTTTCAGAAACATCTCAGCACTCAGATAGCTGAAGTACAACTTAAATTCGTGCCACTTGATTCTAAATTGAGACCTTATGAGCCACTGAGACTTTCAAAGAGCTAGCAGAATGCCTATATATGGAGTTAGTCTGCCTAGAAGGTCTATAAGGCTCTGGCAGAATTGCAGTTCTCAACATTCTGGAAGAGTTCAGTAGTTACAACTGTGTCCAGGAATGATCTAGAGACAGGTCTCTGAGATCCAGGTTAGTCATGAACGTGGAGGAAATGCATAATAATGTAAAAATAAGCTTGACTATTTGCATTTCCACATGCCAGATTTGAAGTATTTGAATTAGAAGAATGTAAGACTAGGTATGGATTTAATATTTTCACATAGATTTAAAGCATATAAGCCATTTGAACTGATTTTAGTATTTGTATTTTAAATATTTGAATATTTTAGTGTTTAATATTATGTCCTTAGCATCTGTGAGTCAATATACATGCTTGAGTCCAATTTACTTTGATATTGTTGTCTGTTACAACTGCCCTTTAGTGATTTCTTTCATTTGGCCACAAAGAGGAGCAACAATGATTTTGCAATTATACATTTATGTTTATACATGTGCAAGTATAAAAAAACTCTCCTAAGAATGAGCCTCTTGTTATGATTTGAAATGAAAAGCTTCTATCAGGCTTATGTGTTGAATGATTGGTTTCCAGCTGGTAGCACTATTTTGGGAAGTTCTGGAAACTGTACAAGGTGAGGCCCAGCTGGAGAATTTAAGTCACTGAGAGTCTGTCTCTTGTCCTGCACACCCCATCTTACTTCATGTCCTCTAAGAAGCCTCTGCCATATTACCACCTACCCTGACATTCTGCCTTCTCACAAACACAGAATCAAGGGAGCCATAGTCTATGTGCTGAAACTTCTGAACTTGTTAGCTCAAATAATTGTTACCTTAATTTTTTCTGTCAAGTATTTTGTCACAGTAATGAAGATTACAAATACTTTCTATCTTCTATAGGATGTCTTCATTTTCAGAAAATACATGAACCTTATTAGAGCATCTTTCTGATAATAAATAATAATTAATAATAATAATAATTATTATTTCATATAAATAATATATAATTTAATTAGGACCTTTTGAATATTTTGTCAACTTCTAGTCATACAAAACTATTACTTTATGAGAATTTTTCTATTTAATAACTATGTATAGAATATTTAAAACCATATAAAATGGCAGCTATACACTAAATACTCTGGTAGCCTTATTCATATCTTTTTCATATTTAGCCTTGACTTTCTTTATGAATCTACATTTGTCCTTTTACCTGAGATTTTCAAATATTCAAGAAGGCTCTGCAATGTATCATGGAGGTCTGTGATGGAAAGACTCACCCAGACAATTATGTCTTCTTCATCTCTGTGTTTCTAGTTCATACAGTAATAGTTTTCACTTAGATCACTTAAAAATGATGAATTTAAGGAAATTAACTTGGAAGACTTTTTCCTTCTCATTTTAGACTGGAGATTTTATAAAATCAATACAAATACTAAAATAAAAGACATCAAGCCAATAAAATTTACTAAAATTACCTTGAACACTGCTAGCTAGCAAACAAAGTATTGTTAATACAAATATGAAGTTACAGTATGTGAGAGTATAGTATGATGATGATTAAATGTGAGGAAGTCACATATCCTATTTCTGTCTCCAAGGTGATGCTCCTCTAAACTACACATTTAAAGTGATCTGCCAAGTAAGATTTGGGTGTTATTATTACAAGAAGTGGATGCTAATAGAACAAAACTAAAAAACTATTGGATATATTTTGAAACTTTCATATTCATGTTTATATATAATACATTTTCCAAACAATAGATAAAACAGAGTAGAGGTATAATCTATTGGGAACCAGAAACTGCAGAATGGTGGTTTTCTGAGTTCTACAGGATTTGTAGCCTTTACCCACCCTTTCCAACCCCTGTCTCTTCCCTTCTCCACCCAGGGAGGAGTTTCCATTATGAGATAATGATAGTGGAATAGAACTCTGTCACTGGATAATGATCTCCTGCAGTTAGATGAATGAGGACAGCCGACTTGAGCACCTTCAAAAATGGAACAGCAAGGGGCTGCCAAAATGTTGATTTTTTTTTTTCCAAGGAAGGAAGCTATAGTTCTTCCACAGTATTTCATTACACTTGAAACTCTACATGCAGAAGAGGGCAGCAACAGTAGGCAGAGTAAGCTGCAGGAATGAGAAGGCTGAGAGAAGGTTTGGGAGACCTTTACAAGAGAAGGATGTTTTTATCTACCTTGGATTGAACTCTACTTTTGGTAGCTGAATTGTTTTGTTACCCAGAGATAAGAAACTGGTGGTATAAATGTCATACTGAAATTAGTTTGAGTCTTGGTAGAAAAACTTTGCTGACAAATGGTTTGAATGAAGTCCTCAAGTGGCATTCAGGATAGACATGCTCTCATTCCTACTCTCCTCGTAACTGGCAAGCCTAAGTCCTTTAGTCTATCAAATGGTATAAATGATTGGCAGGTTCTTAAGGCCCAGATGCCTTTAACCTGACACAATGTACTAACTTCCTTTTATTTCATGAGTAGTTCAAACATAGGACATTTAGTATACAGAGGAAAAAGAGTATTTAAAACCAACCAAAAATGTCTCAAAAATTACAATATCTTAAGTGTGGAAGAACCTTTAAAAGTCCTGTAGTTCAACATCCTTGGGGACCCTGGAGACTTGGAAATTTTTTGGTAGTAGGGAGCTAGCTCATTACCTTTTCAGACATTCCTATAAATTATTAGAAAGTTTTGATTGCCTAAAAGTCAGTTATTTTTTCCTTCAAAATTCATTCATTTATCACCTAGGAAGTCAAGGACTACATAAGGAACTGGGGCCCCGCATGTGAATCAGCTCTGACCTCTTGGGTAAGGCTGCTCAGCACTGATCTGGGGAGTAGGCTTGGAGGGATAAGAGGGAGTAGGCAGGGGAGTAACTCAAGACAATAATTTCATTAAGAATTTTAGCAAAATTAATCTGTTAAGATTTATTCACTGATAGAGTCAGACTGCAGCTGTGGAAGAAGGTAGAACAAGTTGGAAAGAGAGTCACAAGCTGAAAGGGAGTCCTGAGCTGAAGGTAAGTTTGTTATCAGAGGCTGCACAGAGAACAGTGGAGACAGACTGTGAGGACAAACTGAGTTTCCCTCCTGATCTGCCACTTCTCACTGTGTGATCTCCAGCAAGTTTCTTTCTTTTTAATTTGAGAATTTCATGAGTGTATATAATTTTCATAAAGTGAACAAAAATTGTATAAAGTTTCAAAGAATTAAACCAACTCCCAAGTCCCTATTCTCTAACTCCAACTTCTATTCTCTAACTTCCAGGCTCCACTTACCAGAGCTCTTCCAAACTTTATGTACTCCTTCTGATCCAATTGATGCTGTTGACATGTGTGTGGTATAGAGTCTCCCATGAAAGCATGGAGAGCCTACTTGGTGTTGCATTCCTGAAGGAAACTGTAAGTTTTTCATGCATGAAACAGATGAGGGTTGGTGAGATGGTCCCACAGGTAAAGGTGGTCAAACCTGATAATTGGAGTTCTGTCTTTAGGACTCACATGTTGGAAGGAGAGATGTTATTCTGGCAACTCTTCTTCTGATTTCTGTATGCATTCTATTGCACACAGTGTTAAACCATTAAATAGAAAAGAGATGGTAAGAGGACCTAGATGGTAGGATTAATATGAGGGTTGTTAAGTGTTTTTTACATGAAGTGAACTCATAGAACTGTGCCTATACATAGAACATGCAGCCAGCTAGCCTTGTTACTAATTAAGACACACAACTAATATTAGTGAGTAGTGATATTTGTTAGCAGAGTAGTAATAAGAGCAGAAGAACAAATTGGTATATTGCTTGGCAGATTTGGAAGTGATGGTGATAGCTGCAGTAGTATTGGTGATGGTAACATAAGCATAGGTAGCAGTTATCATAGTAATAACATAGAGATGAGAACATGGGTCCCAAAGCAGGGGTCACTGCGACGCGCCTCCCTCGACCAGAAGAAAGTCACGCCACCACCGGGATCTTCTCAGTCAGCTTTATTTGGAGCACCTTGATAGTAGATTACCAGGACCCTGGACAGCAGCAGAGCTGCTGCTTTTATACTCTGCCAGGGAAGGGGGGAGGGTGTCGTAAGGGAGGGTGTCGAAGTGGTTGCGGATTGGTGCACAAAGATACACCTCATTAGCATGTGGCCCGTTCGGGAGGGGCTATTGCTTGAGGAGGGCCTGAAGAGAGTTGCACATGCGCTCTAGACTCTCCTCCCTGGCAGCCTGCTGGTCCCCTGCCATCTTGTAATGGTGGGGAGCCAGAGGCTCCCGGAGCCCGGGAGGCTTGCTGGAGCCTGGGCGGCTTTGCTGGTCAGAGCTCGGGCAGTGCTTCATCACTCTTTGCCACTCAGAGCTCTGGTGGTGTTTTCGCCGCTAAGAGCTCGGTTGGTGTTTTCGCCGCTCAGAGCTGTCAGCTTTCTACATCTCCCGGAGAGCCAAGGCTTCACGGAGATTTGGCTGCCTATGGGGCCGAGGCTCCATGGGACTGCGGCTGTAGAGCCCCCGCGGCTTCACTGAGAAACCGCGGCTTCCTACAGGTCATGGTTAATAGAGTTCTGGGAGAGGAAGACAAGGGCCTTTACTGTACCCTATAGCTTGTTTCTTGCTTTTGTCTTCCTCATCATCTACTGGGCCATCATAGAATAATGTATAGATACTCTTAAGTAGACACAGGATAATGGTTTACATGAATAGGCCACAGAAACAGAAAAGCCTGAAGACAAGTGCTCCTCCTTTCCTCCTTTGTCAACAATGTCTTTCAACATAGAATGAGGATGAAGTATCAAGAAAGTAGATGATAGACACAATTAGTGAAGAGATTACAGGTCACAGGAGAACATTCTGAATGAGCAAGTTGAAAGAAGAAGCTAATGGACTCTTGGCAAATATGTCCAGAATTCAGTGGAAAATGAAAGGTTGCTGAGCAACTTTATTTCCTCAGAGATACAAGGTTCAACATTAAGACTCAAGGCCAAATATGCCTGCCTGTCCTAGTTAACTTTAATTGTCAACTAAACTTTGCTTAGAATCACCAGAGAAAAGAATCTTGAGTAATTGTCTTTATTGAGTTGGTCTGTGGGCATGTATGTAAATGATTATCTAGATTATTAATTGATGTATATGAATCCAGCCACTATGGGTTACACCATCCCTATGCAGATGGTTCTGGGATACATAGATGGCTAGCTAAATACGAGCCTGTGAGCAGCCAGTGAGTGAGCCAGAAAGAAGCATTCCTCCATGGGTTGTGTTTCAAGTGCCTTCTTAAGTCCTTGCCCTGACTTTTCTCAATGATCAGATTTTGACCTAGAAATATAATCCAAATAAACCCTTTCCTCCCCAATTTGCTTTTGATCAGAATGTTTTATTAAAGCAGCAGAGATATAGGTAACACACTGCCCAAAGTCCACTGCAAGTGCCTACTGTGGGTATTGTATGTGGCTCCACAGTTTAGAGTCTGAATGCTGCCCTAGATGGTTATTCATCATGGAAATACCTAGATATATGCATTCCATTTATTCCAAAGCTTTAAAAGTGCATAGTAGGCCCGACAATGCTTTGCAAATCATAAATTAATCTCAGCTAAGGGCTTTAGGACTCCCAGTAAGAACACCATCTCCTCTTTTTTGCTATTCTTTTCCCCTTCTACAGGGAACATCCAGTGCCAAAGGAGGAAGCCAACCCAGTGCCAGAGGAGAAAGGCAGTCATTGGAGTTCAGGATAGGGACTACACTCCTGCAGCTGGAATGAAAACTTAATCAACATTCAGATTAGTGTATCCCTATTTACAGGGGTTGAACTCAATTAAAAATTTCAACTAGAATTTTGGCACAGGTACCTTAAGACATGATTTGATGGTTCTGGGCTCTCACCCCAATTTTAATAAGCTTTCCTGGAAAGAGATCGCTGGGTCAGATGGACTTAGAGATCAATTTAGACCCTTGGCATAAAAACGTAATAAAGTTCTGCTTGGAATTCCATAGCAATTCAGTTAAATTTCAGAATCAGCTGTCTCCATGGGTCTTTTCTTCCCTTGGCTTACTGTTTTCCTTGCATTTGATGGCATTTTATAAAGGGATGGTATAGTGCAAAAGCATTGAACATAGAATCACACAAATCTGGCTTCATCTACTAGATCTATGAGCCTTACTTTCTTTTAACCTGTACAATGGACATATACATATATATAACACATAATATATTATATATAATATATAACACATTATATATTATATATAATGCATTGCACATAACACATATGTGTATATGCATACACTTATACTCCCTGACACACACACACACACACATATATATATTATATATATAATATATATATACATATATACACACACCATGGCTACCATTTGAGTTAGATTTTTTATATATGTATATGTATATGTATATGTATATGTATATGTATATGTATATGTATATGTAGATGTAGATGTAGATGTAGATGTAGATGATGTAGATGTATACACACACACCATGGCCACCATTTGAGGCAGATTTTATATATATATATATATATATATATATATATATATATATATATATATATATATATGTAATGAGAATTTAAATAGCATAACTGACATTTTTTCTGTCTTATGAGACTGGTAAACAACATTTTCTTTGCTATGAGACATTCTACGACAGGTTCTAGCAGGTTATTCTATGTAACACATTAGTTAATAACTTCAGACCAGGCTTTAGGCCTCAGCAGTGGCTTTAATGAGAAAATCCAGTTCTGAATCCTGATTTCAGGTTTAGCTACCTTGCTTACTCTCATCAACAAGCTTCTTCATCTTTGGATCCATCCTTTGCTTTTTTAGTTGGTGCCTTCCTAAGATTGCATAGCTCAGCATACATCTAGTCAATTCTGGATACAACAAAGATATCCTTTGACAATACAAATCTGGGTCTCAATTCTCACATGTTTTCTCAATGCTGTGAGGTAAAAGACTCATTGCCTACCATGGCCTAGAAGACACAGCACCATTTGGGTGGACCTACTTTTCAAGCCTAATCTTCTTATGCTGGCTTTGGCCACATTCATGACTTTTTAGTGCAGCACATGCCACAAAACCAGTCTTTGACCCCATTGTCCTCAACTTCTACAATAATCTTTTCTATCCATTTATACCTGGCTCACTCTTTTTCTTTTGAGACAAGATGGCACTATAGAGCCTGGGATAGCCTGAACTTATTATATAGTCCAAGCTGGCCTGATCACAGAGATCTGCCTGCAACTGCTTCCAGGTTGTGGGTATTAACAGTGTGTACCACCATGTCTAGTTCCCATTTTCCATTTTAAATCAACTTTGCCCTTCATAAATCAGTCCAAAAGTCACATCCTTACAGGTGTTACCATTAAATTTGAAAATCACATCAAGTTTTCTAATATAAATAGGTAACAACTTCTATGCCTTAAAATATATATTCTTGTTTTAATGCCTGTCTTAGCTATAAACTTCATGGAGCAAGATATGTTCCTTCCCCACAGTATTCTCAATATCTGGCAAAATATTCAGAGTTGTCAGTATCGAGAGGTGACCTTCTCACACTGATACTCCTTTGTATGTTGGCCTGGAACCACTTATCTTTACCCACTTCTGAATTCTAATGTTTTGCAGACTCTCCAGGCTGCTTACCTCCTGACTTACTTCTAATCTCATGGTTCATTTTCCTCTATCAGTTAGACTTGATAACCAACATCACATCTGATTCTCCCATCTATAGCTTTCCTGTGACCTTGTTATCACCTCAAGGAAAGGAAATCAGAAAGTATCTTCTTGATATTCCTGGCATAGGCACAGGTCTCATGGTTAGTACTGTCAGATATTTGCATAGCTATGTTGTCCCAGGGCTGTTGTCTGTTCAACTTAAATCTATTGAGCTACCACTGAAGATTTGGAATTCTGAGACCTTCATAACACTAGACCTAGGTGCCTGGCTGGTCTCTCCTGAGTCCCCCCTTCAGACAGATCAACGCCATTAGTCCCCTTTTATCTTGCTTGTTGCACTGGGGCCCAAATGTGATCATGCACAGGAAGAAGCTTTGTAAACTTGAAAAGACCAGACACATGTAAGAGATTAAGTGCTTAGTTCAGGCTCTCTTTAATTCATAAGCCAGGTTTTTGCTTGGTACACTCTGCCATCTGGAGAGAGTTCCTATTTCTTTCTTTCCTAGTGACATTACAATCAATGTTTCTCTTCTCCCTCTCTTGCACCAGAACAGATAGACATATGTTTTTCTCATTGTACATAGCAGATCTATTCTCAATAAGCTATGGAGACCACTAATTCTTCAGTTTGTGTTAATATACAATATGATTTGCTACCCAGCACCTCCTGACAGCCACCCAGAGAGCCAACACCACCATCACGTAATTATGGACATGAGCAGAAGTGTTGATGCTGATGATTAATTAAGGGTGGGGAATGACAACACTAGGACTTGCTCTGCACTTATGCTCTAATTTTTCATCTGTGGGATTAGGAGCTAGATGAGCAAGTGACACACTGTTCTTACACTGATAAAAACGTTTCACCCATGTTAAAAAAAACCTTATTGTAATAGTACACAATAAATTGTTACCATTTTGAATCAAATGCTCCCACTTTACAAAGGCTGTGAGCTATAAGCTGATTGTTTATGCAATTATTTATTCTATAATAACTTCTGAAATGTCTACTATTAGGACAGACACTGAGCCAGAGTTAAGCAATTTGTCTAGGGGAACATCGAGACTTTAAGGCAGCCCTTGGTTGTCAATAGTAACAACAGCTATTATTTGCAGAGAATCCACTTTAAACCTAGAATTGGTTAATTGTTTTATATACATAGGTTCTTAGAGAACCCACCCTACCTGCTATCTGCAGCAGCCCCACACTACTTTTTTACTTTCTGCATTTGATCAGCCTATCTGACATGCCATCTGTAGTTCATTTCCTGGCTCTCTGACTGAGCAAAGTGTGTGCCTTACACTGTTCTTGATTCCCATTCTTGTGTTCTTCTCTCTGCATGTAGAGCCAGCCATACTGCTTAGGAAAGAGTACAGGAATAAGTCCAAAGAAAACCAACACCTCCTTCCTGACTTCACAGAGGAGCTTCACCCCAGGGACTCCTCCAAGTAAGCAGTAAGCAGTCCTTCCCTTCAGCTGAACCATGCACAGGAGGATTACAGCAGCTTCCTGTCTCCTTTCTGCCCAACTACTTCTTGGTAGCCCTGAGACCTGAACAAGAAGTCTACACACAATAAGTTCTACTGTCCCAGAAAGCAGAGCCTTTGAAATTTCTGTTTCACTGTGGGAGTTTCATAGACCACAGGGCTGAGTAGAGAGGGGACCTGTCTTCCTGGAGCTCTTCTTACCCTTTAAAAAGTCCATCACTTCATTTTAATTTTGATTTTCCATGTAAATGAGTAATGAAATTAATGAAAGGGAAATAACCAGAAAAGGAGATGTCCTATTACTCAATGAATTTGTGACAATGGAGTTGATATTTCTGAACATCTCTTTTGATGTCAAAGGCTCACTGATGTTCTTTTAACGTTATGAGGACAAAAAGGTTTTCATGTTGTGTACTTGCAGCAGATGAGACTCTGGAGAAAGACGTTGATTCCTGTAATTAGATGGTTGCCAGGGAAACTGTGTACAGAACTTAGCCTAAGCACTGGTTTAAAAAATGAAGCACCTTACAAATTTGTGCAAGATTATTTCAAAGAGTCTGAGCCAATCATGGCACCAAGGGATCATTGTGGCATTGTAAGTATTTCTTAAGTGTGCAGGGAATGACACTCAAGACCACCTTTCAGGTACTTTCTGTGGAGAACTATTTTAATGAGTGTTTTCTAGAAATGGAAGTCTTTAGGTAAATTTTTAATACTCCCACAAGTCCTTTGCCAAAATAAAGGAAAATAACAAAAAATATAAAAGGCAACAAGTATGTTTGATTGTAGTTTACATATACATGCAATGTTAGAAAACTCTAATTTTACAGTTCAAAAAAAGGAGGAATTTTTTTCCTCTTAAATATTTCACACAAAGATTATATTTGGTTTGCTTTCGAGAGCTGAATTATTTTCAAGTTGTTTTAAGTGCATTACCTTCACTGAGAATTGCTGTTCTCTTCTATAGAGTTAATCATTCTTTCTCCTTTCATAGGCATTAATGTATCATTAATATATTAATATATTATTGATTAATAATATTAATAGAGTATACATAAAATGCCATATATGCACATATGTGAATATATGTGTATGTAGGTCATACATTCATAGATATGGCATTTAGCATTTGGCAGGTATTCAATAAGTAGAAAAATAGAAAATTTTAGAGATTATTAATTTCAATTTTTATTTAGTGCAGAAGTCTTTCTAAAATATAATTTCTATATAACTTTCCTTAGATTTACCAGAGACAGGGAGCTCACTACCTTACTTGGTAGTCTGTACCATTAGCAGACAGCAGACTCTTTTCTATTGTGGTAGATCTGCTTCAATGCTGCTATCCAGAAGACCTTGTGAGAACACAGACAGACAGACAGACAGACAGACAGACAGACAGACAGACAGACAGACTGCTTTTTCAGTGAAGCAACACTCCATGTGTTAATGAGGCAGCTCTGTGTAACGATGGACAAATACCTCCTCTTCTCTGGTTTTCAGTTTGTAGTACATTACATGGGGATAGTAAAAGTCTTTCCATTTCCTTGTCAAGACTTCTGCTTAAGACCGAAGTGGAATGACAAACAGGAAACTAGTTTGGAATCTTTAAAGTATTATGCCTCATGACTATCATTGTGGTCCCCACTTTTCCTTACTTTACCTGGCTGGAGCAGAATAGTCTGTCTCTGCTTGGGGTAAAAGTGAGGAAAACGGCCATTGCTGGTTCAGCTCTGCCCTGTATAGTCCCAAGGCCAAGAAACGGGTCTATATTTCTTGCTTCTACTTGCTACTTTCTCAGTCTCAGTCTTTGCTTTTCTCCCCAGGTTTCTTCCTCAATGTTGCTCACACATTTACTTAAATGCTGTTTTGACGAGGTAGCCTATTTTGGTAAGTGTCTCAGGGGAGCTGCAGAAAGGTTTAATTCCCTTTCTTTTTTCTAATGCTTATCTAATGGTAAAGGATTGAGAATAGGTTTGATATCCCTAGAGATTCTAGGCTGAATGATTCAGTAATATATGTGTCTAGGGGCTGGCTGTAAGACAAAGCTTTCTAAAGGGAGTATGTGAGGATGTACATCCATGTCAGGTAGGGTCTCTTATCAGTAGGCACCCTAGGAGCTAAATATGCGACAGCATGTATGCTCCATCGGATTTGGAGATGAGCACAGCCAGGTGAGGTTGCTGCTCCACAAGGCATGCATTGTCCAAGGGAAGGTATTGAGCCTTCGTGCTCAAAAGAGAAGATTAAAAGATAAATTCTATGCTCATGTGAGATGGAAGAGGGACACTTTGGAAATCTATGGAATTTCAAACCCTCCACAGGCCTTCCTCCATCTTCTCTCCTTGCAGCACTACTCATCCCACGGATGCTGTCACCTTTTACCTGGATCCTTAGTACACAAATTTAGTAGTCCTCTGAGAAACTTACATGGCCCTCATCCTCACAAATAGGCTTGAAAGAAACCTTCAGCCACTACCACCTCAACTTCATTTTATTCTATTCAGTCCCTCCCTCCCTATTCCCAAGTTTTATAATTTGAACTTCATCCTCCGTTACATTATCCATCTCTCTGAGTTCCCCTTTTACAACTATGCTTCTGGTGTGCATATCTGAACCATGGAGTCCTGCACGCTGCTTCTAGAAGCCAACCTTGGATTTAAGGTTTTTATTTGTTAATTAATTAAGTTGACAAGCCTGGTGACTATACAAAGTTTTAAAAGTTAAGTTGGGCCAATGCTATAGAGTTATTTTGATTACAAGCTAACAGTGATTACTTTCAAACCCACACATTTGAAAAATAGGATCTATTTTACTTTTGATTAAAATCTGTTTTCTACTGATATTTTAAACTAAAATAAAAATTATACTATTGGCCTGCCTAAAATGCACTAGTATCTCTTCATTAGCTGATTCAGTGTGAATAAAGCTGTACTATATACCTTCCCACTTCTCCCTACCTTCCTTTATTGGATCTCCTTTGGGAGGAGGACTGACTTACCTGTGCCAATGGACAGGAATCTGTCTTCTGCCTAACTGTGCTCTTATCCTTTGTGGGGTGAGTTTGCCTATGGATAGCACAGCATTAGATTTGTTCTCTGTTCTCTCTCTCTCTCTCTCTCTCTCTCTCTCTCTCTCTCTCTCTCTCTCCTGCCTGTCACTGGGATGGTGGAATGATTATCTAGAGTTCAGGATATGCTGTCACCCACATCAGTCATGCTCTCTAAGCCAGCTTTTCCAAGTAGTGTTTTACTTGATTCCATCTCTCAGTCAGACTTGATCTTGCATGAGGAACAAGGTTTGAGTTATAACGTTCCTCAAACCACATCACTAAGGACTCCATTCAGGTTCTCCAGTCTTATACAAAGTAGGAAAAGGTCTATGTCACTCTAATGTCAGGTCTGAGCATTTGCTTTTCTAGAACTGTTTAAATTCTACACTTAGTTCTCTCTTTTGGAAGTAACCTTCTATGAAAACAAAACAAACTAGGCTTCGTGACAATCTTATCCAGACATGTAGAAGCAGGTTTGCATTAGGCTTGCTCTCTGAGCAGCAGGCTCAACAGAACTCCTCCTACCCCCAGCCACAGATATCTAAGAGAGCTGCAGACTAACATTAGATTCTGATATCAAATTGTCCTTGAGTTTTCCAGTAGGCAGAACTTGCGCATTTGCAGGTATTGAGAGGCCACCCCCAACCTGGCTATGACACTTACTTGTTTACATGAGAGAAAGTGAATTTCCCTGGTCACATTTATAAATAATAGTAAAATAAAAAGTGGTTTTACATATTGTTTGCAAAAAGCTGCTTTTTCTCTTCATCTTATATTCACAGGAAATCATGGTAAGCATGCAAAATGACACTATTTCAGATCATGGCCTTTGGTTAGTGACTGCTGAGATTTAGAGCAGTGCTGGGGAGGGTCCCTTAGAATTAGAATCATAAGACTCTTGGAAACTTCCATTAACAGAATATATGGACAGAGTCCTGTACTTGTGAAAACATGATATATCATAATTTGAAGGAAACATGAAATATATACTATCCACCTACCCCCTTGGTAGATGGATAAATGCAACTTTTTGAGGTCTTTAAGTTAGGCTGACAGAGAACAGACAAGACTAACTAAGTCTCCAACTCCCACTCTAGATTTAGTTTGTTTGAACTACTTTTGGAAGACACAGCCCACTGTGCAGATGAGACTATTAACCCTAGAATGGTAGAGTATATTATTTAAGTGTCACAGTTGAACAATGGGAAAATTAAAATTAATGTTGTATGATATGATGAGTGAAAGTTATCATTCTAGCTATCATAAACTTAGGCCTTTGATGTTTATATATTATTAGTAATTTTTTGCTTTACAGGTTCCCCCCCACACCATGTTAATACTACTGTTTTCATTATGCAGAATGCCTTTAAGAAATAAAATACTTAGAGGCCTCTTGTTCTAATTTTGGGTTTCAAGTATATACTAACTGCTACTCTAGAGCCGAGAATCTGTCAAGTTGATTGCAAACATTTGATTTTTGAAATTATTATATATTTGTAATCAATAAATACCTTTTGATAAATTTGATGGAAATTTAAAAAGTGAATAAAATCAAGCCCTACCTTAGGCAATTATGAAGTTTATATATTTAACACTAAAGTGGAGGCTTTGTAAGTTCCTAGAACATAGATAAAGTTCTGACATGGTAAACCATGTGAGAATACTGATCATAGACATCCATGCTATAGTTCCCCACAGCTTCTACTACTTCTGATTAGTAGACTCTTTGGGTAATAGCTTCTCAAAGTACTGGTATAGGTGACAGACAGACCTGGATTTTTGTTATCATTCTCATGTCATTAAAACTTTTGACTAAATTCACCTAATTTTTTTTGAGACAGGGTTTCTCTGTATAACCCTGGCTGTCCTGGAACTCACTGTAGACCAGGCCGGCCTCGAACTCAGAAATCTGCTTGCCTCTGCCTCCCAAGTGCACCTAATTTCTTTAAATCTCAGTTTTCTCATCCTTAAAATTAGCACATTATAATCTACCCTTCTAAGGTTCCTGGAAGGATTAGAAATAAAGCACTTGAAGGTACACTGCTCAATTAGGATTAGTTTCTTTTCCTATTCCTAAATTATGATCAATGTGCTTACACTACTGATTAAAGTGATGGGCTTTATAAAACCAAGTCATTTATGCCTTGAACATCCCTCATCCTATTCTATGCTGAGTACTGATCACCAATATGAAAAAAAAAATGCTGTCTACCATAGAGTTCTAGCATCTCAAGACTCAATGAATAAGCAAACTGATAAAGGCTATAATTATAATAAGTGATATAAACAGGAGAATTCAGGGTTCAATTAGAGAGCAGGATGGCTTTGGAATAGGTGGTTGGAGGTGGCTCTTCTTAGGTGCTATCTCAGCTAAAATTGAGAGGTCAGTGATGAGAAGGGGTGAAATAAAGTTCCAAGAAGGGGACTCAACAGCTATAAAAGAATGATATTGGGGTATCTTTCAAACCCAGCCCTCTGACTATGCCCACACATACTCTCCTATTCCTCCAATAGTATGACTCTACATTCCTTCCTCAAAAATCCTTCCTCAGAAGCCTTTTTCCATCTCTCCATCAGAATATTGTCCTCCAAATGTTACATCTCAGACACTTTTTAATCAGCGTTCCCCCAGCAGACATGGTGTTTCCTCCGCGGTTGCTCTTCACAAATGTTTGTGTTTATCTTTGTAACAGTGTATAATGATGAAGGCTTAGTAGTTGCTCTTTGGCCTTATGCTGTGTCATGACTTATGTCAAATATTTGAATAGAATAATTGCATTTTCTTTTAGTAAAAACCTGATGAGATGGGAACTATTTTTATTATTCTTATTTTACAGAAAATAAAGCTAAAAGTTTAGTTATAAGCCCCGGTACCTGGACACTGATCATGGATTAGAACCCATGCATTTTGCCCTCAGATGCCCAAATTTGAAGACTTTCTACTATGATAAAGTACTATCACTCCACTAGATCCAGATAGCCTTGCAGATGAGGTTTGGAGTGATCCATCATCAGGATTTCCTTAGTACAAATAAAAATATTTGGCACAGAAGAGCTAACTGTTGCTAAAAGAATATTTTGACCATTACAAACCCTTATTGATGAAGACAAAAATCACAAAACATGTAAATAGGTCTGTCCTTTCAGCCTTCCAGCTCAGCCTGTACTGTGGCCTCGGCTGATCTGATTTGTGCTGCTATTGACAGCCTGGGTCCCTTGCCTTCAGTCCTGTTAATGGCATTAGCATCTAGTCAATAATGCTCAGCATTTCATTTTACCACTTTAATTAACAAATTCAATTTGTTCAAACCACTGTGAAAACAAATTAAAAGCTCAAGAATGAGGCCTGTGGAAGGGAGGGAACACAGGGGCTCTGCAAAGATTAGGCTGGGTGTTGATCTATTCTTTGGAGTTTACAGAGAGCTGGGCATGTCTGTTCTTCAACCATCTTCGTATTGGGAAAGAAAAACAAAACTAAACTAAACAAAAGACATTAAAACCTCAGTACTGCAAGACCATCCAGACAAATCACTTTCTTCATCTTCTAGGACTGTCTTGTTCCTTTCTACATTGGCGAGTGGTTGGTTGTCCAATCTGCCCTTCACATTGGTTCTCATTTGTCAAAGGGGCTGTTTTGCTTTGAATACACATTCATGAATATGTATGATCTCCTAGTCAAGTGCTTCTCCACCAAGAGATACTTTAATTCCAAAGAGACATGACGGTATCTGAACAAACGTTGGTTGTTACCTATAGAAGAAGGAAGGGTGTTGCTTGCATCCTGCACTGCACAGAGGAGTGCTGTTTACTAAGGAATTACCTGACCCCAAAGGACAGTGGTGTTAGGTCTGTAAAACCCTGCTTCTCATTCCTCTACAAATTTCTAAGCATCCTGTTTGATAATTACGATGTCCACCAAAAGAGGCAACCAGGATAGAGACCACTGCTTCTCATCTAAGACTTGAGGGAAATCTCTCAAAGAACACCATTGAGAAGCAGTGGTGAAGTCATCATAGCAAGGTCTTTCTTTGGCTGAATTACAAGAGTGAAGAACATCTTGTGGATGCTTTAAGCAGCTTTTGAAAGGCTCATAGTATGTGGCTCTCCTACATGTCCCTAGAGGCCGAACCCTGATCAGAGTACTCACTCTCTTTACTTATACAATTGGCAATCCGCAGATAATTGTCTGTGATGAGTGAAGCTGGAAAATTTCTCCTCCCTAACTCATAGTTGTTACATCTGATGACACTCAATGAGCCATGCTTCTGAGTAGAAGGCAGAGAACACTGAAAAGATCTTGGCTCATACTCATTGGTCATTCAGTTTGGGGATTAAATTATCCTTTCTATATTAAAAACTAAGAAAAGATGACTAAAATCAAAGGGATACAGAAGTCTGTGGTATGCAAGACCAAAATTTAAAGCATAAATACTTAGGCCAAATGCATTGATGCATTTAATGAATGGGGCAAGAATGGTGGCTGTAGGAAGAAAAAGGGATAGGAGGTAGAAAAACTGATGGAAGTTACTGCAAAAGATTCATGGGAGCTTCAGAGAGACCTTGTATAAATGAAAGAAATTGCAGTGAGACCAAGCTTCCATAGATACTGAACTTGAGAGGGTAACACTGCCTCCTAAAATAGTCAATGTTAGATGCTCTGGCAGCTTGGGTGTGTGCCCCAGATTAAGGCTCTGTATATGAATCAAAAGAGATAGGTCATGAAGTTCTGTCATACTTTGGAGTTCAAGGTGTTTGCTCTGGGATACTCTTGAAACAAGATCACAAAGATGATATTTCATGGGTTGTCCTATTGTAAATGAATTTCCTGCACTGGGATGGAAGACTTGGTGCTTCATTTCATTTGAATAGGTCAAAGATTTCTGGATCTGATGATAATGGCAATGATACTCTTGGGAATAAAGCCCCTGCCTAGAAGTGTTTCCCAGGCATATAGGGCCCTGGAATTATGAAGTTTCAGCTAGTTTGTATGACAGGAGATAAAAACCAGAAGGACTATATGAACATTTGGAATACTTAAGAGCACTGGAACTATGTGAGGGAGAAAAAGATTACAAAGAACTAGATTCCCTGCTGGACAGGTAAGGGCACTGACATTCAGAAATGCAGCTAACAGCCTTTAGTTCCATTAACCATGTCAAGCCCCAGCCATTTCTGTTATCTGATCTTATCTTTAAAGCAATATGCAAAGATGCTTTATTCTGCCTCTTTACAAAATGGAAATCAAAGAAGGTAAGTCACTTACTCAGAGCTGTATACCTAGGAGGCAACAGAGCTGAATTAGAAGTAGGTTCTGCCAGAGTCTCAATTACAAGTTTTACCAATCTACAATGTGAAGTCCTCACAGGGAAACTAGAGTGTCCAGAAGAGCCCGAATCTCTTGTCTCTGAAAGTGTAAGTGGAAATTGAAGCTAACAAAAGACTATTTCAAACAAAGGTATTATAGATATATTCAACAGAGCACTTGGCTGTTGTCTTTTGAAATCTAAGGCGAACATACTTCTCATTTGTTGACCATGAAAAAGCAGATCTTTCTATCAGGTAAAGAATATTTTTATTCTCACATGATCTGCTTAGTGACAGAAAATGCATCAGCTGCGATGGGACCACAGTAGAAAAAGATGGCTTTAGAGCTAGATTGGCCTAAATTTGAGATCTGAATCTAAGTCTTCCCAATTTAGTAACTCGAGGCACAAGAATTAATCTTCCAAATTCTCAGGTTCCTCCTCTGCTTAATGGAATAACAAGAAAAACTAAGTGTGGCTGTGATGACTATAGGAGATATAACTTGGGCAAATGACTGTGAGTAGTGTCTACATTGAAATTGATGTGCACATTTTAAGCCTTCCTCTTTTGTTCCAATTCCATACTTGTTTCATAGATTTACAAACAAGGTGGATGGGTGGGAGAGATGGCTCTGCAGTCCAGCAGCTCATCAGCTCTCACACTAGTGGCTCACAACCACTTGCAACTCAAGTTCAGGGGATCCAATGCTCTGTCTCTGTCTCTGTCTCTCTCTCTCTCTCTCTCTCTCTCTCTGTCTCTCTCTGTCTCTCTCTGTCTCTCTCTGTCTCTCTCTCTCTCTCTCACACACACACACAGAGAGAGAGAGAGGGAGAGAGAGAGAGAGAGAAAATAAATAAATACTTTAAAAGCCAAGCACACAGTGAGTACTCAACAAATGAGAATTTGATGGTGGAGGCAAAGGAGGAGTGTCAAGGTGGAAACTATTTTATAATCAACTCAAAGCTGAATCTCATAGCTGTAACCTTCTCACTGTTGGATGACTTGAGAAAATTACTTTCCTTCTTTCTGCATTCATTTCTATGTGAGAGGAATGGAGAGAATACTAATTTGCATGGCCTTTGTAAGGATGGACAGTTATACACATAAAGTACTTGCATACTATATACCTAGTAATGAGATGGTGTTAGCTCTGAATATTCCAAATGGAGATTTCACCTCGACTCTTTCATTTTAAACAAATGATCTGAGCATCATTCTTCCTTTTCTCTAGCTTATTGTCTTTGCTTATGTAAAAAATGTAGATATTTCAGAACTCCTTATTGTGTTTCATGCAATTTTGAGTCTTTACTTCTGTGTCATCTACACAGCTGCACACTACATGCATGATACTGTGCTAGAGATAAGAATAAATGGCAATATTCTCATAGAATTTACATTTTAGTGCGGGTGCAGGTAAGACACAGTAGAACACTTTTCTTCCTGAAAATTTCAAGTGGTTTCAACTGTGTCTGCTTTTGCCATTTAGGGTGAAGTTTATAAACTCATGCCAAAGAGATACTTTGAGTGACTCAGATAAAAATTCTACATGTAACAATGAGAGAGACCTCCCTCTGAAGACCCAGGGGGCTACTGAAAGGTATTTTCAGTTTCACCAAAAAGCATTTGACTCTCTTGGGTCCTTGTACTCCCACAAACACTACCACTGAGGCATCCGCCAAATCACACTTAGTAATATTTTCCTAGCAATGTTCTAGGCATCATGCCATACAACAAAGCTATGGAGATGACTAAGGCATAGTCCCCACTCTTAAATGACTGTTCTTGCAGCCCACAGTCCAGGAGAAGAGACAAAGCTAGAGACAAACAGGCAGCTACACATTGGTACAGCAGAGTCCAAGGTGCTCAGGAGTTTGTGGTTGTGGCAGTATGTCTCTGTGTGTGGACAGCCCTGTCTGAGAAGGACTAAAGGTTGAGAGTCAGAGGCCATTTCATGGATTCATAAAGCTATACAGAAATCCAGATCAGTGGAACAGCAGCATGCCAGGGCTATATAGATTAAATGACACCAGGCCCAGCCTCCTACTCAGCATTGGAAGCAGTGTCTTCTGTCACCCCACAAGCTTGAGCCTGTGTCAATCACAGGGTAGATATTCATGAGTCAGGCCCTAGCCCTTTCCAGTGAGCGCAGGGTAGTAGAAAAGCAGTCAGAAAAGTTGCTTGACTAATGTTAGTGATCTAATTTGCTTTCTGCTGCTGTGATAAAGCACCGAGTAAAGCCCACTTGGGGAGGAAAGGATTTACTTCATCTTATAACTCATAGTCCATCATAAAGGAAATCCAGGGCAGGAATTCAAGCAAGAACCTGAACCCAGAAACTGACTCATGGATGATGGACAAACACTGCTTACTGGCTTGCTCCCTGTGGCTCACTCAGCCTTTTTATACATCCTAAAACCACCTACCCAGCATAATCCACTCACATTGTTCTACATCAGTCATTAATCAATAAAAAGCCCCACTGTCTTGTCTACAGGCCAATCTGATGGAGGCATTTTCTCAGTTGAGGCTCCCTTTCCCCAGACATCACTAGCTTGTGTCAACTTGACAAAAAAACTAACCAGTATAATCAGTGTGGAAAGGCAACTTGGGGTAGTTAGATTAAGATTGATACAAGCAATGTTGAAACAAACAAACAAACAAACAAATAAACAAACAAACAGTAAGCAGACAACTATCTCCAGAAGCAGATTCTTTCAATAGGAACAATGGAAGGGCCACAGTCTCTCCACAGAAGAAATATCATTGCACATGTGCTGAGGGGGTCTTGGAGTTTTATAGGATGAAATAGGAGGAACTTCATGGATGGAAGATTCCATCCATAGGTCAGTTCTCCTACAGTCTGGAAGTGGAAAAAACCAGAGGGGTTGGTATGATGATCACCATAACCAAAGCTTCTGTGATTGTGAACAGTCAACTTCCTTGTTCAGAATTTTGTAGCCCACATGAGGCTTTTAGATAATTAACCCTTTAAGGACAGACAGAAGAGGCCAGCAGGAATCACAGGAGTGGCATGTCAATATCCCTAAAGCTTGGGCTTTCCAGGCATTTTAGTTGATATTTGATGATTTCACCCCTTCCCTTCCCTCTCCATTCTTCTCTTTCCTGTTTTTCCCCTCTCTTCCCCATTTCTTTCTCCATATCCCTTTTCTTTTCCCTTCCCTTCAATCTTCCCATTATATTGATTGATTAATAAACCACTTGAGAGCTTCCTGTACTCAGGCACCAGCACAGCAGGGTCAAAGTAAAACTGCAATCTTGAGACTATACTTGAACCTCGAAAGTTGTTAGAAGAGTTCTCATAAATGCCACAGCTAGCTGATCTCTCACAATTTTCCAAGTGTGGAAACAGGCCCAGAGAGAAGAGAGGCCGATCTATACCAAATCACTGAAGTATGAACTACTTGAGACAACTTTACACCTCATGTGCAAACCCAAGACCTTGTTCTGTTAGAACCTACTACCCTTTCCTAGACCTGACTTGTTTTTTGCAGGTGTCTTAATTTTTGTCCTCTGGGGATGTAAAGCTCTCTTGCTTTTTGGTTAGCTAAACATTTTCCTGCAGAAGGATATAAAATTCATTTATGAGCAAGGCTAACAAACTCTCATTGTTACCATGGGGGTGGAGGTGGGGAAGCAGGGTGAGAAGCTCATACACAATTCAGTTGATTCCTTTAAACCATGTGGTCTAACTCTTTCTACCAAATGGAGGTGGGAAAGAGGAAGCACACCGCTTTAGGTAGGTCTGATACAAGTCATGAAACTTAGGAAAGCTTTTTCATAAATAAATGACTCAGTCAAAGAGAAATGTCCAAGGTATTAGCTGATTAAGGTTTCTAAGAGGTGGTATCATAATTTCTTCCCCTGAAGCATTGCTATCTACAGACATACAGAACTCGAAGAGGCAAATCAAGTGGCCCATGTTCAGCTGGCCATACTGTTAATGATAACGCTTTCAGATACCAGAAGAGCACATAAGGGTACCTCTTTTTACCACACCTCAGTCCTGAGAGTCGGGAAGCACTGCACATACTCTATGATTTAACTATGCCATCTCGGGTCCAAGAGAAATGCCCTTTGAAGCTCATAGTCAGAATTCTAGAAATAACAAAACCAGACCCAAACTTCTGGGTCAGTAGCAATAGTTAGATATTTGTTAAAGTTTGTACTTGAGATGTCTCCCAAAGACCAATCTGTTAAGGGCTTTATCCCCAGCCTGAGGTGTACATAGAAAATGGGACCTGGTAAGGAGATCTTGAAATAATTGAGGGTGTACATCCAAAAGTATCTGGGGCACCCTTGCACCTTACCCTTTTTTATTTAGCCATGGGAGGTACTTTTGCTTGCCACATTCCTTCACCAAAATGGTGTGCTTTGTCATAGGTTCAACATGAATTTAAAACCTCCAAAACTGTGACAAGTTGATAATTTTAGGTGTTTTGTTATCTTACAAAAAAGAACTAATGTGGGATTCCCTATATGTATGTACATACATACAACAAACCATATCTGCCCCATCCCTCTCTCTCTCTCTCTCTCTCTCTCTCACACACACACACACACACACACACACACACACACACACACACACACTTTTTCTCCTTACAAAATCCCAGACAGCACAGAGATCGATATTTCTATTTTATGGGTGAAAAGAGTGAGGCTTTAAGAGAGACCTAGTTGAGGAGCAGCAACCAGTTAACCCTCATTCTTCTGGCAAGATAAGGAAGCTGAAGAAGATAAGAGCATGGAGCTACTCTAACTCTATGCTTTATTATATTAGAAGGCAAAATGTCCATGATGTACTCAGTTCATGGATCAGTCCTAGCTGTCAGACCCTGTGCCAATGTTCAGAGACTTAAAAACACATGACATCCATTCTATCTACAAGCACTCACAGGACAGTGGAGAACATAGAGTCATAAAATGGTGGCTAATGGGAAACAGGGGAGGAAGGACCTGAGAATTTCAGCACTGAGGAAGTCAATGAGGGTAATGGGCAGGACACAGGAAGCTTGGTCTATAGAGAAACAAGCAGGAGGGACAGGTCTGCACTAGAGCCCCAGGGCACACTGGAGGCACATGACCATGTGTCTCCCTCTCCAAGAACATCCTTGCCAGTGGGCTCCTCTCATTTTTTCCTCTCACCCTAGGATCATGTCCCTGTTCTCACACTAGAATAAATTTCTCTCCTACCAGCACCTTCTTTGCCAACTTCTTTCTTCTTCCACCTCATCCAGTTAACCCGTATTCTTTATTAGGACTCTAGCTTACAAGTCATTTCCTGAGGAAAGCCTTTCCTGGTGCCTCTGGTTGGGTTGGGTCTCTTGACATCCCTTCTTCTGTTCCATCACATCTAGAAATCATTTTTGGTGTGCTTCATGGCTTCATGCATATGCTCTTGATGGGATAAGAGTCCCACAAAGGGCCAGGGCTCTTATACATTTTTTGTCTCCCATAGAATAGAACCTTAGTAGTTATTGACTGTACTAAGTAGAATCGTAATAAATGCTTGCAAAATGAACACTTATAGGGGTAAGAATAAGGTTATGCCAGTTCCTGGAAAATACTAGGCCAGTGCCTGGCAAATACAGAAGTGGATGCTCACAGTCATCTATTGGATGGAACACTGGGCCTCCAATGGAGGAGCTAGAGAAAGTACCCAAGGAGCTGATGGGGTCAGCAACCCTATAGGAGGATCAACAATATGAACTAACCAGTACCCCACAGAATTGTGTCTCTAGTTGCATATGTAGCAGAAGATGGCCTATTTGGCCATCAATGGGAGGAGAGGCCCTTGGTCTTGCAAAGAACATATGCCCCAGTACAGGGGAATGCCAGGGCCAGGAAGCAGGAAGGGGTAGGTTGGGGAGCAGGGAGGGAGGAAACGTATAGGGGACTTTTCGGATAGCATTTGAAATATAAAGAAAATATGTAATAAAAAATGAAAAAAAAAAAAGAATAAGGCAACTTTCACCGTTCCTTTATCCATTACATTAAAATCCAAATCTCTGAGGTTTAGTTACACCTTTTAATGCCTCTTAGGACATCATAAGTTCATAAAATAAATGGCTAATTGAAGTCTCCTAAGCTTCTCACTGCATTTACTCACCAAATACTTTACTACTCCTCAAAAGATTCCAGAAGCTCATAGACACTCACAAGGTAGGCTAGACTCCACCTACTGTTTCCATAAGAGGATTATAAGAAAAAAAATCTGATTGAATAACCATCTTACACTAAAGTACATATGAAAAATTATACTTAAAGATCTGTCTGTCTGTCTGTCTATCTCTCTCTTTCTCTCTCTCTCTGTTTGTATGTGTGTGTCCTTACTCCTTTCCTTGCTCTTGCTGTTAGATCTAGGTCAACAGGATACTAGCAACATTGAGATAAAAATGGAAAGTATATTTGTGAATACCATTCCATAAAAGCGAGGCTATTGGTATCTTTAACTTTTCACATAGGCTAAAACCCAGCTCTGTAGAGACTAGAAGGCCTCCTTTTACTTACAGATGTAGAAGAAGACAGGAGAGGGTGACAGGTTTGGTTAAGGCTTAAAACTAAGAGGCATAGAAATGTAAATGGGACTGGACAGGACCTCTCCCTCTTCTCTCCTCACTGGTCAGTACTCTAGCTCTTTGCTGACAGCTGTTTCAGGTTCAGGTTGGCTGCCTTTTTTTTTTTTTTTTTTTTTTTTTTTACATTGTATAATAATATTTTTTTATTAGATATTTTCCTCATTTACATTTCAAGTGCTACCCCATAAGTCCCCTATACCCTCTCCCCACCCTGCTTCCCTACCCACCTACTCCCACTATTTGGCCCTGGCATTCCCCTATACTGGGGCATATAAAGATTGTTAGACCCAGGGGCCTTTCTTCCCAATAATGGCCAAAAAGGCTATCTTCTAATACATATGCAGCTAGAGACATGAGCTCTGGGGGTTCTGATTAGTTCATATTGTTGTTCCATCTATAGGGTTGCAGACCCCTACAGTTCTTGGGTACTCTCTAGCTCCCACATTGGGGACCCTGTGTTCCGCCCTATAGATGAATGTGAACATCCACTTCTGTATACAGGGACTGTCAAAGCCTCACAGGAGACAGCTATATTAGGGTCCTTTTAGCAATATCCTGCTGGCGTATGCAGTAATGTCTGCATTTGGTGGTTGATTATGTGATGGACCACCCCGGTGGGGTTGCCCTCTTTTTGCTCTCAGTGAGCCAGACCTCCTCTTTCGTGGAGTCCCAGTGATGACCTGCTTGCCCCAGCTGCTCTCACTGAGCAGAGCCCCTCTGTAGACGACTCTGCTTCCTCTCACTGATTCATCTCTGTGCCATCTGCTTTCAGATTTGTTTAGAAAATATCAGCACTTCTGCGGTTTCCTGAACTGTGTCCTGTCCTCCCCACTGTTAACAGGGCCCATAGATATCTGCTTTAATCTAACCTGTATTTCAATGCCAGTATTTTCTGAAACCTAAACTCTATTTCATACTGACTTACAAAAATATTTAGAGATTTTATTTATTTTTATTTTATGTGTTTGGTTTTTTGGCCTGAATATTTGAGCATTATTTGTGGTGCCCACAGAGGCTAGAAGAGGTCAGAAGAGGGGATCAGATCCCCTGGGACTAGAGTTGTAAACAGGTGCATTGTCATGTGGGTGCTGGGAATTGAACCTGGGTCCTCCAGAAGAGCAGCCACTGCAGAGATGGCCACTGATCCATGTCTCCAGCCCCAACTTCCTTAAAATTTTTGATCTACTAGTTTCAGAGAGTTAAGAGTCTCAAGATGAAAAGGTGAGGAAACAATGCTCTTTCTGAGGAATCTTGGTGACAATATTTACACCATTTTTAAAAGTGGCATTTAGTTTGACTGATAGTTCTGTGACGCTGACTATGTACAAAACACTATATCAGCAAGGAAGACAGGACAGTCAGGGACATGGAAGGCACTGCTTCAGTCTTGGTAATTGACAGAAAGAGGTATAGGCAGAAGGGACAGAAAAAGAAAGAACGCCTGGAATAAGGGCAGTAATATGGATTGAGCACTCCTTCTCTGGTGCAGAATGCTACAGCATCTATATCATTCAAAAAGCAGTAAAATAGGAATCTGTATTCTGAAGAAATGTCAGATATCATCCAGAATGTTTGCTTTATAACTGAAACCTGTCTGTCTGTCTATACACCCACATATAAATATATAAAAAGAGAGACAGAAAAAGAGACACACAGACAGACAAACAGACAGGAAGAGGGGATTTGATATCTGGAGTCCCTACATGCTACATCTTCTAAAAGAGGTTGTGTGTGTGTTGGCAGCAGTGGAGATGATCTCTTGCTCCAAGGGGGATAGGGAGGATAGCATGAGCCAAATTTTAAGACCTTAGGAAATCTAGTGAGACTGTGGGGACAGTGAAATAGACTGGCTTGTGATGCTACTACTTGAGAAGTTTGTAGATGCTGAGCACATGTGGAATGAACAGTAGGTAGAATATATATTATTTCAACTCCCATGAGGAGTTTGAAGAGAGTGGATCATCAGAAAAGATGAAAGAGCAGCAGTGACAGTAAGAGACATGTGACACATTCTCAAGTTACGCTGCCATTGAGTGCACTCAAAAACCTTTCATGGAAGCCATACAAAAGATAGTTGAGAACATCCTCCAAGCACAGAGACCTGATAGCTAGATTAGGAATGTACCAGGCAGGTACTGTCTGATGTTTTCATCCTTTCTTTCCTACTTCATCCTTGGGAGCTAGTAGAAGATAGGAATGAAAAGCAAAGAAGGCCCAATTCTCTGTTTGTCCATCCATCCATCCATCCATCCATCCATCCATCCATCCATCCATCCACCCATCTATATATCTATAGCCCTGTAAGTTCCCAGATAGAAACCAAACTTGTTTTTTTTGTTTGTTTGTTTGTTTTGGTTGTTTGTTTTTGTTTACAATGCAAAGTTATATCCAATAATTTGTGGGGTTACATAGGAGGATAAGAACTAATTGCTATAGGGTGTTTTTTTTTTTACTTTTTTATTAGATATTTTCTTTATTTACATTTCTTTTTAAAATTATTTTTATTAGATATTTTCTTTATTTACATTTCAAATGTTATCCCTTTTCCTAGTTTCCCCTCCAAAAATCTATCCCGCCCCCTGTTCTCCAATCCACCCTCTCCCATTCCTAGTCCTGGCATTCCCCTATACTGGGGCGAAGAGCCTTCACAGGACTAAGGACCTCTCCTCCCATTGATGACTGACTAGGCCATCTTCTGTTACAAATATAGCTAGAGCCACAAATTCCACCATGTGTTTTCTTTAGTGGTATAGTTCCAAGGAGCTCTGAAGTTACTGGTTAGTTCATATTGATGTTCCTTCTATGGGTCTTCAGTTCCCTTGAGCTCCCTGGGTATTTCTCTGGCTCCTTCATTGGGTTCCTTGTGCTCTGTCCAATGGATGACTGTGAGCATCCACTTCTGTATTTGCCAGACACTGGCAGAGCCTCACAGGAGACAGCTATATCAGGCTCCTGTCAGCAGGCTCTTGTTGGCATCTGCCTAGTATCTGGGTTTAGTGGTTGTTTATGGGGTGGATCTCCAAGTGGGGCAGTCTCTGGATGGTCATTCCTTCAGTCTCTGCTCCGAATTTTGTCTCTGTAACTCCATCCATGGGTATTTTGTTCCCCATTCTAGGAAGGGATGAAGTATCCACACTTTGGTCTTCCTTCTTCTTGAGTTTCATGTGTTTTGCAAATTGTATCTTGGATATTATAAATTTCTGGGCTAATATCTCCTTATAAGTGAGTGCATCTAATGTATGTTCTTTCGTGACTGGTTACCTCACCCAGGATGATATCCTCCAGATACATCCATTTGCCTAAGAATTTTATAAATTCATTGTTTTTAATAGCTGAGTAGTACTCCATTGTGTAAATGTACCACATTTTCTGTATCCATTCCTCTGTTGAGGGACATCTGGGGTCTTTCCAGCTTCTGGCTATTATAAATAAGGCTGCTATGAACATAGTGGAGCATGTGTCCTTACTATAAGTTGGAACATCGTCTGGGTATATGCCCAGGAGAGGTATTGCTGGATCTTCTGATAGTACTATGTCCAATTTTCTGAGGAACCGCCAAACTGATTTCCAGAGTCCCCTCTCCTAGTTTCCTCTCTCAAAACCCCCATCCCCTTCTCCCTCCCACTGCTCCCCAACCCACCCACTCCTGCTTCCTGGCCCTGGCATTCCCTTATACTGGAGCATAGAACCTTCAAAGGACCAAGGGCCTCTCCTCCCATTAGTGACCGACTAGGCCATCCTCTGCTACTTATGCAGCTAGAGCTATGAGTTCCACTATGTGTTTTCTTTGACTGATGGTTTAGTCCCAGCGAGCTCTGGGGGTACTAATTAGTTCATGTGGGATTATAGAAAAAGATAGAAAACAGAGTCCTGATTGTTGATAGTAGTCCTACAGTAGACATTAGACACTTTAAACCACCAAACTGAGTTTTGTTTTGTTCTTTTTATTGTTTACTAATTAATGTGATTTAAGGGCTTTCTATTACGGAAAAATTTCATCCAGTACAAGATACCAACTCTGAATAGGCCTGACGCACTGGTGGGAGACAAAAGCAGAGCTGCCTTTATGAGCATTCAGACTCTGAGTCTAAATGTCATACCAGTGTGTTATTGACTACACACAATGTAACGCATTTAACCCTCGAGAACAGCAATGTTATTGTTCCTATATTAATAAATGAGGAACCTGAGACACAGTAGACAAAGTAGATTAAGTAACTTGCCCTGGGTCAGCAAATAGACAAACATAATTACTGTGTAAACACTATAAGCTTCCTGTGAGTGGGGATATATTTGATCCTTAGATATATCTTTAGAGTTCTGCAGGAACAACACAGATTGCTGAAGGTCTGCTTTCAGAATACAATGTTGTAAATGAGTGTACAAGAAAGGCTTTAGCCTTCAAACCAGCCAACCTGGGCCAAATGACATCAGAAATGATTCATTAGGACCTATCTCAGAAATTTCAGCTCCCTCTTCTAGTTCTGGCTAGGAAATAACTTATATTACCCACTATGCCTATATTTTAGTTTACAGATCAAGGCTGCATTTGCTAGTAAGGTGATCCAAGGACTTTCTGCTACCTAACAGATTGTGGCCTGTAGCCATACCTTACAATTTTCCCCCTGTTTCTGTTTTTGGAGTGTTTTGCAGGGAGGACATCTCACTCACTGCCCTCTATCTTTCTTATTTCAGCCTATTTCTATAGCATATCTATCCTTGATTGTTACAATTCCTCAAATTATAACTTGGCATTCATAGTTACTACACGACACTGTCTGTGCCATTTTCTTAAGAATCTGAAAATCCAGATAGAATATCTAGGCAATGCAAATTATATAAGGTGTGTAAGTGTGTGTGTGTGTGTGTGTGTGTGTGTGTGTGTGTGTCTGTGTCTGTGTGTGTCTGTGTGTGTCTGTGTATGTCTATATGTATGTGAGGATCTCTATGTGTATTTAATTTAGGCCTGGATAGAAGTAAATAGAGCAAAAGAATACAGGTGCCAGTTTTGAAACTGAGACTAGATTTAACTCTAGCTTTTACTAGTTCACAGAAAGAACAGTCCATATAGACTTGCATGGTGGACAAGAGCACAGGGAGGCAGGACTGCTGTGTATAATGACTTGCCTTGGTTTCTAAGAAGAATAGCTTCTGTAGTGAAAAAACTTAACTACTACACCCACGAGTAAAGAACGTTGGAGGAGAAACTACTGTGTTTCACCAAATCTACTTATGGAAAAAATGTTGTAGGGCAACACACTAGATGTCTGTGTTCTCCAAAATTCATGTGTTGAAATCCTATCCTTGATGATGCATTAGAAATAAGGGCTTTGGGGAAGCAATTAATTACCCGGTGAGTGAAGAATACTAATGGATGGATTCGTTTCCTATAGAAGAGACTCAGAGAGCTTTCTGACCCTCTTGTGGGCACATGAATATTAGATAACAATCCAAAACTGAGTAGTGTGCTCTTACAATTGCATATCCACACTAGTACCTGATGTAAGATTTCTAGTTTCCATAACTGTGTCCTCACATTTATGTTTTGTGTAAGTTATTCATCCAGTACTTTGTCATAGTAGACTTAGCTCTTAATATACTATACATTACCTAGTTTGTGCTTCACATTTTTTTTAAAACCAGATTTGTTGAACAAGGAGGATAACCTATTGAGAAGGAGTGAGAAGAGACATTTTTATTGTGTTCGTCCTTGTGAGAAAACAATTATCTCTAACGTTAAATATCAGAAAATTACACTTTAGAATTTTCTAGGGTCATGTAAGAGTAAATGGAAGAATCTAGAATAAAGCTAAGTTTTATCTAATTCCAAAGCTCTGTAGCTTGAAAATTGATTCAAAAGGCCATTACTAAGGATAATTTTGTTGAGTGAAAATTAAGAAATCAATAATACCATTACTGAGACAAGGGCACACTAAATGGAGAGAATGACTTTGAGTAGATTGCAATTACATCCATCCATCCTTTTCAGTTATTTATTCATTCACTCAGCAAATATACTCTCAGAATCTTCTAAATATCAGGAAGCAAGACTCTAGAGATACAAGTTTGGGTAAAATAAGATATGTCTTGTGGAACTTACATTTTAATAGCATAGAGGTGATAACCAATCACTAAAGAAAAAGGGCAAGATAATATCATAATAATTTAAATTTAAAGAAAATAAAGTAGAGTGACATAATAGAAAAGTGAATAAAGTGAGCAAAGCCAGGTAAATAGGGTGGCCCCTGAAATCCCCTGGGAGGAGGCTGGAATCATGGCTCATGGGTAAGAGGATAAATGAAAGAATAAATGTCTACCTTATTGGAAAACACACAAGAAAAATGTAGTGGTGATGAAATGACTATTCTCTCCTTCCAGTGAGCTGTCTTCTAGAGAGTTCTAAGGAAGAGGAGTATGGTACAAGAGGAGTATGGAGAATGATGGGCTTTTGGAGTTGGATGGATACCAGGTGTGGAAAGTTGGGTAAGTTCTTTAAATGCTGAGATATTGTAATGTATGGAAATATGTATAGCCATTCCTGACTAGGATGTGTTAGGATGGCCTGAGAGACAAATGAAGTATCATATCAGAGTTTCCAGTTATAGAAGAAGGCTAACTGATTAAGCTTGAAGAGAACTTATGAACGAAGTCTTGGTAGTTTACACAATGAGTTGAATGTTCAAATAACCAGATTTGGGGCAAGCTTCATATCTGAAATCTTGCTACAGAACTTCTGAAAATAAAAGTATAGCCACTTTACCACTAATTATTCAGTACAAAGTTCACACTGGTGCCACCTTTATGACACCAATACAACATTATAGGGACATCTGTGCTGCTAGCAAGCACTAATGACAATCTAATCAGGAACTCAAGGCTGCCTCCACTGTGTCAGCCTTGCATTTGTCTGAGACAGAATAGACTTCCTGTGGGGCTGTGTCTGACTGGTGGAGCTTAGATAATATCCCTGGGCACTGGAAACCCATGGAAGTGAGTTTTCTAATATCTATCATACACCAGAAGGACTTATGAATAAAAGTGTTGAAAAGACATGACAGGGTAAACACATGCTAGGAATGGAACACACCATGCACAGATTTTCAGTGCTTGAAGCCAAGCAGATGCTCTGTGAAGGTGAGTTTCTTTTCTTCTTTCAGTTGCACAGACTTCCACACATCTGATCTCAAGTTCCGAGGAGGTATTAATAATGCTGTTTGGGTAGACAGAAAGGCCACCATGTACTATTTAAGACTCCCAGAGAAGAATCGTAAATTTAGCCTGCACGGTAGACACCTTCTAGAGAGACAGGCTGCTGCCTGGGATTTGGCTCAGAACGGGAACAACATCCTTGGCATTTGCCTAAAGCCAACCTAGCTCAAAGGTGGATAGTCTGATTAAATGAGGCAGGATGAGAACTGGGCTTCTAATTAATTGAAACATAGAAACCCAGAAGGATAGATGGAATGTCTTTGGTCGATCAATCACTGTACTCTCTGGCTCTGGTCCACTGCCCTAAGTAGCATTCTCAGGTGGCTCTAGTCATTTGTATCCACCATACCATATCTCTCTTTGAACTCACATGCAGAACTGAGATTATTCCTTAGTTTCCTGATTCCCACTTCTGTTTATTCCCCGATACTTCTTCTCCTGTCCTTCGGGACTAGAGAGACTACTAATCTTACACTCCTCAATCTTTGGAAACATATCAAGATATTAGCAAAACTTCCCTATAGAGCAAGTCCCCCACCTCTAGAAATATACCATGGCCTCCACACTAGTTTATTCAATACCATAATTTACCAGTAGAGTATAAGTGTATCCTCTACATATGATCAAACAACTCCAAAAGCACCTCTTTGTGCTTTTTTTCTATTAAACAAGCTTTTGTTGAATGTTGTTCCTCCTTTACAGTGCTAGGCAGTGTGGAGAACCTCAGAGAAGAAGTGGCCTGCCCGAGACACACAGGGAAAATTTGTGCACTACCAGGAATTAAAGATTATCAAGACCCAATGAGATGTCATGTGGAAAAGTGTTACTGTTCATGAAGTCATTACCCCTGTGGATCTTCTAAGCTTCTGCCTGAGTTTGAAGGGATATCAAAGGCAAATATTTTTATTAATCCTGCTCATATTTTTGCTGAGTAGTCACCCTGTAAAGACAGAGGTGCAGTTGAACTTTGGATCTGCTACTCTTTTTTTTTCCAACTTTTATTAGATATTTTCTTCATTTACATTTCAAGTGTTATCCAGAAAGTTCCCTATACCCTCCCCCCTCCCGGCCCTGCTCCCCTACCCACCCGCTCCCACTTCTTGGCCCTGGCGTTCCCCTGTATTGGGGCATATAAAGTCTGCATGACCAAGGGGCCTCTCTTCCCAATGATGGCCAACNGGGACCAGGGACCAGATCCACCTATTTCAACCACAATGATAATGATTTCATGAGCAGTAGCACTTTAAAATTCAGCTGTGCCTCTGGCTAAGTGACCCTTGGAAGAAGTTTTAATCTCCTTGAGTGTGATTCTTCATCAGTGAAATGGAGCAAATGCTGAGAGGAATATAACAAGCGCAAAGACCCGGCAAATAGCACAGCAGAGCCAAAGAGTTTGTCCTCAGTAAACAGTAACTGGGAGTCATTAATCACTAACTATGATTACTACCTTGCCAGATTGTGGCCTCACTGGTGGATGTCTGACCTGACCCTGGCTCTTTAATTGAAGCTGACCTTCCTTCCCTTGTTTACTGCAAAGGGAAGAAAAAAAGAAAAAGACCAGCTGCAGACTTTCTCTTTGTGCTATGGCTCATCTCACCCTTCTCTTCACAGGGGAGTCTCTGTCCTTCTGCCAAGAGCAAGCTTCCCAGGATTCCTTAAAAGAGTGCAGAGCATGGCCTAGTCGGCCATCATTGGGAAGAGAGGCCCCTTGGTCTTGCAAACTTTATATGCCCCAGTACAGGGGAACGCCAGGGCCAAGAAGTGGGAGTGGGTGGGTAGGGGAGCAGGGTGGGGGTTGGGGAAGGGTATAGGGGACTTTCAGGATAGCATTTGAAATGTAAATGAAGAAAATACCTAATAAAAATTGGAAAAAAAAAGAGTGCGGAGCACAGGCAGTATAGGACTGTGCTTGGACTCAGGGTGAGGTGTGTCCATACACACCACACAGTGCCTTTCCATTGCCCAGCTGCACCAGCTCTTTATTTCAATCTTAAGATGATCCAACTTCCTTTCTTAGGATTACAGGTAGACCTGCACATCCAACTGTACTAATTCCAGTTCTAATAGCAACAGAAAAACTGCTTTGTTTCATGTAACCACTACATTTTAAATTTCATTCCAACCAGCTAATGGCTTTCCATGTAATGTATTTATAGAAATATTTAAAGGCACCTCATGGGCATCATGAATGCATGTGGTACAGAGACAAATCTGTATACAAAACAACCATACAAATAAGATAAATACATATTTTAATCAAAACAAAACACACACTCAAAACAAACAGTCCAATTTGCCTTGGCCAGCTACTGAGCGTGAGGCCCATGCTGGACTGTATTGATTTACTTAGTGTCACTATGCTGAAGAAAACTGATTTCCCCTCTCTCAGCAGCTATAATTGCCAAAAACTTCTTAGCTATGGGTGAGATATTATGTTCACTTTCCTTTTTCCAAGATGGGATTTTTTTCTGGTTTGAACTTGTAGAGGTTGTGTGTATGCTTTCTTTTTTTTATTTTATAATTTGTTTTTATTTTATGTACATTGGTTATTTGCTGGCATGTAAATATGTGTGAGGGTGTTAGAAGCCTCCAGAAATAGAGTTACAGACAGATGTGAGCTGCCATATGGTGTCTAGGAATTGAACCTGTGACCTTTAGAAGAACAGCCAGCATTCTTAACCACTAATCCATCTTTCCAGCTCCCATGTATGCTTTCTTAATTTGTATGAATTCATATATGTATCAATCATGCGGTGTCTGGAAGACACTGTTTTTGTAGAGTTATCTACCATTTCTGCCTCTTAAAATCTTTACTTTTGCTCTTTTCCATAGATCTGTGAGCCTTGAAAAAAGGGGTGTGGTAAAAAAGTCACATTTAGGGATGAGTGCTCCAAAGTCTCTCACTCTCTGCACATTGTCCAGTTGTGGGTCTATATGTTAGTGACCATCTACTTTTGGAGCTTCACCATCTTTATAGCTGCTCTAATCATGTTTCAATTTTTACAAAAGGTGTCACATGTACAAACTTGCCAACTGCATCTATGCTTACATTCTAAAAATGTGACAAGAAAAATTCTGTCTACTGTCCACATGTATTCTCTTAAAATGCAATAAGTAGCTACTAGGGTTGAAGCATATTTTGCTTTACAGAGCAAATGCTGTGATTTATGTTAATCTTACAGCCAGTAAATGGCCTCTCATTGCTTCTTGTCTTTACTAACTAATATTACTACTGTACATGCCCACTGAGACTGGGCCATACCTGTATCCTTGTCTTATACTCCTAGGCCTCTCCAAAGGTTGTATTATAATAATATGAATAACGTTCCCTGTATTATGTGATGTGTGTTGAGTAGTCCTGGCTGACACAAAATCCAAGTGACCTACTAGGTTCTCTTCAATTGCTTTCCAATTCATGAACTCACTGATTACAACTATTGCCCTCACAATTCATTACAGCCTGAGACTTGAGATCTTTCCAAACCCGCTGTGAACACACCACTCTGTTTTGCTCAAATCCCTGCAGTTATTCTCCATTTTTCTGTAGGAGAGACTTTAGGCTCCTTCACTTGATGGCCAGTGACTACAACCTGACCCCCTAATGACTCTTGCACTCTTGCTTTCCTTACTGTCTCCTTCATTCTTTGTGTCCCAATTGCACTTCCTTACTGCTGGAGGCTTTTTGCTTATATTGCCCATTTACTTCCAAATGCCTTTCTACTTGGGATCCCACTTGAGAAAGGCAAAGTTTCTAACAAATGTTATTTATTCCCTTTTCTGCCACAACACCACAGAGCTGTCATTGAGAAATATCATTTTAAGCAAAGACCGAATTCCCCAGGCCCCATAACAATTATATGTAATCATTTGAATAGGTTACAGTCAATGAAATGCGTGTAGTAGTGATGTATACTATTTTAAAAGATGCTCCACAATGAATTCTCACTTATTGGAGCCTCTAATATTGTGATGGAGAGTTTTGTGTCAACTTGACACAGCTGAAGTCATCAGAGAGGAGTGAACCCTAATTAAGAAAATTCTTTCATAAGGTCAGGTTGTAGGCAAGCCTATAAAACATTTTCTTACTTAGTGATTGATGTGGGTGGTGCCATCCCTAGGTTCGTGGTCCTGGGTTCCATAAGAGAGCACAGTGAGCAATCCCAAGGAGCAAATCAGTAAGCAGCACCCCTCCATGGCCTCTGAATCAGCTCCTGCCTCCACATTACTGCCCTGTTTGAGTTCCCATCCTGACTTCCATTGATGACAAACTTCAATGAGTAAGCAAGAGCTGGACAGACCCAACTTTTCCACCTCAAGTTGCCTTGTTCATGCTTTCATCGCATCCTTCCCCCTGCTTTTCTCCCCTTTTCCTTCCCTCTGTACTAAAATTCAGAACCTCCTACCTCAGCTTCAGAAGTGCTAGGACTGCAGTCTAAGGCCACCAAACAGACTTCTAGGTTTGGTTCAATGCTCTGCTGTAACCATTTTGAAGATCTTAAGAACATTTTAAACAAAAATTTAATATTTTTATTATTCTTTTGTTCTAATTCTTGTAAATTATAAGGCTAGTCGTCCTGACCGTAGCTCATATGTAGGATATACCAGTTGCCCAAAGGAATAGACTCATATTTAGAGTCATCCAGAAGAACAATCTAGTGAGGAATGTTTCCATTGGCTAAAAATCTTCTAGGGTATAATTGCAAGATGGACCCAGTATTGACACATAACAAATTTAGAGATGTAGGTTACCAGCTGTACTGTCCACTCGTAGGCCCATCTCCATGGTATGCTGTTGCAGGTATATGGGTTCCTTTATAGCTCTCTCACTTTATCCTGTGCTGTCGGTTCAAGGCAACTTCATTCCACAAAGGCCTGGTGTCACTGACCATTGTGTAGTGCTCTGATAGTTTTTGAGACCTTCATAATGCCAATGGGAACTCTCATTTTGTGACTGTCTGTTCCTTGGTTAGTTTCAGATTATGATGATCAAGGGATTGACAATCCTTTCATTGGTGAAATTACCTTTTTTTACTACCAGTTTTCCTTATCACAATGGACTTTCTCCAAGAATGAGGCAAAATAGGCTGTTCCTTCCTTACTTTGCTTCTTTTAGGCATTTATGACAATGACAAGAAATGTAACTAATACATAATGTGTCACTCCTTCAATATAATTTCCTGGAGAAATTCTCAGAGGACCTCAGCGATAGAAAGGAACTGGAGGCAGGATGGCATCCCCAAAGAGCCACAGAAATTCAACAGGAATAAAACAATCTCTGGAGCTTGTTTCTGGTTCATAAATCCTGGAAGCTTCAGAGCCAGCCCCTGAACCGCCAGTCATTTTTATCCCTTTCACCTTTGGATTCACTGGGAGCATCAGCTGTTATCTGAATCAATACTTTCTCCTTGACCCAAGCAATTGATTTTTCACAATATCCTTCTTTGTCACAGAAAGGAGACCAAGAAGTCAAAATGCAGACTGTTGCACTCTCAGAGAGGGAGCAAAGGAGAACAAGGGCAAGTCGTTTATTGGCAGAAGTAGACTGTATGGTGAGAGCAGAGAACCCAGATCATGGGCTTCTGGGGAACACGGAACTAGGGAATGGAAAACAATGGCACCCATGCCAGCAGACTCCTGGCATCACTTGTTGGGGTTACGATGCAGCTAGAAGAATTTGCACTAAAATCTTCTGGCCTAGGATCTAGCAGGTGTCAGAGGGTAAGGCAAGCAAAGATGCTACCAAGTTGCATTAGCCACAAGAGAGGCCTAGAAATAACTTTCAAACAGAAAATCTTCCAAACACTTTTAGGATTTCTGGATTCCTGCTTCACAGGCCACTTAACTTAGGAATTGGCATCATTTGACAGTACTTATTACTTTTGCATACCTACTCCCATAGGGGCAGAGAGAGATTCTTATCCTTTGAGGACACCAGCTATACATGAGAATATTCTGACAGACCATTAGAAATATCAATGTCTGGACATAGATTCTGAGTTAGTGGAGACGTAAAAGGGCAACTGAAAGGTTGTTTTGTTGTTGTTTGGTTGGTTTTCTTGTTTTGTTTTGTTTCTGCAGCTTTGAAAATATGCACATGTACCATCAATGTTAAGAAACAGTCCAAAACAAATGCTAAAATGAAATTTGGTATGCTAGTAAAAACAATAAATTTATGAAATTCTTAGGCAAATGGATGTATCTGAAGGATATCATCCTGAATGAGGTAACCCAATCACAAAAGAAGTCACTTGATATTCACTCTCTGATAAGTGGATATTAGCCCAGAAACCTAGAATATCCAAGATATAACACAAGAAAATTAAGAAGGAAGACCAACGCGTGGATATTTCATTCCTCCCTAGAATAGGGAATAAAATATCTATGGAAGGAGTTACAGAGAAAAAGTTTGGAGCGAAGACAAAAGGATGGACCATCCAGAGACTGCACCACCCGGGGGTCCATCCCATAATCAGCCACCAAAAGCAGACACTACTGCATATGCCAGCAAGATTTTGCTGAAAGGACCCTGATATAGCTGCCTCATGTGAGGCTTTGTCAGTGCCTGGCAAATACAGAAGTGGATGCTTACAGTCAACAAAGGGTCCCCAATGTAGGACCTAGAGAGAGTACCCAAGAGCTGAAGGGATTTGCAACCCTATAGGTGGAACAACAATATGAACTAATCAGAATCCCCAGAGCTCATGTCTCTAGCTGCATATGTATTAGAAGGCCTAGTCAGCCATTATTGGAAAGAGAGGCCCCTTGGTTTTTTCATGGAATACTTTGGTTTCTCCATCTATGGTAATTGAGAGTTTTGCTGGGTATAGTAGCCTGAGCTGGCATTTGTGTTCTCTTAGTGTGTACATAACATCTGTCCAGGATCTTCTGGCTTTCATAGTCTCTGGTGAGAAGTCTGGAGTAATTCTAATAGGCCTGCCTTTATAGGTTACTTGACCTTTTACCCTTACTGCTTTTAATATTCTGTCTTTATTTAGTGCATTTGTTGTTCAGATTATTATGTGTCGGGAGGAATTTCTTTTCTGATCCAGTCTATGTGGAGTTCTGTGCTTCTTGTATGTTCATGGGCATCTCTTTCTTTAGGTTTGGGAAGTTTTCTTCTATAATTTTGTTGAAGATATTTGCTGGCCCTTTAAGCTGAAAAATCCTCATTCTCATCTACTCCTATTATCCTTAAGTTTGGTCTTCTCATTGTGTCCTGGATTTCCTGGATGTTTGGAGTTAGGATCTTTTTGCATTTTCTTTGATTGTTGTGTCCATGTTCCCTATGGAATCTTCTGCACCTGAGATTCTCTCTTCCATCTCTTGTATTCTGTTGCTGATGCTCACATCTATGGTTCCTGATTTCTTTCCTAGGGTTTCTATCTCCAGAGTTGTCATTCTTTTGGTTTTCTTCATTGTTTCTACTTCCATTTTTAGATCTTGGATGGTTTTGTTAAATTCCTTCGCCTGTTTGGTTGTGTTTTCCTGTAATTCTTTAAGGGATTTTTGTGTTTCTTCTACCTGCTTAGCAGTGTTTTCTGTAGTTATTTAAGGGCTTGTACCTGTTTAGCAGTGTTCTCCTGTGATTCCTTGAGGGATTTTTGTATTTCCTCTTTAAGGGCTTCTCCTTGTTTAGCTGTATTCTCCTGTAATTCCTTGAGGGATTTTTGTACTTCCTCTTTAAGGGCTTCTATCTGTTTAGCAGTGTTCTCCTGTATTTTTTTTAAAGTGAGTTATTAATGCCCTTTTAAAAATCTTATACCACTATCATGAGATATGATTTTAAATCCGAGTCTTGCTTTTCGGGCATGTTGGGGTATCCAGGACTCCTTGTGGTGGGCCTACTGGGTTCTGATGATGCCCAGTATTCTTGGTTTCTGTTAGTAAGATTCTTACCTTTGCCTTTCACCATCTGGAAATCTCTGATGTTAATGTTCAAGCTGTCTCTGGTTGGAGCTTGATCCTACTGCAACTCTCACCTGAGTTCCAGTGGTCAGAGCACTCTCTGCAGGCAAGCTCTTCTCTTGTAGGGCAGGTGTCCAGAAGCCTGGAGCTCTGATCCACTTCCTGAGTTCTAGGGTCAGAACCCTCCCAGAAGGCTGACTCTTCTCTGACAAGGAATGTGCCCAGTGGTCTGGGTCTCAGCTCAGTCTCCTGGCTGAGGTTGAAGGTCCGATGGGACCCTGACCAAGAAGCTCTGTTGCTTTTATTGCCCACATGCTCTCAGGTGATCAGGAGGTCCTAGGTGTGGTAGGGGTCCTATGATTCTGAGGTGATCAGGAGGACCCGGGACATGGAGAGCACTCTGGAGCTCTTAGCAGCCTCTGCTGGGCTCAGAAGGAAAATGGCGGGGTGGCCCCGGCTGGAAGAGATCCCAGCCTCTGGTCGGGAGGGGTTCCTTTGTCCCTTTTCCTGCTGGTTCAAGACCCTCCGTGATTCTTGAAGCTGATGCTACGTTCTACTCACTGGTGATCCCGAGGTCCTGAGGTGTGCAGAGCACTCAGGAGGCCTTAGCAGCCTCCACTGGGCTCAGAGGGATCCTGAAATTCTTATCTCCCTCATTTGTCAGATATTATTAAGTACTATAGATCTCAGTGGAAAATCACAACCTAGTTTTGTGATTTGGAGTCAATTTTTCTTTTTAACCTTTATTTAAAATGGAAGTAATAGTTCTATTTTATCTTGCTTAGAATACAAGCACTCAATAATTATACATTTCTCTGTGCTTTTTTTTTTTTTAAGTGAGTTGGAAAGTAACAGGCCGGTGTGAGGAGAGGGATGTTAATAGTGAGTGACCAGGGGAAGCAGCATCTACTCATCCTAGAACTAGCCCTGCGTTTCTATCCATATATCCAGAGCAATTACAAACGTGTTTATTTTTGCAGCTGAGGCCTCAGCCAGTACTCAGTCCTGGAGCTTTAGTCCTGAAGCTTTGCCTTGCTCCAGGGAGTCATGGCACTTTGATTTCTCGGGCCTTGTTAGCTTCTTGTACACATTTCTGCTTGACTTTATATCAACGCCTGACTCTGCACAGGTACAGGCCAGAGTGAGACAGACTTATGTCCAAGTTAATTCAATCAATTGTGTACAAAGCATTTAATACTTGGACATGTTTCTTTATTTATATACTGGGGATATGACTAATGGGTCAACTCAGACTGTAGAGTGAAGTATTCCAGTTTGTCTTGAGATCACCGTTTTCAGTTTACTATATAAAGTAGAAATAATAACACACACCTTTAGGGGCTGCTTTGAAAATAAAACAATCTATTTAAGGTGTGTTCTATCTGACATTGTGCTATGCTGTCTATAGACTATTGATTAATATTACCTGTTATTATTTCTTATTATCTTACCCTTTGAATGTTTATAGAAACCTGTGATTAGCTGGGCAGTCTAGCTAACAATTCAAGCACCAAATACAAAGATCTAATTAATCCATTAAGGCAGCAGTGTTGATGACAGCTGGGAAGGTATACTAATCCTGTCTTCTTTTCAGACTGTCATCTCATGTAAGATAATGGTTCCCAGGTGGGGTCAGTATGTTGTATTATATTCCTGGGAATTCTCACAGGGGTTTCAGGTGTCAGGAAAGATGGGATCTTTACAAGTTTTTCAGACAAGGGAAAATGACTGACCTCATGCTGTCCTTCCTTCCTTAGACTGTGTTGCTGTGGCTCAGCACATAGACAATTTGCTTATTTACTAAGCCTTAAACAATAGACTAAGAGCTAGGGAAGCTCACTAGCTGACTTAGTGATAATCCCTGCTGATGACTACATTCTTACAAATAGCCCTTCACACTTTAAAACATGTGTATTATATTCATTCATCCATTGATCCCTTCACTGAGTATTTACTATGAGCTTGTGAAGGTCAACTAAACACCATGTTTAAATACTGAGTAGGACATGTGAGTCCAGATGTGAATCAAAATCAGTAGTTCATAATCATACCTGGGATTTGAGGGCAGATGAAAGAGTAGACAAGGAGCATATTCTGTGATAAAGCACAAGAATATGAAGAAAAGACAGTAAAAGTGACTGACAGCTTTAACTAGGAGGATACATTTAAGGCAGTGCATACCAGGAACTGCTATTTTAAGGCTTTTAACTTCTAACCAATTCTGAACTGAACTTGGAGACCCTGATACTCCCAGATACTGGAGGCCCTCACATGCCTGATTTGTGAACAATATCTCCTTCTCTTTTTGTCTAAGTTTATGAGCCACATTCTGATGGACCCTAAGAGTTAGAAGTTTCAATTTAGGGTTGACAGCCAATAAATTTACTTACCACCTTTTTGCTAAATAAACATAGTGATTTTTACTGCTTGAATCACACAGAATTATTATGAATTTTAAATGAGATTCACAGAAACAAATAATGCCGGTTGTATAAAGAATGCCTGCTATGTAGTGGGCATCAGCTGCTTCATGAAAAGGTTCATTTTTACAAAGTTTATTTATATTTTTTTTTTTGGAAAAAATGATATAAAGCACCCCATTTTGCCAAAGTCTAGTGCCTTTTTCAAAATCAGGTCAGTAGTAAGTAGTAGTTTATCTGACGCTAATTCATATTGTTATTATTATATTGTTCTCATATTGCCTTTTCTTATGATCAAATTGTTTCTCCAAAGCAAAATCTCCATATATATATATATATATATATATATATATATATATATATATATATGAATGAATGTATATATACACATTCATATACACATTTAAGCATAAAATTACAAATGTCGTGCCACCTGTTCTCTAAGCCTTGAACCAAACATTTAATATGAAACTCACAAAGGGAAAAGTTGTAAGGGCAGATTTCACCACAGAGGTAGCTCTGATTTCAGTCGGATCTCTTGGACCATCTGCTCATACACTGCAGTCTTTGCTTTTCCTCTTTGCTAAAACACTTCCTACCTCCTGACAATGTAGGGTTACATAAATAAGCTGGGGTAGATCTTTCAAACTAGTGAATAAAGTGACTACTGAAATAATTAAATTCTACCCTCCCCCCCCCACACATTTGTTTACCTGATTTTTGTTTTATATTGACAGCTCAGAAGAAAGACACTTGGCTGTATGTTCTTTTCTTGACCATGAGAGAGACCAGAAAGAGCAGTGTAATAGCAAACATTGGCTATTTTTAAATTTAAACTTTTCATTCCTTTTGAGAATTTCACACATGTGTACTGTATTTGCAATATTTCCACCCCTCCCTCTTTCTCCCTCTCTAATTTTTCCCTATGTCCCCTTCATTCTCTTTAAAATTTAAGATCTCTTCTTTAATTACTATTGTTATATATTATAGAAATGTGAGTGTGTGTGTGTAGGCAAGTGTGCATGCAATTAGTATTGGTAGTATGTTTATGCAAACACTGACTTTTGCTTTTTGTGTTTAGAGGATTCCATTGCTTGTTGAAATTCAGGGACAGATGTCATAATTATACTTCCTTCAAAGTGTCCAGAAGCCTCATATCTCTCAGGCTGTATGAATCCCAAGCCTTTGACCAACTGCTAAGACCAAAGCTTAGACAGAAAATTGGGAGTATTGTCATCATAAGTAAAAGTAGAGTCTCAAACCAATGAGACTCAAAGTCAAGGACCACGTTTTCCACCTTTTATTGCACCCTTTGTCTTTCCTATGAAATTCACAGATATGCTTCACAACTGCTCATTAATTTCCTTTTTATACTTTCTCCAAGTGAATAGAGCATCTTATCCTTTCACACATATTACTGCACAGAAGTATCTATGACTGTTACATCTCTAGGCTTAATTATCATTTAATTTATTTAAAAGTATTGTAGCATCTGGAACCTTTAAAAAGTCTCTTCTTACAATCATCCCCACTGTTGGCTTCCAGGATACTGGTCCTCTTCTTTCCTAAGTAATTGCTCTCAGTTTCCTTGGCTGATTCTTTTTAGTCTGCTTATCTTGTAAATTCTGATGCTTTAAAATTTCACTCTTTCATCATGAGTTGTTCATCCATCCATCCATCCATCCATCCACACACCCATCTATTCATCAATCCACCCATCCACACAGACAAGCAGAATAACATAAACAAAAAAATTAAACAAATGAAAAGCTGGGTGTGATAACCCACACATTAATTTTAGCATCCAAAAGTCAAAAGTAAGAGTCTATCTATGAATTCAAGGCAAGCATGGTCTATGCCATATGCTCCAGAACTATGTAGAAAAACCCTGTCTTAAAGCATATAGCTGTACAGAAATTAACCAGAGCAGTCTGGTGCTCTCACTGAGCTCACCATCTTAAAGGGAGACAGACGAAGAGACAATCCTACAATGCTTTAGGCATCGTTCCATCTTTACCATACTGAATGAAAGTAGAGTTTAGAGACAAAGGCAGAATTAGTGGGTTTGGAGTAGGGCATCTTCTGCATCAGATAAATCTGACTAATCATTCATTTTGGGAACCTACAAATAACTAGCTTACCTTGTCGTGTCAGACTTAAATGAGAAAAAGAATAATCACTTAATGATACTAAAGTGACCTTTTAGGGGCCATCTTTTGGCCTCAGGCATTGCATTGCATGGTAAAGGCAGCCCACTAGTGAAAATTACTGGTTTTAGGTGAAAAAAATTATAAACTAGTTTTAAATTCTGTCTTCATTTTCAATGTTGCCTCAGACAAGCTATTCACATGTTTTGATTCCCCTTTACTTCATATACAAAATAAGCATGTTTCCTATAAAAGGGTTTAGATAAGAGAAATACACCTTGTATTGTTCCTATTGCTGAGGACTTAGAGTCCAAGAATTCCTCTATTTTAAATGCGAGACTAACTCAGAGACAAGGCAGAAAGTCAGCTATGGACTATCCAGTGGAAACAAGGCATGATGCATTGGAAAAGGGACCCAGGATGGCATTGTTTTAAGTAAAAGTCCTAAATTCTCGTTCAATTTCCATGTTCAAATCATTTACGGGCTGCTTTCTAGAGCTGAGCTAATGAAGTCATCCTAAAAGTCACTTTCAGATATACTATTGCTCAATAATAAAGTAACCACATGATGATACACACACCCGAGCCCCCAAGTCGGGTGATTTTTTAAGATCAGAATCCATACAAACAGTCATTGAGAGTCTTAAGGGGGTCATTTGCGAAGATTGGATTTCTTCAAAAGAAAAGAATATACTCGTTTATTATCTTTATTTTGCTAGCTCATCAAGAAGAAAACGATGAAAAAACACTAATGCCTATGGTACAATTCATCACAGCGAATTTTATGGCAGAAAATGTTTTCAATTTATAATGGCAGTAATAAGTGACATTGGGCAAAGGCTGCAAAAGGCTTTTTTCTCTCTACAAGGAGTCAGCTAGGAATAGAAGAGGGAGATAATCATTACTCATCTTTGGATGCTGAATGTTTAAAGGCATCTTACACAACAGTATGTATTTTATTACCCTGCTTTAAAACAGGCAGGAAAAAAATTTACAAAAAAATACACTCTGCACGCCCAGTTTATTATTATCGAGTACAATTAAAGCCATATGGTAAGTAAAGGGGAGGGTCTTCCTGTCAGAACACTAAATCTCTGACAAGTCCATCAAAAGGCCAGCCTTAGGGGAGTCAAGTTATAGCACTTGGACATACACACACACACACACACACACACACACACACACACACACACACACACACGTGGAGTTTTCTAATAGAATAGTGCAAGAAATAAAAACTCACTGAGGAATGGTTTTAAAATCTACTGTTTTCTTTGCTTTTCATAGTATTTAATTCTTGGATTATGGATTCTGCTTAGCTGAAGCATTCTTCCTTTGCTGTTTCACTGTGCTATCTGGAAACGGGGTTATTGAGACCTCTGAGCAGTCACTGTTGGTGACTCTCGTTCCTACCCATTCATCTTTCACTCCTGCACGTATTTATTCTACACTCACTTAACAACAAAAAGAAAAACAAAAAACAAAACCTAGTTATTGTGCAATGCATCAAATATTAAAAATACAGTTGCTATTACTTCATGATCCCCTATTTTCAAAGCAAGAAACTTAAGACAGGCATATGCACTTTGCTTTGACACAGATCCAGAGGCAAGAGGACACACAGACGTTCCTGAGTAAGAAGTTCTGAGTTGTGATAGGTAAATGACACTTTCAGTAGTAAGTGGGCAGGAGAGGAAGAAGAAGGCAAACAGCATTCACTGAGAAAATAATGTGGTGCAGTCACACACACAATAGAGCGCAGTGGAGTTTAATTGAGGGACAAAGCCTAAGGGCATTGATTAATTTGCTAAACACAATGTTTTGCTTTCCCTGTGTTGAATCACAGATACTAGGAAAGCAAAACAAAATAACAATGTAGCCACTGATCTCATTGAGCTACCACTTCAGAATTTGAGAGCTTCTCTTAGCCACACATCTCTTGACAGACAGACCAGTAAATGGTCCACTGATCAAGTGAACAGGAAAACGTGCATCTGAAATCTCCCTATTTGAGGGAAAGTTTCATGAGAAAGAAAAATGCCCCTGTCAGTCACAGAAAGAGGAGGGAAGCAAGGTGCTGGAACACATGAAAAAGGGAGAGAGTAGCCTAAGAGAAATTTTAGGGGCAAGATCATATGAAGCCTCTTCAATTATTTAGTCAAAACTTTGACTTTAAATTAGGTGTATATTAAGCCACTGAAAGGTTGAGACAGAGGAATGAAATGAACTATGTAGGCATATATTTTTCACAGCCTGCTTTCTTTCTTTCTTTCTTTCTTTCTTTCTTTCTTTCTTTCTTTCTTTCTTTCTTTTGTTCTTTCTTTCTTCCTTTCTTCCTTTCTTCCCTTCCTTCCTTCCTTCCTTCCTTCCTTCCTTCCTTCCTTCCTTCCTTCCTTTCTTTCTTTCTTTCTTTCTTTCTTTCTTTCTTTCTTTCTTTCTTTCTTTCTTTCTTTTTGAGACAGGGTTTCTCTGTATAGCCCTGGCTGTCCTGGAACTCACTGTGTAGACCAGGCTGGCTCGAACTCAGAAATCTGCCTGCCTCTGCCTCCCGAGTGCTGGGATTAAAGGCCTGCACCACCACGCCCAGCTCACAGCCTACTTCTTAAGGGTTCGATTTCTCCTCAGGTCTACCACCCATCAGAGGTAGTGGAAAAGAAAGGTTATTAGGATAAGAGGGAAGTAGATCTGTTTAGAGATAGTTATTTGGGGCAATTCCAGTCTTCACTGTTCTCAGTCCAGTCTACTAGAAAACATCAAATATAAATCCAGTCCACTTGGCTACAAATCATGAAGGCAGTTCAATCCAGGAGAAACTGCAAGGCCCTCCAACTGGCCTGAGTCTGCAGAAGAGGCAAGAAGCAGCTGGAATATCACAAGAAGTTGTTTGGTGAGTTTCTCTCTATGAAGTCACTACAAGCAAAGATCAACAACACAAGGTAAAGTGAACCATACCTGTGTGTCGACAGACAGTGAAGACTAGTGGGACAGTGCAAAGAGAACCAAAGCTCGAGTTCCCACATGTGTTGGGTCATATTTCTATTCTTTCGAAACATCATGTGTCCCTTCACATGTTTCCGATAGCAAAATATCCTTTAACCTGACTGCCCCAGCCAAACATCATTATAATTTTGATTCTCCAAAGAAACCAGAAATTTCCACTTTAGAGCTGATTCTCATTTTCTTTTTTCTTTTTTTTTCTTCTTCTTTTTTTTTTTTTTTGTTTTTTTATTTTTTTGAGACAGTGTTTCTCTGTAGCCCTGGCTGTCCTGGAACTCACTTTGTAGACCAGGCTGGCCTCAAACTCAGAAATCTGCCTGCCTCTGCCTCCCGAGTGCTGGGATTAAAGGTGTGCGCCACCACGCCGGCAGTGACTCTCATTTTCAAAGGAGAAGCTGTGTGGAGCATGGATTGCAGGGATCTTAAGTGAAGGACATGTTAGGAGAGAAATGTCTTCACAGACTGAAAGTGACTGGAGCTTGAGATATGGGAGGGGACAAGAAATTAATATGTATTTGGGTATCAGAGAAATTAATATGTATTTGCTTAACTATCCCGTCTCTACTTTATTCAACTCCTCAAATTCTTAAACTCTTCATTTTGTACCATAAGAAAATGAGGATCATGGGGAGAAGGACCCAGGACCCAAGTATGCTATCCCAGGTATGCTGTCTTTCTTGGCCACTCAAATTCTCTAGCACTTCCTTCCAGCCCAAGTCAATTCTGTTGTTTTGCCTAAGCCTGCCGTACCATACTCACAGTGGCATTTTAAGAAAACCAGACGGCATTTACAGAAAGCCTGGCCAGCATCGTAGAAACCAGGACTCTGATGCACTCCAATTGGAGTGAAGATGTGTGGAAAATACCAAGCAAATGTTTGGACTCAGAACTCAAAATAACATGTACTTAACTTTGCAATTTAAAAAGCTAAATTCAAACATGTGTCTTGTTGGTTTTCCAGAAAATATAGAATCTTGTTGCATAAAATTAAATAAGCACCAGGCTCAACTTGTGTTCCCTTTCTTTTTCTCTCCCTTTTACATTCTTTTTAATTTTTTTCAAAGTTTCCCTTTTGCCAAATTAGAAAGTATCCATATGTGTATGGGGCAACTGGTAAACACTGACTAATAGCAAAACACACAATGGGCATTCCTTGTTTCTTTGTTATATTGGACATGTTGAGCCCTCTTAAGACTTTGTTCATGGGCCCCACTATGCTTACCTAATGCCCTCTATTCATCTAAAATCATTTTCATAGTCTCCTTCATCAACCGCTCTTCCACAGTTTTTCTGTCATTTAACTCACTCAATTTCAATGAAAAAACAAAACAAAACAAAACAAGAAAACAAGAGTGAACTAAAGAAAGCCATCTATGAAATCTTTAGTTTCTTTTTAATTAACACCTATTATTTGTAACAAGTAAGAAGTTTCCATACATGTATAGGGCATTCCATGATCATATATTCCGTCTATTGCCCTTTCTTATCCTCTTCCCCACCCCTTTTATTATTCCATATCTATAATAGCCTCCCTTTTGTTTTCAGGACTTTCCCACCCTAGATTCCATATATGAGAGAAAATACACTTTATCTGTGTGAGACTGGCTTATTTTACTTACTATGATAGCCCATAGGTTCCTCTATTTTCTTGCAAACAATAATACCCTCCCTTATGTCTGAATAAATCTCTGTTGTATATATATAACACATTTTCTTTACCTATCACTCCATACTTTCTTCATCTTTATAACTTTTTGTTTGCTTCACAGAGAATTAAGTTTAAATAATTTAAAGGAGCAAAGTATTTAAGTTTCAGCATTACTTTTCTTTGCTTCCTTTTACTCTTAAGTTCTTAGGTAATGTTCCCTTCCTTTATTTGGTAGGCAAATGCCTTAAAAACATATAAACTCGATTGATGAATGTTAAGCATTAGTTGCCTGATGCTGAAAGAATGATGACCTGGAGGACATCTAGGGTAGCCTAGTTGTGTCTATGCCCATGGGCAGCCCTATCATGCTGAAGTCTTAGTTGGCATACACATACTCCCAACGCTACTAAATAACAACAACAACGAAAATATTCAAACTAAGGAAAAAATTACTACTCCTTTCACAAACAAGATTGAGGTCTGCTACTTCCCACTTCAATAGAGAGATAGCTGGTCTTAGATTCATATTTACATGGGGATTTATTTGACAAAGGGGTTCCTTTGCTTAGAAAATCAGATGTGGTTCCTAAGTCTTATTTTAGAGATGTAGAAGCTAAAGTACAGAGAAGAAAAGGAATTAGCACAAACTAGCTCTAGGTCTTATTCCCCAAACCAGGTGAAGGCACTTCTGGATCTGGGATTAGCCAATTCTTGGGTATTGCCCCTGCATTATCATTCTCCCAGGAGGCTTTCTTTATACTAAGTAAGCTAATAAGCTAGCTTGTCTACACCTCTCACTTCCAGAAGAAATGGCTACCATCTTGCTCACATATTGGGAACTCTGCCTGGTAAGATCCACATCTAAGCTTATTAACAAGTTCCAAACTGTGCCTTATAAGAAAGAGCTTTTAGCCAGGGCTATACAGAGAAACCCTGTCTCAAAAAACCAAAAAAAAAAAAAAAAAAAAAAAAAAGAGCTTTTGGATTTGAGGCTCCAACCGATTCCTTAAAGACTTTGAGTCAGTACATGGGTGATTACTGATTGAATTTGTTTTCTGTGATTTTTAAAGGGGGAAAAAAAAAGAGGAAAAAGAAGTCACCATTTGAAAAGCAGCTCCTGAATGTGAAGAGCAGAAAACTGCCTCCTTCCTTCTCATTAACAGCTGATATTTGAAGTATATGCAGCTTATGGGAACCAGAGAAAACAGAAATGACATTGGCACTTAGTGTCTGAGAGAGTCATAATTTTACTGCTCTCCACCTATAGCAACTCTTAGGATTTTTTGTTTGTTTTTGTTTTGTTTTGTTTTGTTTTGAATGCAACCATCACTATTACAGTATCCTGGGCTGATGAGGTGGTTCAGTGGGTAACATGCTTGCTTCACAAACATGAAGACATGACTTTTGATAAAAGCAGCCTCTTTGTTTTGATCTGTAACCCCAGCACTGGAAACAGAGACAAGATGATTCTGGGGGAACAGAGACAGGAGAATCCTAGGGTCTCTCTGATCAGTCAGCCTAAACAAAACAAGATGGGAAGTTTCAGATTCAGTGAGACCCTGTCCAAACATAAGGTGGAAAGAAGATCAAGAAAGGTACTCCAATATCAACTTCTGGCCTCCACACATACACACAAGGTGGAGTGCACAAATGTATATACATGCACATATATAAACACAAAACACATAAACACCCATGTGGTCATATACATGTGCACATACACACAGATTTCAGCAACATGTCAATCTTCATAAGAGCAGATTATATAGATATGAATTTAAGCTCTAGACAGCTCTCAAATAAAACCAAAGTCACAGGGCAGTTTTATTCTGTTTTCTTAAACCAATCGATGCTTTTTTGTTACTCTTATCTCTAAAATAGTAGAAATGACGGTTCAAGAAAAATATATAACTTAGGTTCTTTGACCCATTTCTGACACACAGTGATAGGTCAAATAATAGTGCACTCACACAGAACTCAACAGCGCTAGGCAGATTCTAAACATACCGCTTAACATGAATTCATTTGCTCTTCAAGATAAGTCTTTGAAGACAACAACTGACCTCATTTTATAGATATGGAGACTGAAGCAGACAAAGGTTAAATTGTTTGCCTCAGACCATCCAGACTGAAAATGACAGAATTAGGACTTGAACTAAGCTGTCTGACTCCGTACCTGTACATGGAACCCCGACAGCAAGCCCCCTTTAAATAAGCAGTAGACGTAATTGTTAATGAATCCAGCACCAGAAAGGCGAGGAATGAATGCTGTGATTTGGAAGGGCTTCCGGAGTCCTCCAAGGCATGGTCCTGCTGATTTTAGTATCTAGAGTGCTGGAATGCCTGATGAGTCCTTTCAAAATGGCTCCTGCTGACAGAATGCCAGATCCCTACACTTTGCTCTTTGGCATTAATTAAAACAAAGGAGTTAATCAAGATAAACTTCCACACCTGCCTGGCACCAGCCTGGAAGTTTATCATGTCTAAATATGTTTCTCATGCATTTACTGCAAATTAGTTTCTGAAAGTGAATTTCAAGGTCTAGTGACTCTGAGGTTCCCTAACTCCGTTTTCATTAAGTTTTCACAAATGATCTACTGTTGCATTATTCTTTTATAGTGCAGATTTAAGGCCCCACTATGAAAAGCAATTATGCTGTCAGAAAAGTGTATTTTGACTTATTAAAAAATCTGAAAGGTTTCAGAAAACTATTTATTTAGTTTTTCATCGGGAGGGTATTTTGACAGTCTTCAGAAGGAAAGCACTTTGCAGTGCACACTGTTTGGGGTGGCCTAGAGGGCTTTCTGCAGTGCATATCTGAAGCCATGAATGAAGCACAGCATGGGGCATCAAGAGGCTACTTAGAGCAGAATGGCCTGTGGCCTCTCTGTGCTCATCTGAAAAACAGAGGTTGAGCTCACTGATCCCTTGTGCAATGGTGTATATAATCTGTATGGTTTCTGCTGCCTGACTGAGCCTTTATTAGCCTTTATTAACTCTGTTTGGTATATATCTAACCCAAGAGGCAGAGTATATTATCTAAATATAGTAGCTAAGGAAAATAGAGCTAAAAATGGTGAAATATCTTATCCACCCAACAGATGCTAGATTAGGGATAGAAACCCATTGTACATTCCATTGTGCCTACACCATGTTGTTATCTCAGAAAGGGATTAATTGACTCAGATTCATGCAGGAAGCAAGCATAAACAAGGCTTGACCATTATTCCTTCAGAGCAGAGGTCTTCTTCAACTTCTTCAACTCTACCAAATATCTGTGACTATAGTTCAGCAGTAGAGATCACTTGCCTAAAATACATGAGAACCCAGCTTTAATCCCTAGTCCTACAAAAAAGCAAAGAAAAAGAACCATAATATGAAGAAGCAGAAAATGGCAGTTTCATTTATGAACCCATGCAAAGATTGCCTAAATATAAACCCCCATTTTAAGTAGAGTTAAACTACTGTGTAGTTTCTTACGATATGGGCAAGGCTAGGAGGGCAATGTGTCTCTCCATGGATACCTATGGGTCAGGAACAGCATCCTCATCTGCCTGAAACTTCTGCTCCTCACAGGCCACCTTATTTTTCATTTTCTGATGACTTCTAAGAAAAAAAGTTAACCTTTTAAGGATGAGGCTCCTGGTAGTGCAACCAACTCCAGTACGCCTCATATCTATGACCATATGGGCAGCACATACTGGACATGTTTAGTGGTGTTTTTTGTTTGTTTTGTTTTGTTTTGTTTTGTTTTTTTAAGAGGTCACGAAGGGGTTTAGGGAGAAGGGGAGGAGTGGAGAGTGAATATGATCAAAATACAGAACATGGCATTTTCAAAGAATTAATAAAATATTAAATGAGTTATTTATAAAATAGGCTATTACAGAAATATCTAGAAGGCTCATGCCATTCATCATTAAAACATTTGATGTAGGTACAAGTCTCATATTGATCAATTAAGTGGCACAGAACTGTGAAAGGTAAACCATTCTCTTGATCACCTAATTTTATCTTTACTTCATGATGTGAGCATGTGTGTGTTTGTGTGAGTTTGTGTGTGCGTGTATGTGTGTTGTGGGGTTAAATACAACAGAATAAAAGTAATAGGGTAGTTCTTGAGAACACCTGAAAGAAATAATTTTTTTAATTGATACAATTAAAATAAAAAATTCATTAAGTTCTGATATATTCTTGAAATATTTATAGTTTAATATTAAAACACCAAACTTTCTATTTGAAATAGTGTATAAAAATAAAATATTGATGAATTATTGTTTAGTTTTCTTTTGTTTGTTTTAAATAGAGTCTCACTATATAGCCATAGGCTGGCCTCATACTTGCAACCCTGCTGCTTCAACCTTCCAAGTGATTAACCAATCTTTATATTTTAATTTATTTATAGTAAAAACATTTTATGCATTTAGCCAAATAATGGTAGAAATATTAATTTTTATACTGAACTGTTCTATAGCCACTTTTTAAATTTTTCTAATAAAATGCAAGATGAAGAAATCTATTGATATCTTACTATATGCACAATAAAAATGGGAAGCTACCATTTCTATAAGTGCTAGAACTGCCAAAGCTGGATTAAAGAGAAGAGTTACTGGGTCTGAGAGTGTATCTCCATGGTAGAATATTTGTCATACATGGATGAGTCCTAAGTTTGATCCACAGTACTCTAAACTGGAAGGAGAATGAGAGATAAAAATTTATAAAAAGCAGTTAGCTACTTGTGCATTGCTTCCAGAAAGAGGATAGTCAGGAAAAAACAGAGGAAAAGAAACAACCAAACACCCTTTATGCTCCAGAGCACTGTCTGGAATTCATGGGCACCAACAGCAGCAGACTGGAAGCCATCCCTGACTTCTGTGTAACAGCCTTTGTTCTCAAACACATCTTATAATACCTACTCATGGACCCACTGCCCAGAAAACATTAAAGTAATAAAGCAAAGGTATATTGTCTCCCAGGAACTGCCATTCCACATGTAAAATAATGCACTCAGGAATACACACAATCCTAAGACATCTGGTGGCAGTGTTTGATACAGATAATAGCTATGGTTTCTTGTGTGCTCATCTGATGTTCACTAGAGAATATATTTACTTAGGTTAGAGAAAAATTTATTTTAGCATATACAGCCTAGATGTGTTAGTCTATGTGTTAAGGGTCTGACATCAAAAAGTGCATATGAATAATAAATCTGCTAAGGGAAATATATGTGAAAGAAAAGAGGGGAAGGACCTGTGGTAAGCTGGGACTGCTGTGTGAACTGCATGAAGGATAAAGGGAAAGATAGAAGGCAGCTTAGGTAGAAATAGTGCAGTTCTGAGGACACTTATATGAGAGAGTCCTTGAGCCATCTATATGCCAAAGGAGACCTTTATTAGCTTGGGACAAGAGACCCTTAATAGCCAAACTGAGCTGAGTCTGTTCTGAGAACAGTGCTAAGTGAGGCCTCAATGTAAACAATATATGTCGACAAAAAGTTGAAACCCTGAGTGTACTTGATGGTTTTGTGTGTCAACTTGACACAAGCTAGAGTTATCACAGAGAAAGGAGCCTCCCTTGAGGAAATGCCTCCATGAGATTCAGCTGTAAGGCATTTTCTCAATTATTGATCAAGGATGGGAAGGTCCTGCCTATTGTGGGTGGTGCCATCACTGGGCTGGTAGTCTTGGATTCTATGAGAGAGCAAGTTGAGTGAGCCAGGGGAAGCAAGCCAGTAAGTAACATCTTTCTATGGCCTCTGCATCAGCTTCTGCTTACTGTTGGGGTCCACTGCCCGCAGTGGACTGGGTTCCTGGAGGATTGGCCCGAAGCTGAAATGAAACTAAGGGAGTGGGGGAAGAAAGAAGGTCTCCGAGACTACATGGTTGCTTCTGCTTAGAACGACTTTTTAATGGTGGACAAGCATTTGGGGATAAAGGAAGGGAAGCCCCGCCCCCAGTCTTCTGCGCAGGCGTTCTGGAGTTTGGCGGGAACCCTGAAGTCTCGTGACATCTCAGATTGCGCAGGTGGGCTGGTCGTAGGTGGGCCTCTGGTAAGCTGGGCGGAGCCGGGTGACCTAGGAGACGTATAGAACCTGCTGCAGGGGTACCGGGCTCTCTTAGCCTAGTTATCAACACAATGGATGCCGTGTTGGTGGGGAAGGACACCACAGCTTACTGCCCTGTGTGAGTTCCAGTCTTGACTTGTTTTGGTGATGAATAAAACCCCCTTTCCTCTCTGACTTGTTTCTTGGTCATGGTGTATTGTGCAGGAATACAAACCCTGACTAAGACAAATTGGTACCAGAAGTGGGGTATTTCTGTGACAACCTGACCATATTTTGGAAGGACTTTGGAACTTTAAGGTAGAAGAGCTCTTAACTTTGGGATGTTAAGAACTATTTGAAATGTTCTGTAGGGGCTTGGAAGGTAATGTTGAGAACAGTGCAGAAGATGGAGGCCGGGCTTGTGATATTTCAGAGGGAAGATTAAAAAAGCTCCAGGCCAGATTGTTTTTGCAAAAAGAGGTATGAACTAAGATAGGTATGGACTACATGTGTGATCACTTTATTGTTGTTTTTAAAAAATGTGTTTCTTTCATCAGGATGAATGCCATAAGAGACATCTAAAGGAGGATAAGAGGTTTTATAAATGTATAAGCAATGGTATTGGTAGAAACATTGACTATAGAAAGCAAATTTAAATTCATTACAAATATACATTCTAGTAAGTATAACTTATTAACCTTTCATTATAGGAGTCTATTGTAATCAAATGGTTATCAAGTAGCTGAACAGGAATGATACTGTATCAGAGAATTGTTGCTGGTCTCTACTTCTGGAAGATTAGGGTGTCATGGGAAGCCTGTGTAGTTATCTTGAATAGTCTCCATCTTTGCTGCAGCAGTCTCCTTGCCTAATTAATCATCAAGGAAATACTTAGATATCCAGATATATAGATTGCTACCTAAAGGTGGTTATTGGGAATGTTCTCTGCAGAAGGTTCTTTTTGGTTAACATTCTTATAGAAATAAATACATTCACAATTTGTCTATCACAATAAAATTCTATCTTCATACCTCTTGACCAGTTTTCGTTAAAAAATTATTTGAATACTGCCCATTCAAAGTTCTGATACTTAGGCTATAACTCAGAGAAGATATGCACTTCTGCCCACACCTTTCTTCTAACAAACTGGACAACTAGAAGTGCTACTAAAAGTTCTGATGACTGGAATGATTTTCTTTCACTTTTCATCCCCAGAGACAGTTCTGTGAGAGGGAATACAAAACCTTGGCATCTCACTGCTGCCATGATGTCATACATAATCCTTTATAAATGAGAGTGGAGCTTTTACTGATTGACAAGTCAGTTCCTCACAGGTTTTGTAAGAGAATAAACTAAGAGAGGCAACAATGTTTCAAGAAAAGGTGCTGTAGAAATCCCAGCTGTTTGTTCACAGGAAGTACTCATGCCCTCAAGATCTGCTATAGTATTAGATATCATAATATTTCTTTTGTACAAAAATATTATTTACTTTGATTTAAATGTGTCTTACTTAGGGCTACTATTGCTGTGATAAAAATCCATGGCCAAAGCAACTTGGAAAGCACATACACTTCCATATCACTATTCATCATTGAAGGAAGTTAGGATAGGAACTCTATCAAGGCAGGAACCTGACACAGAGGACAAAGAGTGACACTGGCTTGCTTCCCACAGCTTGCTCAGCCTACTTTCTTATAAAACCCACAACCACCAGCCCAGAGATGGAGCCACACACAATAGGTGGTACACTCCCTTCATGAATCACTAATTAAGAAAATGCCATAATGCATGCCTACAGCCTGATTTTATGGAGACATTTTCTTGTGATTCCCTCCTCTTAGATGACTTTAGCTTGTGTCAGGCTGACATAAGACTACACAGCACAAGGTGTTTGAACATTTGCTTACAAGTGTGCATGTTCACCATACTCACACTTGGTTCCTATAGAGGCCAGAAGTAGGTGTTAGATTCCCTTTGAACTGCACTGGCTGTGAGTCACCATATCAGTGTTAGAACTAAAACCAACCGATATTTTGAGAAAATACCATTAATCACTGAACCATCATTCCAGCTCCTCATTATATTTCCTAAACTATTTTTACTTGTTAATGGCTAACTGATTTTATTGCATGGCTTGATGTATTAGATGAGACTCAGTTCCCAATGGGTAGCTCAGGTCATATGATCACTTGATGTCCCAGTCAGGTGTCCAATCTTTATCAAGTTTAAGTCTTTACTGAAGGAAACTTTATTTTCTTCTTTTGAGGAGACCATCTTTATGTATATAGAAGTAGATTACATCTTATAAGATGAAATCTAAAATTGATATATATTTTAAATAGATTGTAATAGTAAGAATATATAAGTAGTAAGAGGAATAGATTATATCAGTAATTTACCTACTATATTTCGTTTAATCCATATATTGATAACTCTATTTCCCAGATGTCTTTGACATCTGGCACTGTTTCAGGTCCTATCAATATTAAGAGAAACTAGAAGGCAGGGGAGGAAGAGTTTGCACTTTGATTTTTGTGTTTTTATCAATGTAACCTCAGAAATAGCTATTGAGTTGAGCTTTCAGCTTCTTACATATCTAGAACATGAGTCTCCATGCTCTCTCAGTGGTACTAGCCATAGACGATAAACCCTTCTCAGAGGTCTGGCTGTGATGTTCAAGTTCCTTAGGCTTACAAAACTTCATCTGCTTCATTGATCTTTAATCCTACCTGTAAGAGTAGCTCTATGTTGTGGTATCCCTCCCCCACCAGCATAGCTGGTGCAATGACCTAGCCGTCCTCACCCGATGGCATCCATTGTCTTATTAATTAGGCTAAGAGATAGCCCGTTACCTGGCAGCCAGCTCCTGCATGTCTCCCAGGTCCCCCGGCTCTGCCCAGCTTACTGGCCCACCTATGACAAGCCCACCTGCGCAAACCTGCGAGATCTCACAATATCTCAGACTTCCCGCCAAACTCCAGAACACCTGCACAGAAGACTGGGGGCGGGACCTTCCCTTCCTTTATCCCCAAACGCTTGTCCACCATTAAAAAGTCATTCTAAGCAGAAGCAACCACGTAGCCTTGGAGATCTTCTTTCTTCCCCCACTCCCTTAGTTTCATTTCAGCTTCGGGCCAATCCTCCAGGAACCCCGTCCACTGCTGGCAGTGGACCCCAACACTATGTGATTATTATTCTTTGTTTACCTACAGAATCTTCTTTTGCTCTTTTAGACTTCCAACATTATAACAATTTTAATACTAGATCTCATCCATTGAAATATTTAGTATAATTTGATGTTTCTTAATGAGCCTCAGTGGCTTTGGAACATGTCCTTGTAACTAGATTTCAAAGGTCAATGGATAAGGCAATGAGTTAGCTGCATTATCCAATAGGTCCAATATTTCCAATTTTTAAACTACTTATTCTTGCTTAGAGCATGAGGAGAAAAAAAGACACCTTTTTTTTCTTAAGTCAAAGGCCAATAACTTACTTGACAATAAAATGATAGTAGATGAAAATTTATGACATAGAAATGGATTATGTTGCAAGATTAGTTAGTATACTATCTAAATGATATACTCTTGCTTGGAAAAATATAGTTGATAAAATAAAAAACCACCTTCTCACATAACCTTCTTTAAACATATGCTGGTTCATTCCAAATTCATGCTACATTATAGTTAGACCTGGAGAGTTAAATTCACAGAGTACTCTCTATGTGTGTGTATAAACCACATATCTGTTTTCCTTTAGTCACCTATTGATATCTTACAAAAAATCTGTGATATATAAAACTAGTATTATAGAATACTCTGAAACCTCTATTACTTCAAATGTTCTCTATTTGTTTAGCTACTATGGGTAGAAAGTTGTGCTAAGAAATGGCAATGTAGAAGACGAAAGTGTGGATACTTTGATCCTTCTTAGAAGGGGAAACAAAATACCCATGGAAGGAGTTACAGAGACAAAGATTGGATCAGAGACCGAAGGAATGACCATCCAGAAACTGCCCCACCTAAGGATCCATCCCATAAACAACCACCAAACACAGACATTATGGCAGATGCCAACAAGAACTTGCTGACAGGAGTCTGATATAGCTGTCTCCTGATATAGCTGCCAGTGCCTGACTAATACAGAAGTGGATGCTCACAGTCATCCATTAGACAGAACACAGGGTCCCCAATGTAGGAGCTAGAGAAAGTACCCAAGGAGCTGAATGGGTTTGCAGCCCCGTAGGAGAAACAATAATATGAACTTACCAGTAACCCCAGAGTTCCCTGGGACTAAACTACCAATCAAAGAAAACACATGGAGGGACTCATGGTCTAGCTGTATATGTAGCAGAGGATGGCCTAGTCGGTCATCAATGGGAGGAGAGGCCCTTGGTCCTGTGAAGGTTCGATGCCCCAGTATAGTGAATTCCTGGGCCAGGAAGCCAGAGTGGGTGGGTTGGGGAGCAGGGGGAGCAGGGGGAGGGGGGAAAGGATAGGGGATTTTTGGAGAGGAAACTAGGAAAGGGGATAACATTTGAAATGTAAATAAAGAAAATAAAAATTAAAAAAAATGGCAATGTAGAAGGAGAAAATTAAGCATGTATGTAGAAATTTCTCTGCTTTCAGTTTATGGTATATTGGGGGACAGACATTAATAAAAATATGTAATTTAAAAATTGAACAGTGATAAGAGATGAGGTATATGTGACAAAGTTTAATGTAAATGAGAACCTGGCACAAAAGTCTGATTATGATGGGGGACAAGAATGCAGAAAAACAACCCAAAAGTGCAAACCCAATATGCAAGTACAACAGGAAATCATTTGCATGTTTAGATTTTGGTAGAATTGCAATGATCAAATGTGCATTTGATTTTCTATGAAGTTTAAAATTCTATAAAATTTGTTCAGACAGGAATGCATAATATAAGGAGATACGATGGATTAGAAGACAGCATGGATTCATGGAATAAAATAATTATTTTTTGCCATAGAGATTCAAATGAAAATTATAAAGTGTTTTTTGGTAACTGCAAGTTTTGTATAAAATGTAGTCTTTATCAGTGAATTTTATGTATAGTGGTGTTATCTCATATATATATATATATATATATATATATATATATATATATATATACACATATATATATATGTGTGTGTGTGTTTGTAACATTACAGATTATTAGTTTTAAAGCTTATAAAATAATATGTATTTTTTCTCCATCTATTCAAATGGGCTGAAGTTAGCTCTGTCTATCAGACTCTCCCCAGGTAGATTCTAAATATAAATGCAGCAGTGGGCAGCTGTTTCACTCCAACCCCATCCATGCCTTGCAAAATGCTGAGATGGTGGTTTTGTGCTTTAGCTATTGTTTTCCTCTAATTATGTTCAACTTAAATGGCTATAGGAGCTAAAAATACAGCTGCAGAGAGGAGCTGTGAGAGCATTTAGTAAAGGTTCTAAATGGATGCCTTCCTCAGAATTCACTTTTTAAATTGCCTTGATGCTCAATATGGAAAATTTCCCAATAGGTCCCTAAGCCATTGTCATGCAATGGCTATACAGACTGCTGTCAGACATAATCCACTGGATGGATCATTTATCCCCTGCCTCACAAAGTCATAGGTTCACATGAATGTGGAAATTTTGAACTGTAAAATAAAATATACTTAAAAATATATATAGAGAATTGTGAGTTCTACACACTAAGATGTCATTTTAAGAAAAGGTAGTTACATCAGAGAATGGCTTTGAGGATCAACTTTTTATCCTATATATGAAAATCTAAATTCATAATCAGAAGAGACGATTGACAGACCAAGTGCTAGAATTGATAGTTAATCTTTTCCTGCCTCAACCTCCTCCATGCTGAGATTACAGGTATGCACAGCCACATCCTGTTCTGATGTAACTCTTCACCTTCATTAGTAGTCTAAACATATTTCTAGCTTTTCTGAATGTTTTAGCACATCAAGTTTAAAGTGTGAGACCAGGAAAAGAAAATTGAATACAAGTGCACTGTATAGTTCACCTGCACACTAGAATTCCTAAATACTGAAAATTTAGAATGTTCTCTTAGAAACAGCATTACTGACGAACTAAGGAGTTAAAATCATGCCATAGTAGACTGTGGCATCCCTAAACCAACCTGGTGGGGTCCTAACATACAAAGAAAAGAGGTGCAGAGATCAAGGCATGAGGTGAAGCCTGAAAAAAGAGAGAAACAGAGACATAGACATAGACAGAGACCAGAGCAACTCAACAAAACTATCTCAGAAGTCAGCAAGAAGTAGGGAAACACACACACACACACACACATTTGATCTCAGCTTTAATATTTCCTATTTTCTATGCTTCTTTTCAACCAGTCTTTGGCCTCATATATATAAATCATCTAAAGCCCATCTGTTTAAACCAGCTTCTCCATGTTTCAACTTCCTCTAGGCATATGAGTTCCCTAGTGGCTGCTAATATTCATTTGAGTGTATAGAGTGATGGGAGCTCATTACCTCCCTGGGAAGTATTTAATATTTACACAACTACAGATGTTAGAAAGATGATCATGCTTGAGAGGAAATATGACCCCTTATCGTGTCTACATTTTGGTTCTACATCTATTGTCATTGATGTGAATACACATGGCATAACATGAGTAGGATAGGCTCTCTTGAGCTGCTTTTGGCTCTGTTTGATTTCTTTTACCTATGGACTCAGTAACACTAGAATCCAGTTAAGAATATAAGTGCAGGGATGTCAAGATGGCTCAGCAGATACAGGGCTTGCTGTCAAGCTTTGTAACTTGTCTGATTCTTGGGTCCCAGACTCAGATGGTGGAATGAGAACACTAACATCAGGAAATGGTCTTCTGATCTCCACAAAAATGCCATTACACACACACACACACACACACACACACACGTAAAAGATCACTGGTGTAATACATTATGAGATTTCATTACTAACTTCCTTTTCATGCTTTCTAAACAGTCTTTCTCATTAGAAATCTGAATTAAGCTAGATCCTCTGTCCCTATTTAGCTAATTATATGGAATTTCCCAATACATTTTATGTATTTTATAAACATTCTAGGCACTATATAGATATAATTCATCTGTTCTTCAAAAGAACCTCACAAGATAGTCTCTGTCATTATCTTCATCATATAGAGGAGAAATCTAGAAATGTACAAGGTTTCTCAACAGTGAACAGTATGGCTGTTGAATGGTATAGAAACTCAGGACATATATGGCTTAAGACTTCATGTTCCTAACTTGTACATTAGGAGAAGATATATAAACACATTTAAAAATGTCCTGTAAAATCAAGGCCTCACCTTTGGCAAAGACAAGGACTTGACAATGGAGAAATTCCATCAAGCATACAATGTAATCCTGAGAAATTACTTGCTCTGGTTCTTCATCTCCTCAACAACCCCTCCATAGGTCCTTCAGGGCTTGTCATGAAATGCACATGTTCATTGGAAGCAGAGTTCACTAACAAAGATTTCTTGAATTACAAACACATAGCCAGAACCACCCTTACTCAAACAATGCAAGTGACACAATGAACTCTAAAAAGTACCAACAGCACAAGAAATAACAAAGTGTATGCTGAAGAATGACCAGTCTTAAAGTCAAGGTGGTAAACAAGGAAGTCTGGAGAAGTGTTGGCATCTGATTGTGGTGTTAAATTATTAGAGTTACTTAGTAATTCTCAGAATTACGAAGAGTTCATAAATGGATATGCTGTAAAGAACATCCCACATAGAAGACCTAGCATCCTGAGAACATGAAAAGGTATATTTGAGACTTAGTGAGCAGTTCACTTGGAGTGGAAGGTGAAATAGAGAGAAGGAGTACAGAATGAGACTGTAGAGTTTAACAGGAGCCAGACAACCATGGCACAAAGTAAGGAGTTAAAAAGAGAGTGACAAACAAAAAAAGCAAATAACTTCTGTCGTTACGGCTGTTGTTGTGTATGTGTGTTTTAAATAAATATGATTAGTTATATAGATGCTGTTTTAGAATGTTAAATGCCCAATGAGAAATTCCTGAGACTGAAATAACTCAATGTGATAACAAATTTTAACTATTCTCCTTCATATTTCTACAAAGGCCAAATAATTCTAATACTTAAAAAAAACCTACAGTACCACTTCTGTTGTCATCTAGATAAATTATCCCAATTATGCATAAAAGATGATACAAATAGCAGCCTCCTAGAGGGCTTAGGAGAGGAGGCTAAGAACAGTCTGTTCTGTCAGACTTTGACTTGGCAGGGGCTTCCAGGTTTACAGCTGCTACCAGGGAGAGAAGGACAAGCAGGTTCTAGGGGGCTACTCAGCATGTGCAAAGACACTGGTAGGACTTTACTGACAGGCATCCTGCCGGGGACATCTGGACTTTGCTTAATTTTTAGTTAAACAAAATTATTGTGCCATGAAACAAAGCAAAATTGTGGTTGGGGCATGCTATGTTTCTGTCAAGTAAGAAATAGTGGAAGTGTAGGAAGTGTGTAGTAATTTCCCAAGTGCATCCATTCATTTATTCATTCAATTAGAAATCAGGAAATAAGCCTGTTAGAATGTAGGTGTTGGTTATGGCTCAGTCATTTATTAATTGTCAGTCTCTGGGCAAATAAATTAGTTTCATTGTCCTAATTTTTTCATTATTTTAAGTAAAGGAATAATAATACCTATACTTTCATATAGAGGCAGAGGAAAAAGATGTCTGGTTGAAAAGATATTAAGTGAATAGAAGCAAGCAGAGCTAATGTTGCTAACCACATAAGTGGGGAAGGAGAAAGAGGAGGGTAAAGAAATAACCACAGATTTCTGCTCTAAAGCCAGCTATAAAAGCAAGAACCACAGGAAAGAAGGATTAATGACTTTTTAGTGGGCTAGGCAAGCCAAAAGATTTCATCCAAAAACTGAAGGAGGACTCTCATATCTGGGTCATTGAAGAAAAGAACATAAAACAAGATAGTGGTAAAATTTGTTCTGGGAGGTTGTAAGATTTCCCCAAGATCTCAAGGAAGGGTGATGCAGTAATGGTAGGCAGTAGATGAGGAGACAGTCCAACTAGGTTTCAAGAGATCAACCTTTAAACTGTTAAGATGTGTAAAGATTTACAGTTGGAAAGTCACTTGAACAATGTCACAAAATGAAGGAAAGGAAAGCCTTGGGCTGCAAACATAACTCTCTTTCTGACATACTGATTTCTATCCTCTACAAGGAGTGTCTTCAGAATATTTTAGGCTACCCACTGCATAACAAGCCAAAGTTAGTATGTTTTTATCTTACAAAAGGAACTCTTGGAAGCTGTAGGAGAATCATAAGCTCAATGAAAGCCTAGGCTACATGCAGAGATGTTGCTTTAAAAACAATCTATACTGTGTCTCAGTTTTCTTACCTGTATCATTTTCCTTCTTAAAGACTAATCATGTACGTGAAACCTAAGAAGAGATGAAGTAAGAAACTTCTTTAATTTTGCTTAGGCTAACATTTCCAAATACTTCCATAGCTTATTATACTGCCCATAGCATATTATACTGCATCTCTATGACTCCTTTAAGTACAGCTTGGGGAACAACAAATAATCCTGATACTGAGATATAAAACTCATGACCTGGCTCAGGAGTGGAAGGATGAGTAAGAAATGGTATCTTATGTTGAAGAATGAGGAGGGGCCAGTCAGAAGGTGATAGTGAGTGCTTATGACCTCTGTGGAAGAAGGCCGCCATAGAAATGTGAGACACAATGGTGTATGTAGTGTTCCAGAAGAGGAGGTGAGTATGAGAGGTTAGAAGGAAGTGAATGCAAAGATGTAATAGGAAGTTTCCACCAGGATGAGTGTATAATGCCATGATAAAGAATTTTGAATGATTTCTTATTTGGGCTGAAACAGAATAAGGGAGTTCAGACTTGTTCCTTCATATTCAACAACAGTACTCCCCAAACAAAACAAAGGAACAAAAACAGAAGAAATTAATGAAAAACTGTTTTGTAGTCATCTGAGAGGCTCTACCAGCAAATGATTGAGACAAATACAGATCCTTACAGACAACCATTGGATTGAGGTCAGGGACCAATATGGAAGTTAGTGAAAGGACTGAAGGAGCTGAGGGGGATGGCAACTCCATAGGAAGAACAGCAGTGTCAACTAACTAGATCTCAAGAGCTCCCAGAGACTAAGACAAAACCAACAACAAAATAAACCCAAACCAAACCAACCAACCAACCAAACAAACAAACAAACAAACAAACAAACAAACATTGTGTAGCAGAGGATTGACTTGTATGGCCTCAGTGGGAGAGGATGCACTTAATCCTGTGGAAACTTGATGTACCATGAAAGAGGGATGATGGTGGGGGCGAGGTGTGTGTATGGGGTATGGTGGGTTGGTGAATACCCTCTCAGAGGTGGAGGGAGGTGGATAGGATGAAGAACTCAGAGAGGGGGGTTGTAAGGGTAGCAACTTTCCGGACATAAATAAATTAAAATAATTTAATAAAAATATTATAAGACATAAGACAATGAATATCAGTGAACACTATAAGACATAAACTAATAGGTTGAGTCCTAAGAGTTCCCTAGCTGATGTCAGAAAATTTTCTAGTGTGGTACATAAATAGAGAAATACAAACAGAAACGAATCTACTCTCCAAATAGAGATGGGCTGGAAGTATAGACAGACATTCAGCTGGACTTTGCAACTCAGAGAACAGGGGAGGACAGAGAAACTAAGAAGAAATGAAATTTTTGCCAATAATTCTCTATAAAAGTTAAGCAGAGCATCAATTAACTCTTAAACATGAGCAAAATTCCTAGGGTTCAGTGATACCCTGATGAAATACAGAAGATAGTGCTTAGTAAACAGTCCATTTTCCAATAGTTCAGCTGGAAACCCCTCAATTCATAGGGTTTGTCAAGGAAGCACTCAGATGGGACTTCTTGCCTCAGTAGAAGTGAAAATTCAGTCTAAGAACATATTGTTGTCTCACCCAATAAATTTAAATGCAGAGCTTGAAGTCTGAAACTGCTTTCAGGTCACATAGCTGTATCTCAGAAAAAAAGTTTAATAATATTGTGAGTAAAGAAATGCCCATTACCCAACAGTATAGAGTTAAGCTACCCTAAGTGACCATGACACACAAAGAAGCAAGAACACATTTCTCATTACAATGTAAGAAGTCCTTTAAAAACAAAATTCATACTGGCACAGATAACAAAATTATCAGAAACTTTCATTACAAAAGTTATTTCTGGATTCACTGTGTTTTTGAAAGATGCAAACACACACACACACATTTCACAATCAAACTTTCAGAGAACACTAGAATATATGGAAATATGAAATCAATACAAATATTGGATGGAAACAACATTACAGATGAAAAGACCAGTATATTTGAAAACACGGTAATGTGGCCATAAACATTGTTTAGAAAGAAATACAGAGGGGAAAATTAGCCTACCTATAGGGCATTTGTGGGACACAAGGCAACTAGAATGATTATAATTTAGAGACTGGAATCTCTAAAAGAATGTTGGAGCTAGCAAGAAAAGAATGTCCAAAGAAAAATTAGGTGTAATTTTTTTCATTTGGAAAAAAATCTATAAACTTGCTTATCTAAGAAATTCAATAGCCCCTAAGCACAGGAAACACAGAGACAACTATATTTATGCATATCATACTTACATTTTTTAGACTAAATTTTTTTAAAGTCACACTCATTAAGTCATTCCACATAGAAGTAGTAAAGGAAACACTTTGGGTAGAAGAAATGCACATTGGGTAGGAGGGTGGAAATGTGCATTTACCACATCAAAGTTAAGAGCATCAAAAAAATTAAAATTCTTGTTATTTAACTATATAGAAAAGTTTAAGAACATATCTTACTATTTAAATAACCTTCAGAGTTTTACAGCATTCAAACAAAAAATAACAATGTATTATAGGATTTATAAGACATGTGAAAGTTATTTATGACATAAATATGTGCCAAAGAAATACTACAATGAGCTGTAGCTGATAAACTAACAAAGAAACAAAATAAAAACCTCAAATTAAGTGAGAAAAACATTCTTCATGCTGCATGTGGTTGTCCATGCCTGAAATCATAGAATTTGAGAGGCTTTGGAATGAAGATTTTCAGTTTGAAGTCAAACTATTTTACTTAGTGTGATCTTGTCTCAAAAAACAAACAAACAAACAAACAAACAAAGAAAAACACCAACCAAAGCAAATGGGAAATAAACAACAAACTGGCAAATTTACATGTAGCCAAATCAATAATCATATTAAATGTTACCAGTATAAGTACTGCAATGAAAAGGAGACACTTATATCAGTTTAAAAAGCAAGGTTAAAACATGCTAGCTATAGTAAATTCCCTTAACACATAATGATATAAATGTATTAAAAGTGAAGTTCTGGGAAAGACATGTAATTTTGACATGGTAAGTAAGTAAGTTGGGATATTTATGCTAATTCAGATTTCATAGACTCAGGGCACAGAATAGGGTAAAAGAAGATGACTGCACACAGGCAAAGGAATAGTTCAACAAGAAATAATGATGCCTCTAAACTATCACCTTTTCTATAAAGGTGATCCAGAGGATAAAACTCCCACATCTGAAGGCTATAGGCATATACATAAAATTGAGCATCTTCTATAAGAAAAAAAAAGAAAGGAGAGAGAGAGAGAGAGAGAGAGAGAGAGAATAGAAAAAAGAAAAGAAAAGAAAAAAGAAAAGAAAAGAAAAGAAAAGAAAAAAGAAAAGAAAAGAAAAAAGAAAAGAAAAGAAAAGAAAAGAAAAGAAAAGAAAAGAAAAGAAAGAAAAGAGAAACAAATCTGATGGTTAGGGACTTCTTAATCATTTATGAAGTTTAGTGGATAAAGGGATGGATACCTTTTCCACTCTCGTAACCAAAAGCTAATGCCTATGGTTCTGCTATCTTCACCAAATTGGGAATATTTACAGGTGGAGACTGCATAACGTTTCTTCAAAATTCACTGTTTAACACCATGCCTGACACATAAAAAGTCCTTTATGCACCTGTGTTGACTTCAAGTCTGTATAAAAAGACTAGGAAAAGTCAGCTTACTACTTTGGCAAGAGGAGGTTTCAAAGACCATGGGATTAGGAGTATAGTATGAGCCCCCCCCATCTTCAGAAGCAATATTATAACTTTGCTACCAACCCCTGGACAATACAGGCTGGGATAAATGATATAGCACCCACTTTTCCTTGCAAGTTAAGTGCTCTTCAACATCTCAGTGAAGTGTGAGAAAAGAAAGAAAGAAATTATTAGAAGCCTACAAAAGTCTTCACAGATACACTTTCAGGCATAGCACTGTGCAGGTGGAGAGGTGGAGACATCTATATCTCATTATTGCTGGGTTTACTTGCCTAAGAGACCAGCATAGAAATGAGCATCCCACAGGAAAAAATAGCTTGAGGACAGTGATTTTTGCCTTTCAGCTTGCTAAAAGACTGAATCCATTCATTCCCAGGCTAATAGGGGGATGGGTGTATTATTTAGCCTGTGAAATTTCACCGCTATAAACAACATTTTAGAAATCACCCTGCTCAACTTTTTGTCAGAGAGTTGTGACTCAGAGGTAGAGGCTCATTCATGGGCCTAGTAGCTTTCTTTTATCATAAGAAATTCTGCAAAGTTTGGGGGTTTCATTGATGTCTACCTGGTCCATTCATGGATACGTCCTTCAAGGCCTGTCAGTTTTGTCCTAATTCACTTATCCACCCTTATTTTCTGCTCACTTCAGGACTCTATTCTAGGTGCAATATGCATCATCCTATGGTTCCTGTAAAGCCACATGGACTTTTACATGTCTTTGTCCTTGTGCAATTTGTACTTCCTAAATGGCATTCCCTAGCTTTAATGGCCTGGAAATTTCCTACTCATCCTTCAAAGCCACATTCATATGAAATTTCTTCTCTGAAAACTCTCAGGTGTTCCAAGACACAAGTACTTCCTCCCAGTACCATGTGCCTTGTACTTAGTACTTAATACCATGGCACAAAGTACCATCAACTTCTTACATACGTCTGTCTTAGCAGTACCCTATATTTTCGAGAATTGCCATACTCATACATATTAATACATACACATCCACAGGCAGATTATACTGCTTGAAAGTATTATCTATAATTTTAATTTAGCAGGCTATATGAAAGGCAAATGTCTTACTCAGGAAGCTATTGATGTGGTTATATAGTGAGTACCCACAATGCCATATATCAAATTAAATGGTGTGATATGAGAGTGACTAGGAAGATGTGATGTATTTTAACTAGAGTGTTCCAAGACATTCGCTGAGGAAGAAAACGTGATTGAACGCTGAATGATGTAAGTTGGCTCATGAGAAGAACATCAGAGAACGAGCTAGCGGTGCGGTGCTTGGATGACAAAAATAATGTCTACTACATAATGTTGACGACATCATGACAATGCAATAGAGCTGGGAAGCAGCTGTGAAAAGACCAGGTCCTACAGGCTTAGTCAACATAGCAATGAGTTTTCTACTGAGATTATTTTTAATTAATGTTTTAGTAGCATACAATTTTTTATTTTTAATTTTAACATTTTATAAGATATACCACTATAGTTTGCTCTTATTTGCCCCTACCAATACTGACCTCCAATATGGCTCTTTTTTCTGGTCCCTTTACTTCTCCTAAACACTCACAGTTCTAAGTTGCAATAAAAGTCACTATAATTTTCTAAGCAGGGAGTGATACTAGCAGGTTTTTGTGTTTTCAGTAAATACAGAGTGGACTCTGTGGTGCAAGAATTCCTGATTAATGAGAAAGTCAAGGGCTACCTGAATAATCCAAAAAATAATAACTTGGACTTGAATTATGGATATAGGAGGTAGTAATCTGATTGGAGATATGAATTAGAAACAGACATAGTGAAATCCATTAATAGACTAGATATGAGATGTGAGAGAAAGAGGAATTAACGATTGCCTCTAGGTTTTTACCTGAGGCTATTTACTGTAATGGAAAAGTCTTGAATTCCTGTTTTGGATGTATTCATTTTGACATGCCCATTAGACATTGGGATAAAGATGCTGTGTAAGCAATTTGATTGAACTAGTCTAGAGTTGAGAAGGCAAGGTTGAAAATATAGCTACGGAACTCATTAGCATATAGCTGACATTTAAAGCTATGGAACAGATTAGATTTCCCAGATTAGTGTGTAGCTAGAGAAAGGAAGAAGGAAAAATAACTAGAATTATCCACAATTTAAAATAGACTATAGGGACTGAAGAGATAACTCAACTGTTAAGAGTACTGGCTGCTCTTCCAGAGAAACTAGGTTCAATTCACAATGCCCATGAGGGTACTGACAACTGTTTGTAATTCTAGTCATAGGGGATGTGGTGCCTCCTTTTGGCCTCCATTGGCACCAGGCACACATACAATACAAGGGCATACATGCAGGCAAGATACCCTAAACATTAAAAAAAGTAATAAGATAAAATAACATCTAGACGAATCCATCAAAGAATCTTAAGAGAATTGCCACAGAAGAGAAAGATCAAGGGAGTGTTGTAGTTTGAAAGTCTAAACATGAAAGTACTTAAAAGTAGCTTATAATTTAATCTAGTGAAGGTCTGCTACTGAATCTAATAACAAAAAAACAGAGAAATAACTATTAGAATTGACAGGACATTTGCTTAGTGTCTAGAGTGATCTTAAGGCTGTTTAAGAGGAATGTTGGAGAACACAGCCTGACAAAAGCTGACCGAGAAGAGTGAAATCATAAATATGTGGAAAGAAGATGTACTGATAATTCACCAGAGAAGTTATGCTATGAAATGAAGCAGAGACACCAACTATAGCCTGAGGAAAACATAGAGTCGGGTCTCTCCCCAACCTTCCTCTTTTGTCTCCGCATTACAAAGAGTAATAGGGCACAGTCTTTGCTTGTTTACATGTAATTCTAGATGATGATGCATTTAATATGTAGGACAGATATATACAATTGTACTGAGATCAAATAAGGTCTAAAGTACAGACCTTTGCCCAGGGGAGGAATAAGAACACATCTATAGTCAAACAAAAATAGCTTGTGAGAATATGTTGAAACAGACTATTGACATTTGAGGTGATTATTTGGAGTGTGATCTGCTTACACTGTATGAAATTCTAAAATAATTAATAAAAATATTATATTGGGTAAAAATAAAAATAATACAAACTGAATAAAAACTAGATAAGGTCCCCAGCTAAGACAAATTGTCTTCCCAGTTTCTAAAATAGTTCTTAGCATATAATAAGCAGTCTGTCCACGTTTGCTGAGTAAGCTGTCCATACAGAATTGCACAAGATCTTTTCAGTTCAGAAGAGAGCTGTGGAGGTACAAAGTTTTAGACTAAAATCCTAGGTCTGCCAATTTCCAGTCATATCCCCGATCAAATGATTTAAAGTCACTGAGCCCAAAGAGACTCATACATAAAACAGGGTGAAGTGCTTACCCCAAAGGAATACTATAAAAATCAATCCTATATTCTATATAAGGCACTCAGCCCAGAGCCTGGCATGTAAGTGCATTGCTAATGGATGCTGCCACCAGTGATGCATGTTGGTACCCTTGCTGTTACTTCTGCCAATGTGGGTTCCCATCACGCTCTTTGGATTGTTTCCACATATAGATTGCAAATACCTATAAGTTAGAAGATTCCCTTTTATGAGCCCTTTTCAGTAGGTTTCACTTTGAAATGACAAAGAATATATTTGCTTTGGTATTCCAAATGAGCAATAAAGCTTTTGGTTGGGTAACAAGATAAGTCATGAAGCTAATAGCTTTCAGACTGAAGCCAAACTATGCCATGTTTATTGACACTTAAAAAAAAAAAAAACCCTGAAATTGCATCAACTGGTATGAGTTTCCCTTTCTTTTGACCTGCGCCAGAATTCATGGATTGAATGTTTTCCTAATTATATAAATGACTTCAAGAAGTGAAATGACTTGCTCAAAAACATGGCTTATATGTGTGGGGTTAAGATGTTTGTATACAAATGCTCAGTGCCTGACACTATATTCAGCTTTTGTAATCAACGTGTCACGAGAAAAGCCAAAGGAGAATGAGATTGGTAGTAGAAATTAGGACCATATCTGAGTTGTAGCTTGTCCACATGATCTCACGGGGCACAGTGAAGGTTGGTAAAGCACCCCAACTTTCTTCTTCCCTATTTCTAGGCATATGGCTAGAGCACTTTCCTAGAGCATTCTCCCTTCAGTGAAGCCCAGTCGTGTCACTATATTAGTGGAATGCAACTAAATTTGACATGTGCCAGCTGGGGCCCAAGCTTTAAATCAATAGGCTTACTTTCTCTATCCTCTTTCTTCTTACAACCAATTAGACCTTGACAGGATCTAAATTTGACTCTGCAGGTAACACAATACCCTAGTTGAAGGTGATTCAAGACATTGGAAGAAGCATGGGCTGCTGACAACTGTGGGAAGCAGAGCTGGCTGTAGGGAGCAGAGAGATTACTCAATTCAGAGCCATTTTGTGAGAAAGAATTGAACTTCATTGTTCTCTAAGTCATTGCACAGTTCACTTTCCTTGGCTATTTGTAGTGCACGAGGACAGCATTGTGAGAGAGGGGAGCCACAGGACAGTGTGATGCTAAGAATTTCTAAATAGCACCAGGGACAGGTGAGTCCCACAGCCTCACAGCAGCAGAATCGGGGCAGATACGTGATCTGCTGGACTGAGATAAAGTTCACTTCCATATAAGGGGGGAACTCCACTCAAAGCCCTTTACTTCAGCAAGGGATGTCTTCAATGACAATGAGTTCTCTGTCAGTACAGGTATGTTAGCAGGAATTGGTTGGCCTACTGAAAAGAGTTCCACTTTCAAGGTTTGGTAAGGCTAGATGACCTTTAAGGTCCCTTCCATCTGAGAGTCTAGACTGCAGAGGAAAACAAATCTCATCTAATTAAGAGCCTCAGAAAAGCAAGGATGACTCACTGATGTACAAGCTGGCTGCATCTCGAGTTCAATTGCCCCAATAATCATCATCATCACAGAAGTTCTAGCCCCTCCCTTGATTAAAGTTCTCAGAAATACCTTCAGGCTGCCTTCCAAACAAATGGTCCATTACAGAAACTCAATTTTAATCTGATCTCTCGTTCAGATTAAATTACATTCTTGGTCAGGGGAACAGGACATTCGCTTAATGAAGGCGATACAGCTAAGGGTTAGCAGTACAAACATCCAGAAGTGAAGAGAAAGCAGTTACCATGACATGTTTCTATCAGAGCACATTAGAACATGTTGGTGGCATGAGAAAAGCCCTGACTGGGAGGCCTGGATCCTGTTTTGCTCGTGACTCTGACTCATATTTTCTTCCTGGGTCACTGCAAACAATTCAAATATCACAATCCAAATGACTTCCAAAACCCCAAAGGTGATTAAGAGTTCCAGTGCTTAATCTTTCTGTGAATCTTCATATTTTTGGATAAAATGTAATACAATTTTCAAGTGCCTTGAATCCATTCTCAAGACTTTGTACGCTTCTTTCCAGAACCAACAGGGTACATTCTATCCAAATGAACTTTGGTTGTTTTCAGTTGCTTAGAATAGACTGTTTTTCCTGAGCCTTTATATATGGTGCTTCGTGAAAGAGACACTCCTTGCCTTTGTTATTTGTCTAGTTATAATTTATTCATCATTTGGACCTCAGCTTCTTTACAGTTTTATTTGAAAATCCCTTTCATAGTATTTAATATGCGCTGAATCCTAAGTGCTTTCTAAATATTAACGAATTTGATTGCCCTTAAGCTCTAGTTATAGCAACTATTTTTATTCTTACTTAGCAGATGGGTCACTAAAGTCCAGAGAACTTCTATGAGTTTTCCAAAGCAGTACAGCAACTGAGTGCTAGAGAAAGGAATCTAACACCAGAGTTTTTGCTCTTAACTCCCATGCTAACATGAAGTAATAATTCCTCAAAAACTTCTATGACCAGGGCATCTTCCTACTGCATATATTTTATTGGGTCCACAAGTCATTCTGTTGTTACTAAATATATAATATGATCTTACCAGCTAGCCTGAAATCTCTGGGAGAGTGTGGATTTCATTGTTCCTGTTCATTACAATACCTGAAACCTCCAATGTGCAGTGAAAACTCAATAAATGGTTTGTCATTGAATCAATAAATGTATGATTTGTTATGTACCTGTATGAACTTGGTATGCAAGCTGTATTTTATGTTGTTTACCTTGGTTTTATCACTTTCTCATTCCTTCATTCTCTCCTCCCTTCCCCATTCTTTCCTTTGCCTTCCTTTTTCTTTTATGCAGATGATCATATCTACAGCCTCATGCTCTTTGATCACAGGGCCTACTACTGAGCGACATCTTTGGTCCAAAGAATAGGATCTTGAATCTCTACTTCTCTGACTGCTTTATAAATTAGAAAGAACTCTAAGTTTAGATGCATGAATATGGAAAAAAAATCACACTTAATCATTTAAACTATTTCAATCTTAGCTGCTCACTTGGTAATAGATGATTTGGCTAGATAGCCTTGCAAAGACTCAGTTCAAGAGCATTTCAGTTATTTATAGCTAATGCATAATATGAGATTATGGAAAATTTGGGTTATGTTTTCTTAATTAATGATGCTTATTTCTGTCTTGGCCTGGTGCCAAACCCTAACTATACAGTCCATTAAGTACAGAGAATGAACTCCAGACTCTCAAGTATGATTAGTATTTTTAGTTGGCAAGCAACTGAGGGAACTTAGGAGTGATGAAAGAGAACTCTAGTGAAATGAAGACACAAAGCACAAAGGCAAGAGTTCTATGCTGGGCCCTTTCAGCTCTCCAAATGTATCTTTTGGGCTATGTCAACAGATTGGTAAATTCAGATGATGAAATGGATTAAATTGGAAGCATGCTGTATAGATATTGCTTCCTCTTTCTTTCAAGTCTTATACTTGATTCCCAGAGTTTGCAGATCTGTTTTCTTCAAATGAACTTTCTGTCAAAATGGTCAAAGTCTTTTGTATTTTGCTCTACTACACTATCAGAAGTCAAAAGGAGTGGTAGAAGTCATTCATAATTCATATGACTATGGCATCTCAAATACGATTTGAAGACTTCAATCAACCTTTATTTCATGTCATGTTCCATAAAAGAACTTGAGCAAGACAATTCCTACTGCTCTTAAGTCTTCTCATCTACAGAATGGGGATATTTAAATGCAAGTGCAGGAAGCTCTCAACAGTCAAGCTACCCTCCTGCTGCTGTGGGTGTTGGGCAGGAAGGCCTTCATTGAGAGTATCTTTTTCAGGTGCTACATGTTTTAATCACTATACATGGTATCACATTCTACACAGGCTCTCAAATCAGAGAACAGCCCTTTGTGACTCCAAATTTTGTTATCTTTATAATATACTAGGCCTGCAGCCTGGCCAATGCTAACTCTTTAAAGTGCCCTAATCCCTCGCTACTTGGTGTTTTGGTGTTCGGACACATAGATGGGTCCATATGTTGTAAGAGAAGTAAACAGAAGGTTATAGTCCGAGAGGATAGTGTTTCTTCAATGAACTTGAATTCAAATGTACATAGAGACGACATAAATTTTATATTAGTTTCTACGGGTAACAGAAGTACTACCTAAGTTCGGAGACCAGACACTACATATTTTTAGAAATATTATTTATACATCTCCAGGGACCTGATTTGAAATTTGGCTGTAACATTATCCTGTCACTTGGATCTGGAGTAGGTTAGCAAGGTCCTTCACTCTGTTCTTTTTTTTTTTAATCTGATCTGTGTAAGGTGGAGGTAGAGGTTACATTGACTAGTGTGGTTAAGATGCCTAGTGTAATTTCTAGAATACAGACAAAAATGCAATAAACAATATTACCTTTTTATTAATAACCTCAAATCCTATTTAAAATTTTATAAAAAGAAGAGGGATTTGGTAACCAGTATGGGGTGGACTATGAGAAATAGATATATAAGTAGCTTTTCATGTAACATCAATGGTAGAGGTATTATTAGCACTGATTGAGAAGTAACAGGTGTCTGCTCAGGTACCATTTGGTTTGAATCCTGATGGTCACCTGGGGTTACTGTCATAGGTAATTTGTTGGCCCATTCTGATAGCTGGCTTTTTCTATCCCATGTGGGTTTTGCTAGCTAAAAGCTGCAATGATTAGCACAGAGCTTCTATTCTAGAGGTTGCAATGATGTATTTCTTCTATGTATAAACTAATACAATTGATCCCTTAACCTTCAAATACTTAAACATTCTCTCTACCTGCAAAACAAATGAAAATTAAAAGAACATTTTTTCTTTACTATCTAAATCTTGGCAAACTAAAATAGGAGAAAGAGGAAGAGAACATTAAGGTCTCCTTGGTTTCAACTCTCAACAATGTAATGTGTAATTTTTTTCTTGTTGGAATTTCAAGAACTCTTATTATTTAATCTGTTATTTATTCTGTTAAAGTACAGTCTTCCTTAAGAGCAAAAGGATTAATGGTTTCAAATTCTAGCAAGTTGACCTTTATTCTACATTAAAATGCTTATTTGAAACCACTCTGCCAGGGCTCCCATAAGCCATTTGGTATTGAACACTGAAGAAATATAAAGTTTAACTCCCACTCTAGTCAGGAAGCAGGATTTTAGAAATAAAAATAGACTTTTGTAATATGCATGTATAGGTGTATCGAAGATGTCTTGTGGAGTTTGTGCATAGACCAGGTGAGGGAAGGCTTGCTTGGATTAGAGTGTTTCTCTTCTGTACAGCCTTGGACCAAATCCATCATGGACTAAGCAAGGCTATTTTCTACTTATTTTCCTACCACAAAGGCATATCCACTATCCTGTGGTATGGAAAAGAATATTGAAAAGAGTTAATAAATGAATGAGTCAAATAAAGTTGTGCAAGATATAGTGGTGTGTGCCTCTAAATGCTAGGAGGAAGTTGAAAGAGGAGGACTGAAAGTTGAGGCCAGCCTTAACACACTGAAACATCACCTCTAAAATAAAACAAGCAAACAGACAACGAAAACTGTTTAAAGGTTAACTGTGGGGCAAATAGGAAAATAAGAAAGAATGTATACTCTGTGTCTTCCTACCATGAATTAAACACACTAGGAGTCTTTATATAGCACTATCTATACCCTGTTGGCTCAGTAGGAGAGGATCTTCCTCCTTGAACTTCTTAAGCATCATGCACTGACTCTTACAGTGTGGTACTTTTGTCTGGGTTATCCATGTATTTGCCTTGCCTCCTGCTCTGGTCTGGGAGCTGTAAGAGGACACATACCTATCTTCCTAATCACTTCTTTCTCCTGAGGACAGGATCCATATTTAGCTAATAGAGAGTTTAAATATTGTGAAAATAGTTGTGTTTTCCTGTCTATTTAACATTTCCAGTTCATCAATCCTTTTAATAACACAGCCCAAATAGGATCTATCATCAACTTTGCTACAGAGATCTTCAAGCCAGATGTAGGTGGACATCATCTCCTTTTTTTTTTTTTTCAATTTTTTATTAGATATTTTCTTCATTTACATTTCAAATGATATCCTGAAAATCCCCTATACCCTCTCCCTGTCCTGCTCCCCTAGCCACCCACTCCCACTTCTTGGCCCTGGCATTCCCCTGTACTGGGGCATATAAAGTTTGGATGACTAAAGGGACTCTCTTTCCAATGATGGCCGACTAGGCCATTTTCTGCTACATATGCGGCTAGAGACACGAGCTCTGGGGGTACTGGTTAGTTCATATTGTTGTTCCACCTATAGGGTTGCAGACCCCTTCAGCTCCTTGGGTACTTTCTCTAGCTCCTCCATTGGGGGCCCTGTGTTCCATCCTATAGACGACTATGAGCATCCACTTCTATATTCACCAGGCACTGGCATAGCCTCAAAACAGACAGCTGTATCAGGGTCCTTTCAGCAATATCTTGCTGGCATATGCAATAGTGTCTGGATTTGGTGGCTGATTATGGGATGGATCCCCGGGTGGGGTAGTCTCTGGATGGTCCATCCTTTGGTCTTAGCTCCAAACATTGTCTCTGTAACTCCTTCCATAGGTATTTTGTTCCCTATTCTAAGGAGGAATGAAGTATCCACATGTTTGTCTTCCTTCTTCTTGATTTTATTGTGTTTTTCAAATTGTATCTTGGGTATTCTATGTTTCTGGGCTAATACCCACTTATCAGTGACTGCATATCATCTCTTACCTTCTCTTCAGGGTTTTGTTTTTTCTCTGAGTTTGATAAAATTCCAGAGCCTCTGAATTATCTAATGGATTCCTTTTGGTGTGATTTAAAAAGTGTGCTAATTGGCACTAACCCAAAAGATTAACATCTTAGTCTCTGAGGTTGGCCACCATTTAATCTCCTTTTCCTAACTCAGAATGATATGCCATTCTTATGTAGGATCTTTCAAATGGAATGATAGTGTTTTTGGAAGGGATCTTATTATTCAGTGTCTGGATTTTTTTTTTCATTCTCAATATGAGCAAATCTAACTGTCAGATTTCCATTGTTCAACACATGAAATGAGAGCACAGATCATTAAGGACAGAAGTCATGACCGAGAGTTCTCTTTAATACCACAAATACATATGGTAAATATATGAACAGAATGATGCTTTAGACTGTCAACCAGAGGGAGGTTAAATCCAATGAGATGATGGATAAAAAAACATCACTCACAGAATTGGTCCAGACCTGCTGAATGAGTTATGACCCTTAACATATCATTCCATTTGTCATATAGTAGTGAATCTGATCAGCAGGTATAATGTGCTGTGTCAAAGACATGCATATAAAAGTAGAGAAAGGAAAAGGAGGAAGGGTCTACATCTGGTTGCATAGAAAATAGGGTTTTAAGTGAGGGAAATTCATCTTTAAGTACGAATAGCAAAATTCTTTACAGTGTTTGACCCCAGAAAAGGCAGATAAGTGTACACACACACACACACACACACACACACACACACACATCACACCTCCTCACATACACCACACCATACCACATACACACATATACATATCATACACACCCTGACCACCCCTACCACCCAAAGTCCTTGGAGTACAGTGAACAGATTCTTTTGAATGGAATTTCACGTGCCTCACAGTGATGAGGGAAAACAAGAGTGGCGTTTGGAGCAAGTTATTTCATGAACATTGTCTTTAGTGTGGTAGCTGAAATTACTTATGATAATATTGTGGGAAGTGGAAATGGGAGGAGGAGGCAAAGCCAAAAACTAAACCAGTCTCACAGCTTTTGGAGCCTCTGTTTTACATGAGGAGGAATGGTTCCTAAAGAAAGAGCCATAGATAGTTAGTATGAAAACTATATCATTCATCTAATAATTGCAGAGCATGCATAAAAACCACAAAACTGAATGTCACATTGATTTTGATTCTGAAACTGAACTGTAAGTAAAAAAGGAGGCTTTTAATAAAGTGAATAAAATTCTGGCCGATTAAAAGGGATATGATTGCGATGCTTTCTATCAGTGGGGATGCCATTCATAATTTTTTTCCCCCAGAAAGAATGACAAAGATAGAAGTAGAGCAATCTGAATCCAATAGCCAGGAATACTGGCTGTGGGGAAAATAGGTAAGTACATACACACAGAAAAACACAAATTAAGAAAGGGAGAAGACAAATAAAAAAATCTATTCTGAGCATTTGTGTGTGTGTGTGTGTGTGTGTGTTTGTACATGTCTGAGAAACGAGACAGATTTTTAGAAAGACAAAGATTGAAAGAGAGATGCATAGGTAGACAGAAACATGAGAGAAAGAATAAATATTTTCATGTGCAAGATACCTAACATAAGAGATGCAGTTCTTGAACGACTGAGGAAGGGAGGGAGAGAGAGAGAAAGATACAGTAGGAGAGAGAGAGAGAGAGAGAGAGAGAGAGAGAGAGAGAGAGAGAGACAGAGACAGAGACAGACAAAGACAGAGAGACAGAGATATTCCAAATTAATTATGTGGATGATTCAAATTCTTTACTCTAGAAAACAGGCTTATTCCTAGATGAGAATCCTTAAAACTCTAGTAGTATCTATTGACATGTTTTCCAGGAGCAGGAACCATTTGATCTCTACCTTGAATTCAGCCACTCCATCTGATCTTTCCAGTGTGGACACTGTCCTCCATTCCAACATATGTATTTTAGTAAGCAGTCCAGGGGCCTCTTTGACTGAATTGGAGGAAGAGCATATGGCAGCAAAGAAGCAAGAAGGTATTTTTTTTTAAAGATGAAATGCTTTGCAAACATGACTTCCTTTGGGTATCTTGGGAGTATCCAAGAAACTCTTGCAGAATGTGGCTGTAATGAGTCTGCTCTCTTCTTTACTGTCCCATGTTCATTGCAGAGCACTTAGCAACATTGGAGGATGCTCAGGAATTCTAATGAGAAGCTGGTCACTGTAGAGGCAAAGCTTTTGTAAAGGGCACTGAGGGTTTTTATGACCCAGGGAACAATAGCAAAACAAACACTCTTGGAGGAGCCCTTTTTATTCTACAAAGTTGAAAGGAAGGTGGCTTTGTAAAACCAGCCAATCCTCTAATTTCAAAAGGTCACAGACTTCATGTCTCCTGCCAAAGAAGGTATTTCTGAGTTTCCTCCATGCACTATTTATAACATATGTTGTTCTCCCTCTCCTTGTTCTGTTTTCCACTTGCTATTTCCAACTCACATATACAAAGTGGAAGTACTAGTAAATGTCCCAGTTGCTTCCAGTGGGAAATAGCACAGAGCCTTACAATGAGAGCCAGGAAACAGGGTCCTGCTATGTTCTAAGCTAGAGGCTCAGAGTAAGTCCTTTCCTCTTTCTGACCCTCTTTCACAATTTAGAGCTAACCGGTTTTCTAATCTCTCATTGTTTAAAAACGTTGATTACATTATTGTCCTTGGAGATTTAACTTGAGTACTACTTTCTCTGTGAACCACCTTTGAGTGTCTTGTCCATCCTATCTTTGTAATTTATTGAGTTTTCATTGCTCTAATACATTTGGACAATATTGAATGTTAGAAATCTTGTCTTTCTCTAATATTTGGGATCCTTGGGGACTTGGTTTTCCTTATTTTATGCCACTCCATTTTTCTCTGTCTCCATGCACATAGCACAAAGCTAAACTGAGCTAAAAAGTAGAGTGAGAAGAAATTCTTCTATGAGGGCCAGTCTATTTAGAGAAGATAGCATGCAACCCACTCCTGACTCTCAGCAGATTGACAAGAGGCCACTTATTCTTTAATTATTATTGTTACATATTATATTCACAGATATACCCACAAACATACAACCTACTTGGTCTCTCTAGTGTTTCTCACTATACATACTATATATGTGTTTAGGGCTGACCACTTGGGATTACCAAAATATTATGTTTCATTTTTATATTTTCTAAGAAAAAAAAAGCCACTGATAATGTTCAGTGAAATGGCCAATCTCAAAACCGAGGAGAAAGACATATAAACAAAAGCTCCCAGGTCATCAATTTGAAGTGAGTCTGCATCTTATTTCTACCCCGTGACCTAGAGTGGGGCATACCTGCCTCTGAGCCTCAGTTTCATGGTGGGGTCCAAGAGACACTAGCACCTTCTTCATGGGGTTGCTATGAAGACTGCACAGGAGTCAAGGAATGAGACTCCAAGGCAAGGCCCTGGCTTGTGACACAGTCAGCAACGCTTCACTCTTCTCATGCTGCTGATGCTGCTTCCCAGGCATCTGACAAGTCTTGCTGCCTCCTTTGCTCACAGATCTAAATGCATCATGGGCAGGCCTGTGACAGCCTGCACCCTTAGCAAGCGGGTGGGGCTGCCCAGAGACAGTGGGTGCCTAATGGAGGGAGGGAGGCCGTCCTGTCAAACTTGCTTGGGGTTACTCATCCTACCTTCAGGGTTTCTGGCAGGATGTTTTGATAAAATAAATCTATTTTAAGTGACTGTAATGAAATACTAACCAGTTTCTGAAGGGCTTTTAAGATGTTTTTAAGAAGTTTGAGATCAAAGGCCCCGAGAAGGCAGGCTTTGTGCATTAAATATTTAGTACTGATTCAGTCACTTGAGAGCTCAGGCGTCTTGACATTGCAAGAGGGAGAAAGCACATTCTAGTTGGGGACAGATTCATGTTAAAGACATAGGTGACAGGACTCAGCATCAAGAGGCCTATCTTCTGACTGGAATGTCAGAGGACTTGACCTTCAGGGCTGTCCATCTAAAGATTTAGGATCTGAGAGAATTATTCATGACACACAGTGGCTGAGCAAACAGGCTGTTTCTGAATACTGACAGCAGTGCTCTGCCTCCTGGCTGCCAACAGCAGTCTCAGTGCCTGTCATTCTGTACGCTGCCACTTGGAATCCACCAAGTGCCTCAAACCTGCCATGTGTTCTGTGGTCCATATGACGGACACTGTCCTAAGACCACATATTCATTTACAGAGTCTAGGCACGCAAAGCTTAGTGAGAAAAAGAACCTGTGAAGCCCATACTGGAATTGAGTGGCAAGCTTTGGGATGGTGTCAAGAGCTGTTGCCTCACAGTTCCAAAGTCTTTGAAATACATTTTATATCCCTTTGATGACAAATAGCCATCTCAGGTTTGGACATGGAAGGAAAGGAAAAAGCTCAATATCAGCTATAAAGTAGTGGATTTTAATCTATATGTGGCCATAGACAACTCAAGGACCTGATAGTAGCTAAGGCTCTTCTTCCCAGCAAAATGATCACACTTGCCTACAATACACTGTCATTGACATCTAGTATTAGATAACTGTGCCACCCCTTTAGACACAATTTTCAATCTCAGATAGAAAAACCTTGTTTTGTATCATGGTAAGAAATAGTCCTCTCAGGACTTGTAATCTCTTGCATGATTTTTAGTAGTGTTATATCAATGAATGTCTAAGACTTGGTTTTTAATGAACCCAAATTACATCAATAGTCCACAACTACATAATACTAAAACAATAAAATAAAATCACTTAACTTTTTTGAAGCTCAGACTCCCATTTTTATTGTAGAATAATATTGAGAGTTTAAGTGGCTTTATGCATATAAATCACTTGGCATTCTTCAGATATGCCCAATGAGTGCAAGGTTCTCTTCACTTCACATTTTCTGACCTCCAGGAAATCAGAAGAACTCTAATGGATTTGTTTAGCATCCAGCCTCTCATCCTCATTATTTTTTCATTTTAGAAACTTTATTAAATTATACATAGCATAAGTGTTTCCATCAGTGTCAATGGTCACATTCACAGCATCACGTAATCAACATTATTTTGTTGAAGAATATTGTCCTCTTTTCAAACAGCAAACTCTAACCCCATTCAACACTTTTCTTACTCTCCTCACTCACTCACTCAGGACAATGTCTTATTTGCCCATTTATTGTTGTAATATTGGAGATGTTTATACTTTCTGAAAATTATGATCCGTGCTTCTAAGAACATTTCATGAACAGACTTTTATCTCCATTTTCTCATGGTTCTACACCTATGATTGGGGCTATAGACTCACATGGAAATCCTTTGTAACTTCCTGTGAAACCATGGGCAACTTCTTCCCCAAGGACTGGCATATTTTTGTTTCTTCCCAACCTTCCCACCTGCAGTCTGTCTGTAACCAGATATATCAGAAGTGTTGGCAATGCTTATGGCCCCTACATGCATATGTACTTATATAGCACATCTAAGAACAAATAAAAAACAAATTAACCTTTAGACCATGTCTTTCACTTCTTCTATCTCTCTCTCTCCATCTCTCTGTTTCTTTCTCTGTCTCTCTCCCTCCCTTCCTCCCTCCTTCTCTGAGCTTCTTACTTGTGTACCTGTAAAACCTTGTCAATATACCTCTAAACCCCAACAATGACCAGCATGGAAATAGCTCCCTAATGGTACAATAGTGGCACTCATTCACTTAAGATCCACTTAACAGGAGACAAATTATGTTTCATACTGGAAACTTAATGGACTATGTGGGGCTAGTGGGGTCATGGATCTTAGAGGTGAGCCTTATACTGCCACTTTACAAAACTAGCATAATTCCTGAATGCATTCTAAATACTTAGCTGTATACCCACAGATATGTGTAACTCTTACTCCTCATCAAAGAAACCATTATTTGAAAAAAATAGGGTGCACTATATACAAACAGAACTGGTCAAAATGCAAAGAGAAAGTGATTGTGGAATTCATAGACCTATTTGAAATATCTATAACACTACTCCTATAACTAAGACTAAGGAAATACTATGAAGATGTGGCCACAAAGATTTTAAGAGTCAGAAGAGAAGACAATCTGTTGTGGGTTGTATCTCAAAGAAATGACATGGAAGCTTCACTTATGATACTTCAACAATATGGTGGCCTAAATACAACCTGAATAAGGAAAATACCAACAGATGTGCTAACACAGACAGGGAAGTCTCATGAAGGTTTCAGTTTTAGACCAAGAACTATAGGTAAAAAAATGTAGAGAGTGGCAGAATTAGGGATAAGGCTCTTAATTGGCTATCCAATACTAAGTGGTCAGCCCTAAAATCATATATATATATATATATATATATATATATATATATATATATATACGCAACACTAAATAAACCAATTTGTCTTGATATGTTCATATGTGCGTAACTATATATCTGTATACATACACACACACACACACACATATATATATATATATATATATATATATATATATATATATATATATATATACACACACACACACACACACACACACACATAACAATAACAAGCAAAGAAAGGCATTGATTTTGGAAGGAAGATGATGGAACATAAGTAGGGATGGTGGGAAGAAGGGAAGGAGAGAAACAGTGTAGTTGTAAAGCCTGTCAATAATGACTCCATTTCTGGCTTATAAAAACTGAAGAGTGGGAAGCACAAGTTGACCCTACTGGAATAGGCTCCCATGAAGACAGTCAATCCTTGGTGGTGTAGGTGATGTCTGTGCTTGCAGGGAAATGGCTGGCTTGAGTGGTATAGAAAAGTGACTGCTGTTAAATCAGGGGTTGGTTATATGCCATATGGAGATCTCCATGGGCTTCAGATAGCAAACATCTTGGGACAATGAGCCCTCCTTACTTCTTTAGTCCTCCCTTTATGGACATCTATATGAGGAATCCCTACTTCAAGAAAAGCAGTTTTGCTTCTGAGACCCGGCTGACTCAGCCTAGAAAGTGGGAAGCTGTTTCATCATTTATTTCTTTGGTCAATATAATCAGTATTTATATTTTTAGGTGAATAATTTAAGTCGGCTCAAATAACTCAACAGGATCCAAGATCGTCAAATCCTGTTATCTACCAAATCAAGATAACCAGGTAAATATGAACTTTCATGGTCTTTTCTGAGAAACATAGCCTTCTAGGAATTCTTACTAAGTAATGAATTAAAAGGTAAAATAAGATGCCATTATTTTGCATTCATATAAATCTTTATAAATAAAATATACTGCTAAATTGTAGATATCAATTGAGAATATATTGTTTTGGGCATAAATTGTTTAGGTTTGGATCCAATATACAATCACTGTCACTAATTAGCTCTGTATTTTTTAGCAAATTAATCTGTCTATACTTATGTTCAAATATTTAAGTAAATAGGGTAACAGGATAGACTTCCAAAGTTATCATGACAGTTGTATCAGATAATATATATTAGCAGCTTAGCTAGTGCAATGTATGATTCACAAATGTGCTCAAAGGATGCAAATTTGATTTATATTGCTCTAGAATATGCTTAGAAAAGGAAGGTTTATTTTCCTTCATACCAGATCAAAAACCAGACTGTGTAATTTGCTAAGCTTGGCATTGAATGGTTCCCTGTACTATTGAAATAGTTCAGGTGGGATTCAAATGTTGATCAACCTGATTCTAAACACTGCACAGGGAATAGGACAATTGTTGATAGGATCAGGCCTGCTGTTGTCAACATTATGATTACTAGCCAAACCAATAAAATGCCTGTTCATTGGGTATGACATTCTGAGTTTTTAAATAAAATGTGGACATGTTTATACAGATCCATCACTTCTTAGGTTTACGACGGATTCCATGCAACATTAGCCAAACTATCTCCATTTTAAATAAGGAGCCATTTTGCTGGTATACTCAGCATGTGATTATCTGTCTAAGCTGGATCATATCTGCTTTGCGGAAATGACCACAACAAAACAGAATTTCCCTGGGCAGAACAGTGCTGTAGAAGCAAAGGTCTAGGTCCTATCTTGAGGGAAAGCTTGGTAAGTAAAACACAGTTATCATTCTTCTGAGCACAGTCAGCTTCCCAGGATGCACAGAGTGGCTTCTTAGAGGAGGAAGACTTCCTGGCTCTAAGCATGGGTAAGAAGAAGGGCAGACAGATAAGTTTCAACCTACTTAGAGACAACTGAGGCAACTGGAATGCACAATAAGGACCAACTCTAAGAGTGCCCGGAGAACTGTGGTGTCTTTTCTCATCTCATCATCTGTTTATTGTCCAGTTCTACAACTATAGGGGGTTAGAGAAAATTCTGAAATAGCAGATGGCCTACAGCCTTGGTTCATGAAGCAAAGGTGCAAAAAAGTAGATAAAAAGTCTGAATCAAGCTTTTTGACTAGGTTAATGACAAGATGACTTCTGTGGCAGGAGAGAGAGAGAGAGAGAGAGAGGGGGGGGGGTAAAAATCAAACTCTGGCTCTAGTTATTCAAAGACATGAGTGTAAACAGGTAGTTAACTTGAACCCCATTTAAAAAGAAAAGAATTACAATTTATAATTTGGAAGAAGGCTTTTAACAGAATCCAGTCAGACTAGCATCTTGGTCTCAGAGATTTTGATTCTTTAGAATGGCAAGAAATTAATCTCTATATTTTATGAGTATTAATCTCTATACTTATTATACAATATTTCATCATAGTAATAAAAGAGAAAAGGCTATACAGTTTGACTGAAATGTGTCTCTTTGTTTCAGTGAAAAGCAGGAGAGTCCCAATCATTAACCAAGGTTCTGCTCTTCAGGCTCACACACCTATGTCCTCAGTTCTTGTCTTTTCAGCTAGAAAGGAAAGTTCCTGCTAGAAGACTCATCTTGCAGTTCCTGCCCCAGTCTAAACTTAATGACTTCTGCTGTCTATAGTTTAGGGATCATGAATGGGAGAGTCAGTGCTGAAAACTCTCAGCCATCTGTCTCCCTGTCACCCTTATGGAATGGAAGCTTGGACAAGCAATATCAAGACTGGGTAATGTTTTCCTTACCTAGTTAGACAAAGGAAACTTTAAAATATGTATGAATATTGCTGAATGGAAATCAGGAGGCTGATTCAATGGTTGTGGTGCATATTAATATTTTGTTATTATCCTCTTTAATATATGAAAGATATTGGAAACCTCTATTCTCTTTTCAACAAAACAATTATATTTTAATGTAATTTTATGGTAAATAAACTAGAAAAATATAATAATACTGGAGGATGGAGTTAAATAATTTAGAAAGGAATTGTCAAACATGTAATAAATTAATCTGATCCAAGACAAAAGGTGTAGGAAGTACATGTTTCAGTTTTTGAAATGGTATGTATTTTGCAAAGGCAAAGAATCTGAGTATAGTGGTTTCTCTTTGGAAGGATGATATAAATTGCTGTCTATTTGACTCTCTGTGGATATTGGAGCAGGGGCATGAACTAAATCCAGGACTACCAACAGCTAGTGATGAACAGGAGTTTGTGCTTATACCTTGATAAATTTTAGGATGCCTTTCTCAGTCTTTACCCTCCTTTTCAGTTCCTACCACTTCAGGAGCTTGGTTGATAAGCTCCTGAAAGATGAACAAGTCTAAATGGAAAAATCTATTGAATGATATTCTAAATATAACTCTGAGAAAATGCATATGTAATTTATAAGCTATCATTCCTTTCTAAATTTATGGAGTGCTAGCACTGTGTTAGACTCTTTGTTAATTATTCATTTAATTTTCCTAATAAGTTTAAGTGATTCTATAATATAAATGAGTAATTATAGGTCGAGCATGTTTATGAACCTGTCTGGAGATACAGGGTAGAATCCAGTACAATAAGTACTAAAAATGTAGTACCTCTTAAATAAGTGCTGGTCCATTTAAAATGTTATTCCATGAATTGTATTATCTAGACTGATGGGAGATCTGCATCAATAGGAGGAACAATCTTGGCTATCCTTGATCTTATTTTAAGAATAGAGAAGGACTGTGGGGAGGCCCTTGGTCTTGTGAAAGCTTGATGCCCCAGCATAGAGTAATACTAGGGCAGTGAAGCCCAAGTGCGTAGGCGGGTGGGTGAGCACCCTCATAGAAGCAGAAGGGAAGGGGTTGGGATAAAGGGTTTGCAGAGAGGAAACCGGGAAAAGGGATAACATTTGAAATGAAAGTAAATAAAATAACTTTTTTTTTTTTAAAGAAAGAATGGAGGAATTTAAGCCACCTTGGGACAAGATTGGAAGGCTGGGATATTCTGGTTAGAAACCTAGAAAACCCATTAAATCATGAAAGAACTTAACTACAGAATCCAGGATGACCCTAAGATCTCTGGCTAGGGCCAGCAACTAGTAGAACAAACTATTGCTGTGGATACTCTCAAGGTCCTGGAGTCAAAAAGGCTGGAGATACAATTGTGTCTGGTTGGCTTTCTGATACTGTGATAAAATGATAGCCAACCCCAAATTGTTGAGGGTTCATTTCACCTTACTTGTTCAGGTAACAGTCTTTCACTGAAGAAAATCAGGAAAAGATTTAAGGCAGTAACCTGACACCAGGAACTGAAGCAGAGGCCACTGAGGAAAACTGCTAACTGGCTTGCTCCTCCTGGCTTGCTTCACATACCCCAGGACCAGAATCCCAGCCACAGTGGGCTGTGCCCTTCTGCATCAATCACCAGTCAGGAAAATGCCCCACATTTGTGGCCTTCAGATAGAAACAGAGCTTGAACACAATACAAAAAGGAAAACTGATAAATTGGATTTTAAATTTTAAAACTTAAAATGTTATTAGGAGATTTGGCTAATATAATACATTAAAAGACAGGAATATATTGGGATGAAATACTTGTAAAACATATATGTGGTCAGAGACTTGCATCTATGCAATATTAAGGAGTCTCAATGTTTATATAGTAATTTAGGTTTTCTAATTGATACTTCTGGAAGAATATTTTAATGAAAAAATAAAATAGTTTTAATGAATGATATTTATTTTATAAAGATTATGATTGGCAAAAGAAAACAACATATTTTTAGGCTAATAAATATTAAAAGCACATTGAGAAATGACCAAACACCAAGACTAAAATGGCTAGAGTAGTATACAGATAATTCCAAGTGCTGGAAAAATATCTATACCCACTTACAGTGCTTATAAGGCTACGAAATAGCATAGCTACATGGTTTTCTATTTTGAACTTGAACGTAAAGTGACCAGTGATTCCGTTGTTTAAATCTTCCTATGGTGATTAATCTCAGTTGTCAACTTGATGAGATCTAGAGTCTCACAGGCTATGTCTTTTGGGGGATTGTCTTGATTATGTTAACACAGATGGAAAGACTTGACCACTGAGGGTAGCTCCATTCCCTGTCTAGGATTCTGAACCATATAAACAAAGAAGGGAACTGGTCCTGCATCTATTCTACTGTTTACTGGTCATAGATTTGATATGATAAATTCATACTCTAGCTGTCTTGAAGTGCTCACCATGATGGCTATATCTTGCTTGAACGGGGAACTAAAATAAACCCCCTCCCTTAAGTTTCTTTTTGTCAGTGTATTTTATCACAGCAAGAGGAAATGTAAGACATTACCTGAGAAAATATGTAATTGTATGTGCACTTAAGATGGTTATAGAAATGTGAGTAGCAGTGTAACTCATAACAGTGCCAGAGTGAAGCATTTCTAAATGCAAAAAAATGCAACACAAGACTGATACTATCAATGGATTATTTAATGCTAACATAAATTAACTGATATGCTTCAACATGTATGCAATGCTAAGAGAAATTATTGAAACATAAGTATGATTACTATATGATACCATTTATGTTAAATACTCAGAAATAATTAATTTATTCTGCCTGTTCACAGCAGTAAAACCCTAATTATGACAGAAGTTGGTACCAGGGACTGGGGTATTGCTGTGATAGGCCTGACCATGCTTTTGTTTGGAAGAATGTGGATTTTGGGTCTTTGGATTTGGAAAGCCATGGAATGCTTTAAGTGGAGCTTAAGGGGACAACCTAATAGGAATATGGAAGACAGTAGTGGTGATAGTAACGGTCAGGTCATTTGAACTGTGTAGGGGTGCTGGCCCAAGAGGTGTCATTGGAGAAGAACTTTAATATGTGGTCAAGAGACCATTTTTTTTTTTTTTTGCTATGTTTTGGTGAAGAATGTGGCTATTTTTGCCATTGTCTGAAGAGATTGCCTAAGGCTAAGGTAAAGAGATTTATATTAATTGCATTGCCAAAGTCTCAAAAAAGCCCCCCAAAAGACGTTGTTCTATAGTTAAGTCTGATGGAGAGCATTTTGAACAAATGTAGCAATCCAAGAAAGGAAAAATATGAAATATATAGTTTAAGTATTAAAGGGACAGTAGGAAGTGATATAGAGCTGAATTCAAGATATTAAATTTAATTAAGGGAGAAGAGACCTTGGAGCAAGATTCCACCCAGCTAAATTTAGGTCTAGGTAGGGTAGTATAAGCCTTTAATCCCAGGAAGCAAAGATAAGCAGATCTCTGAGTTCAAGGCCAGCCTAGAACAGAGCAAGTTCTAGGTGAAGAAAAACTTAAATCCAGGTGTGATGGACCACACCTTTCATCTGAGTGCTTAGGAGACATGTATGCAGAACTCTGAGTTCAAAGTCAGTCTAAGAAGCAAGATCCAGGACAGCCAAGCTTAGGCAGTGAAGGAATTGGAAAAAAGGGAGCTAGTGGTAATACAATAGAACCAGGGGTCCAACATTCCAACCAGCTCCTACAAGCAACAGAACTCAGCAGCTTCACTCATGTGGCTCTGGCTTTAAAGTCCAGAATAGAAAGGACTACTGGGACAACTGATGCTGGTTAGCTGGAGCTAAGAAATTAGTGGTGATTAAGAAGAGACCAGCATCACTGAGGTGAAATCTTCTGGAAAGTGTTTTCTGAGAGCACAAAGAAGTTGTGTTCCAGAAATAGCCAAGGTTGTACCTCATGCAGCAGCTGTACTTGCTAATGTGAAAGAATTACCCAGGTGGTACTGGTTTTGAATGCATGAAGGCATCACGAAGAACAGCTGAGGTTTGGCACTGTGAGAGGCCATAGAAGGCCATGGTGAAAGTGCAGCCTCAGTTGCAGTTGACAGCCCAGGACTGTAGGGGTCATATGAAGGAGTTGAGGCTTGGCACCATGAATAGAGCCTAGGAGAGGTAATTGGTGAAGCCTAGTTGCAGAGGAGACCCCAGCCTCATGGTATTGGAGATGCCAGTACCATGGGATGACCACCAAGAACAGCAGTGGGAGTGAAGAGGATCAACCTGTACTTAGAGTGCTACATAGGGTAGAACTGGAGCAGTGACAGCAGCCCTTTGGAGGAGCACAGAAGATCATGTGTGGATCTCAGACACTGGAACAAGAAGCTGTTAAGCTGAAGTTAACTTGGGGACCCTAAGATGTTAAAGATGCCAGAGCCACAGGATGCCTGCCAAGAAAAGCTGCTAACAGACACTGGAACAAGCCCAGGAAAAAAGAATTTTGTTGCAGTCAACAAAGATGAAAGGGGAGTTGAAGATCTGAAGACTGCTTTGCTATCAGACATGGAGAGAGTTTGGAGTTTGCCTACTTGGTTTCCTGTCTTGTTTGGACATTACAGTTAAGTGATTGGATGGATCTCAGACGAGACCTTGAACTTTGGACTTTTTTTTAATAAATAATAAATTTTGATATTTACTAAGTACATTGCCAAATAAAATCTCATTTTATTTTCAGAATACACAATGCCTCTAAAATATAATAAGACTAATAATCGACAACATTGGTGAAGAATAAAAGTTAAAGCTATTTGTTCTGCCAAATGCCAAGGCATATTTTATTATTATTATTATTATTTTGTTGTTGTTTGATTGGATATTTTCTTTATTTACATTTCAAATGTTTCCCCCTTTCTAGGTCTCCCCTTTGGAAACTCCCTATCCCATCCTCCCTCCCCGTGCCTCTATGAGGGTGCTCCCCCCCCACACTAATTCCTGTTGTTCCACCCTGGCATTCCCTAACTGGGGCACCAAATACCCTCAGGCTCATGGGCCTCTTCCTCCCACTGATGACCAACAAGGCGATCCTCTGCCACATATGTGGCCAGCATATTAAAAACAACAACTTCATGAGATTTATAGGCAAATGAATGGAACTTGAGAATATCATCCTGAATGAGGTGACTCAGTCACAAAGAAACAAACATGGTATGTACTCACTGATAAGTGGATATAAGCCCAAAAGTTCAGAATATCCAAGATTCAATTCACAGACCATATGAAGCCTAAGAAGAAAGAAGACCAAAATGTGCATGCTTCAGTGCTTTTTAGAATGGTGAACAAAATACAGGAGGAAATATGGAGACAAAGTGTGGAGCAGAGACTGAAGGAAAGGTGCACCTCCCTCGACCAGCAAGAAAGTCACGCCACCACCGGGATCTTCTCAGTCAGGTTTATTCTGGATCACCTTGATAGTAGATTCCCAGGACCCCCGGACAGCAGCAGAGCTGCTGCTTATATACTGTCCCAGGGAGGGGGGGTGTCGTAGTGGATGCGGAAGCTATACCTCATTAGTATGTGGCCCGTTCATTGGTGTCACAAACCGCACCTCATTAGCATATTTTCCCTTCGGGAGGGGCTACTGCCTAAGGAGGACTTGAAGGGAGCTTCACATTCACGCTAGGCTCCCTCCCCTGGCAGCTGGCCTTTCCCGGGTGCCTAGGGGTGCCACGGCCTTTCCCAAGGCAGCGGCAGCTTCCTACAAAGGCCATCCAGAGACTGCCTCACCTGGGGATCCATCCCATATACAGCCACCAAATCCGGAAGTTATTGTGGATTCTAGGAAGTGCTTGCTGACAGGAGCCCGATATGGCTGTTTCCTGAGAGTTTCTGCCAGAGCCTCACAAATACAGAGGAGGAAGCTCACAGCCAACAACTGGACTGAGCTCAGGGGTCCCTGATGGAACAGATGAAGAAGGTAGGTGTCCACATCCTCTGGCTCTTGTCAGACTGTAGTCTTTCCACCTAAATACTTCTAAGAACTTTGCTTTGTCTGTAGCACCATTTTAGGTGCGAGGGATGTAGCAACGCAGCTTCCATAAAGAATGGCAGTTACTGGGGATGTGAGTATGAATTAAAAAATGAGCCAGTGAATGCCAGTGTGGAAGAGAAAATAGGGAAGGAGCTGAGAGGGTTTGCAGCCTCATGGAGGGAGCAACAATGTCAACAGGCCAGACCCTTTGGAGCTCCTGGGAACTAGATCACCAACCAAAGAATACACATGGAGGGACCCATGGCACTGGCCACACATATGTGGCAGAGAACTTTGGACTTTTAACACTATTGAGACTGCTATAGACTACAGGTCTTTTGAAGTTGGTCTAAATGTATTTTGTCTGGGTGTTGCCATGCTTCTGCCTTGATGACTATGGACTGAACTTCTGAACCTGTAAGCCAGCCCCAATGAAATATTGTCATTTACAAAACTTGCCTTGGTCATGGTATCTGTTTACAGCGGAGAAACCTTAAGTAAGACAGAAGTTTCTGGGGGCTGGTGAGATGGCTCAGTGGGTAAGAGCACCCGACTGCTCTTCCGAAGGTGATAAGTTCAAATCCCAGCATCCACATGGTGGCTCACAACCATCCGTAATGAGATCTGGTGCCCTCTTCTGGAGTGTCTGAAGACAGCTACAGTGTACTCACATATAATAAATAAAATAAATCTTTAAAAAAAAAAGACAGAAGTTTCTGAGGCCATAGAAATATTCAAAAACTATATTGTAAGATTTATTTAATGCTGAAAATTTGCTCAAAATTATATGATTGTATTTTTACTATGGGTAGATCTTATATGTAAATTATACACTGAAAAAAGGTAATATAAGATATCCACAAAAGAGATTTCCCAGGATGTCTTTGTGTTCAATGTTGTTTGGCTTGATTGTATCACCAGGGACTACTGAGGAGTAATGAAGTAGAATGTCATTAGCCATGACTCCAAAGAATTGGTTGTAGCTATGGTCATGATGTGGAATAGTTCTGGCAATATAGTATAGTCTCTTTTTGCCTGTGATGTCAGACTTCATATTGGCATATTTAGTAATCCTATTTGTAATTATCCTCCTTTTAAATTGAGATAAAGATTAATCAATTATGGTGATGCTTCACACGCAAACCATATTAAATACCCTGTAGCCCAAACCAAGAGTGGTTTTGCCTGCAGAAGTATGCCAGAAAGTCCTCCAAAACTTTAGTATCTAGTTTGAGGCTCAACTATGAGGATTAAATGGACCCACAGAGTTCCCCAATCTGTTTTATATGGCACAGTGAACCTTGACCATTCACCAGATTTACTTTCTTAACATGAGTCTCAATGCGCTAATAGAGGGGCAGTGAAGAGTATTAGAATTAAAGACTTAGTTTAAATCTTGGCCCTCATACACATGAATTTAGCAAAAGAACTTACTTTTAGCTTCATTTTGTCCCTGGAGAAATTTTTCCATACTCCATGAGTTACTGTGAGAAATAATTAGGAGTGTTCATATAAAGAAAAAGATAAAAAAAAAAAAAAAAAGAGCCGGGCGTGGTGGCACACGCCTTTAATCCCAGCACTCGGGAGGCAGAGGCAGGTGGATTTCTGAGTTCGAGGCCAGCCTGGTCTACAAAGTTGGTTCCAGGACAGCCAGTGCTATACAGAGAAACCCTGTCTCGAAAAGAAAAAAAAAAA
>LR750076.1:716368-732824 GCA_902729485.2 Mus minutoides
TGTGGCTTGTGGCACCAATGAATGGGCCACATGCAAATGAGGTATGGCTTGGTGCACCAATCAGCAACCACTATGACACCCCTCCCCCTTCCCTGGGAGTGTATAAAAGCAGCAGCTCTGCTGCTGTCCAGGGTCCTGGGAATCAACTATCAAGGTGCTCCAGAATAAAGCTGACTGAGAAGATCCCGGTGGTGGCGTGACTTTCTTGCTGCTCGAGGGAGGCAGGGAGGCGCACCGCAGAAAGGTATCCTTTAGAATATCTTTCAATATACTTCTGGGTTTGTCCTACTTTTCTTCTTAGGCTTTCGTTATCTATCATTGTCTACTCGGGCATTGTTTACCGTTTTATATGCATTTAACACTCTCAAGCATCTTGTGAGATATGGGTTATTAACATCCCATCTAAGAGACAAGAAAATCAAAGCTCAAATGGGTGAAAAATTCTCAAAGACCCAAGCTTTGTTAGTAGCAGGACCTGCATTGGGCCAGATGGCTCCAGAGTCTATACTCCAAATTCTTGTTCCATTGTGCCATCATTCTTTGGCCACTCATCCATTAAGCTTACCTTCTGTTTCAGAAAAATCTGTTTTCACAGTATTCTCAGCAATCCCTTCCCGATAGAAACCCTTTAAGCAACTCTCTTTTCTCACATTTCACTTTGGCTCATGTGGCTCCCCCTGCCTTCCTTGAGATTCAGGATCCTGTGCTCATTCTTTCTTCTCTCAAAAGCTATCTGTGCTTTATTCATACTGAACTACTTCAGACCCTTCACCATAGTTGCACGTCTTAATAAGTGATCTTTGTACCACTTGGATAGCTCACTTGCTTGTTCACATCCTATTCATACACCTGACACTTGAATGATTATCAGCAAAGGGTTAAATGTTTAAAATTAACTAAAGAATCTATAGACCGAAGATGTGCAAATGAGAAATGCAAATAAGTACCAGTCCTTTAACTTGTTTCTCCTCTAAAGCTTTCTCTCACCACTCAGTTTTCAGCAGCTTGTCTCTGCTTTGACAAGGGCCCTTTACTGTGTGGTTTGTCTTCTAAAAATGAGAAGTGAAAGTAAATAGATTTTTCTTCAAAGAGAATGTAAACCCCTTTGTAATGGAAACCAAGTCACCTCTTCTTTCTGTTCCCCACTGGTGATGGTACATGGAGCCCTCCAACATTTATTTCAAAGCAAAGCAATTGCTAGAACAATGCAAAGAAGATCTGACTCAAAGACCAATTGCAGGCATCAAGAAGGCTGAATTTAGTTCGGTGGAAAATAGGGGCTTTATAACTTTTCATAGAAGAGAAAGTAGAGAAACTTGTATTAACAGGAAATGTAGTAAAAACATGGTTTCCGAGTGTGAAAGAATGTTGTTAGATAAGGTACTCTCATTTTGCTGAACACAATCTGAGATAATTCAAAGAAAATATAATAATTATGATAATAATTAATGTTATGACACCCTGTTTGTGTATACAGCACTGACTAACTGACTACCTGCCAGCCCATTCTAAACATTTTGTAATGTAGCTCCTTAACTCTGTACAATATTGTGAACTTATTCTTCCCAACTCCAAAAGATGAAGGTGATAACATAACCAAAGCTCTTCTTAAGGGAAGCAGATTGTCTGTGGCTCTCTTGGAGAACATGGGAGTGATATGATTCAAGATCTTATCTGAGACCCAGGATGAGTCTAGTCACGTGTATGCTTTAGGACCAAGAAAATGTTTATCAGCTCTTAGAACAAGCCATAGTCTCCATTCAGATAATATAAGCAGATTCCAAGACTTAGTAGTATGTGCAGGAAGGAAGTGTGTGCACATACATATATATCAGATTCACACAAACATACTTTGTGCTTCTATTATAGCCAGATATCTCACGTTATCTAGTTTTCTTCACAGTTAGACCAAGTTCTCTTGAAGGAAGGGTTGTTGATATAGTCATCACTGTTGCTATTCCAGGAACTTTCCAGAATTTTACATAAAGGAAGTGGAAAAAAAAAAAAACTAATGTATTGATGTGATGGTTTGTATATTCTTGGTCCAGGGAGTGGCACCATTTGGAGTTGTGGCCTTGTTGGAATAGGTGTGACTTGGTTGGAGTAGGTGTGTCACTGTGAGTGTGGGCTTAAGACTCTCACCCCAGTTGCCTGGAGGTCAGTCTTCCACTAGCAGCCTTTGGATGAAGATGTAGAACTCTCAGATCTGCCTGTGCCATGCCTGCCCGGATACTGCCATGTTCCTACCTTGATGATAATGGACTGAACCTCTGAACCTGTAAGCCAGTCCCAATTAAATGTTATTTTTTAATAAGACTTGCCTTGGTCACGGTGTCTGTTCACAGCAGTAAAACCATAAATAAGACAATTGACTAAGTGAATATCTTTATAAATAAATTATTTTGTACATTGTTCCCTTTCCATGTGAAATGTAGGACTCTTTCCTAAATAGATGACATTCTCCCCTTCTTTCCTTTATAATGAGTTCCATCTCATTATAATTGAATTTCCCATACATTTTTATAATATTATAGTTTCTCAATTATAGGGAAGTCAAGTCCAGGTCTCATGATAATTTTTTTGACTCTTGGTCAGCAACTTCACAATGTAGTAAGTATAATAAATACTAAGTGTAGACACTGTTGCTTCTCTTACTTATCTCAAAATTTACAGATGGTAAACACATGGTTATCCATGGTGGCCCTGGAAAACTCAATTCATGGTCACTAAGTGAGTAAATTTATAATTTAGTACTCCATGAATGAAATAGAAGGTGACAGTTTCCCTCCCATTTACCACCCTCTCCACATTTTCTTGAAATCTATTGACTAAATTTTTAAAAACATCCTTTTAGAGGCTATTCGGACACATTGAAAATGATAATCCAAGTATATAAAGCTCTCTAATTTTATATTCTCAATCTCTCTTTAGGACCCTGAAATACAGGATTTCTAATTTCTTTGCCGATGAAGCAGAAAGTCTCAGCTTGAACATGTAAGTTCTAACTCTAGATCCTTTCTTGATAGCAGGCAGCCAGGACATTTTTTCTTCAAATCAACAGAGCAGGAAGTAGTGAAGAACCAGTCTCATGCTTCATGTAAGTTACACATGGCCATTCCTCTGTGTTTGGCTGGAATGATTGAGACCATTATTCTGTTAGTCCCAACAGAGCTATTCAACACAACATCAAAAAGCCATTCAGATACTCCTATAGTATCACATATTAAACACATCCTGCATGCAACAGTGTGCTATGTATTGTATACTACTTTTTGAATAGTAAGTACATATTTTTCTTCTGACTCAGCATGCCTGTAGTACCTTATATTCACACAGCAATTTTGGCTCTAGTCTTCCAGTTCCCCTAGTTCAATTATCTAGAGTCACAAAGTAATGTGGTATCTACTTCACTGGTACATTTGAAAGTAGAATAAGTTTCTATTCTTTTTCCTTCTGAGATGGCAGCAGAATATTTCATGCTTTGTCTAGGCTATGTGTGGCCTTTCATCTCTTTGTGGCTGGAATGGTTGAGGCCCTCATCTAACTAGAGCCAGTTGGCCCCTTCCTTGTCTTCTCTCATGTGTAGGCACCTGGCATAGATATACATATTATAAATCTACTCTCCCTAGGCAAAAAAATCTACTCTCCCTAGGCAATGGAACTCACTCCTCCTATCACCAATACTATCTTCCCCAAATAATTATAATGTCCTTGTCACCAGCACATCTACTCTTATCTCTTCTCTCTGCACTTTGTCATAGCTAATCTCCCCCAATCACTGAGAGGGAGAGAAAGAGCATGAGACACTGATCAGATGCAGGCAATACATTTTCACTCCCCTGTGTCTAATCAGATTACCATTTTATCAGCTAATGTGTACTCTAGGTGGGAGGAGAGAGGCAGTGTTACATATTGCCAGTTGAATTTTTGATAATAAAAAAGATACTGCTCCTTTCTTGAATTAATCTTTTTGTCCTATACACTGCATTTTTTATTTGTTAGTTTATTTTATAACATCAATATTTTTTTTGTTAATTTTGTCACTGCCTTCTGGAGAAGGACACTCATACACTGTGGCAGCAGCTGCTTCTATTAATTCCAAGCCATTAAAAAATTAAAATTAAAGCCAATTATTTTTGCTGGTTAAGAGCCAGAGAAGAGCTTAGACTTATTATTTCTATGGTCATAGACAGAAACAATATCCCTACCTGTGGCTGGGTGCTGGAAAAATGCCAACCAATGCAGAAACTTCAGGGACCATGCCAGAAGAGGCTTTGAACTACAAACTCTTACTCCTCTGATTCTGAGAAATGGCAAGATGATCCAGACAGGGAGCTTAGAGTTGGGTTGAGTCCCTGCTCTTGTATTCTTGCCTACTTTGAGCTTCTGCATAAAATGTGGTCTCTGCATGTAGGTCTCTTTCCTACAATCCCTCTCAGGGTTGTTGAGACCACCTTTAGGTGAAGTAGATTGTATTTTCAGACCTGTTATTCACAGGGTCTGGGACAGCAAATGAGGCAGGAGCATATTTCTGTCAGCTTTAGGTACAGTAGCAGGCTATAGTCTCAACCGGTTCAGGCTTACAATGAAAATTTGTATCAGGTTTGCTTTGTTATCCATTGTGAGTGGAACAATGATAAAAGTTCAGGTGGCGAAGTCACCAGGATGAGTGAGAGTTTGAAATAACCAACTGCTCTGGTGAATGCCAGCTCTGTGTACCTGTTAGAAACACAATCCTTTTATAGTAGGAAGAACCTTGATTTATGCTCTACTTCACTTCCATTACTTATCAGTCATACAGCAGTGAGCCTAGGTTTCCTCATATCTGAAATGTAAATGATATCACAGATTGGCTGTGAGGAGTAGTGACTGACATGTGACCCATGCAGGAGCTCAGTAAATGATACCTAAGACTTTCATCATGCTCCAAGCAACAGAAAAAAAAAATGTCACTATCCCATCTTTGTCTAAAATAGTGAATTTTAGGTTCATGCTAGTGACTTTAGGACATGAATGATCAGGGTAGATGACAGTACAAGGCTATCCCAAAATGATAAGGATACAAACTGATGTTAACAATTTTCTCTTTCTGGTTTCAATGTACTTTCATTTTGTTCAGGAAGTCCTCTCTAATGAAAAGAATTATGTTCAAACATAGGAGAACAGTTAACTTCTTTAACCCCAAATTATGGTAGAGAAAAGTTCTATCCCCACTGATAGTTTGTACCAGTCAAGTGTTTCATGGCCCATTCTTCAGACATCATGGTCACCAGTTGGTGAGACATATAGGAACCATAGTCCTGTATCTGGGTAGTAGAATGGTTTTTGTACAGTTATGTATACATATAAAATTATGATTTCTTTATTTGAGTACATGTTGATGTATATTATCCTTTTACCAGTAATGAATTAAAATATAAGCATGTATGTTTTAGCAAAATTAATGATTATATTTCTATTACTTATAAAATATAATCATGAATATTACCTGCAATGTCTAATTAAGTACTTCTGATCTAATGCAGAAGAGAAGTTATGAATCTGAGGAAACATCTGGGTCTTCCATAATAGTAGCAGTTTTTTTAAAATAAGATATGCCCCCAAATTATTATTTGTACATGTAAAAATAGCAAAGCATAAAAGGGAAATTATTGGAATTATTTTAGAGTAGTTGCATACTCTGTAAAAAATTCACTTCAGGAGTTATGTAGTATGGCCTATGTTTTAGAGAGCATGGCTGCTCTAAAATAATTTTTACTATTTCTAATTCCAAGATTTCTCTTGCATGGAGTAGTAGCTGGCACTGTGTCCTTTGTACATAAGTAGAACTAAATGAAACCAGAGTTTTATATCAGTTGTTAGTCAGATGTCTCAAATAGCTTTACTTAACTCAACTCCAGGGTAATTCAATTATTTTATCCAGTTCATGAAAAAATTTTATAAATTCACTCTACAGAAAGTAGAATACTTCCTTAGTTGTAAATGATCCAGCTACTTCAATATGCAGTCACTAAAGACAGATTTATTTTGTTAGGGCATTGTAAATAAAAACTTTGGTTAATAACAATATTCATTTTAGATCAGAAAAGCTGTGAGGCAGAAATTTATTCTTAGATGGTTTGAGGTATCCACAGTTTATAGCTGAATATGAGTATCTTTCCATTTTCTATCTTAAAAATAGAAACTATAATCAACAAAATGTATATAACAAAATGGAAATATAAACCTTTGTAATTGGTTAACATTAAAAGACACAAACATGCAAGATTTTGAAAATAATTATTTTGTAAAATCACCAATGTAATAAAAAAGTTGTATACTTAAAGAATATTTTAAATTATAAAACTTTGTGTTTAATTTTCTCATTCACTTTATGTTGTGATAATAAATTACTTGGTCTTCTTATCCATCTGCCAGCTTGATTCCTCCTCTTGCATGTCTAAAAGTGATCTCAAATTCAACCTAATTAAAATTGATCTCCTGTCATCCCCTAAACCTTGGGTTTGGAAAATACTTCCATCACAGTGGGAAGCTCCCATTCTCATGTGCCCAATTACATAAGGGGAAAAAAAAGAGTTGACCTTAGATTCTCTTTCTTTACTTCATTAAAAATGACCTGTTTTACTACTTTAAAAATAAATTAGAATGGCAAGGATAAATATTGCCTTATATCTTCCAATACTGCATCTTCCTCGATGTTCAGGAACCATGATTTTAAACAAGATCAATACTGTGTTTTCATAGAACAGAACTTTGAATAAGAAAGAATGATAAACAAATGAAATCAGTAGAATATAAGTCAATGATAAGTGTAATGAGTGCAACAGTGAAATAGATTTGTTAGTGTAATAATTCGGGAAAATGGTCACAGAGGTAGCCCTCTAATAAAAACGTAATGAACATGAAAAGAAGTCTCTGTACCACTATTAAACATCGACAACAATAACAAAAAGATAGAAATAACAAATGCAAAGGTCAAACAACATGGACAAGCTTTGAGGAGCCTCAGAAAAAAATAGAAAAGCCAGTATGAATGAATAGGAATCGGTGAGGTGGGGACAGACAGAATTGAGCCAGGGTAGAAAAGAGGATGTGATTAGAGAGTGGATGTCAGTAAGAGCTTCCTATGGGGGAAGTGGAAGCAAGGACAGGTTAGGTAGCTATTGCAGTTGCCTAGACAAGACACAGTGATGGGTTGGAGATGGGCTGAAGCTGTGAGGAATACAAGAAGTTCTGCGACTTGGAACAGCTTAAAAGGTGAAGAGCTTTGGCTATGTGGATAGGTTTGATGTGTGTGAGATCAGGAGTGAAATCAGTAACCACACTATTCTTTAGCTTGAAATCTTTTACTAAAACTTTTTACATCTCACGGAGGTCTTTAAATTCTCCAAAAGATGTAAATTTATCTATCTCCAATCTGTTTAGTTGTCTGTATTTCTATGATTTTACTAATATACTGAGAAAGTCCCCACCCAACCCTGCTTCTTTTTTTTCCACCCCCTCCCTATTCCCTTCTCTACATAGTCTTTTTAAAATTTAATTGGATCTTGTCACTTCTTGGATTAAATGTCTTTTACAATTTCCAATTATGCTGGAATGAAATCCAAACTAGAGCATTTTACTTCTTCAGACACTCTGAGTTCATAGCTCATCTCTGAGCTTCCAAAGTCTTCTGTGCACTGTTTTGTCTTTTACACACTAGCAACGCTTGCCTTGCTGCTTTAGACTTTTGATTTTGTTTGGTTTGACTTTTGAGACAGGGTCTCTCTCTGTGTACAGTGGCCAAAAACTTGCTATGTAAAGCAGGCTAGCAGCCCTCTTCCTGCTTCTCTGTCTTGCTTTCCTAGTGCTGAGATTATAGCATGTGTCACCACACCCTATTTTTTTTTTTTTTTAGAACTGGATACTAAACTTTTATTTTTCCCTTTCTCTCAGTTCAAATGCTACCTTCCCTTTCTACCTAAATTAGAATCTTGTTATTTCTCATAGCAACTATGTTCTTTCCCTCAAAGCATTTCTGGAACTTATAATTAGATATCCATTGTGATTATTTTTATACAGTTGCATTTGTAACTAGTTCATAATTTCTTGGTCACTAGGAACAATACCCATATTTAGGTTATGATTAAATAATATATCATCTTCCCCAGTACTTGACAATGTTATAGAATGAAGCCAATACTATAGTCAGATTAGTATCTGAGAAGGAAGAAGGCTCACAATTGGCTTGCTATCGAGTATAGGGGGTTCTAAGGTATTTCAAGAGTTAATTTTTTCCTAAGTTTTATATAGTGCTTTTCATAGAAATGATAGACATTAGTTACCCTGTAAAAGTACCTTTCTGCTCTTGTATAGTGACACTGACCCATGTAACAATGTGCATTGCTTTCCCTTCCCAGCCCATTGCCATAGTAACTGTTAAGCAAAGAGATTCATTGTTATTGAACCCTACTCCATATAAGGAATCACTGTGGGGTACTTCTAGCCAGTACACTTAAGAGATCTGCTTGATTTATTATAAGGAAAAGGGCTGTTGTAGAGAAGGTTGAGATCTCATCACAGTGCCTACCATCAGAGAATGGCTGTAAACTGTCCCTTTGTACTCACTGAGCAGGGTTATTACAGGCTAGGCATGATCAAAGTTGACAGAGTGCAGTAAATAGTACACAAAGAAATATAGGGAAACAACCATTTACAACTTCCATCTGGTTTATCATATCCTTGAACTCATAATCTCCATCCCAGCTTAGAAATCCTGGAACGAGGACATGTTCACAAATTGAACTAAACTTAGTATCCTATCAGAAAGTCTGAGGGATATAAACAGATTCAAATGACCTAAAGTCCAAGAAGTCAGCAAGTTTTCTAAATTCCAGATTACCAAATCTAAGGAGCTAAGCCAAAAAGCAATATGAAAAATCAATAATAATAATGTAAAGAAACCCTAGGTTTCTAAGATCAAGAGTGTGGGGAGGGGGGAAAGAATGAGAAGGAATGACAATGAGGCTGCACCCAAAGTCCATCCAGGAGATAAGAAATGGGACCAGCAAGGATCAAAGTTAGAAGATGCAGAAGCATGGGTAGTAAGATGTTCTGCTCTCCAGGGGGAGTGGTGCAATCACAGTCTCTAGTGAATGAAATCATTTTGAAAACAAGTAAGGTGGAAAGTAGAGTTCCTCAGCAATGTGGCAGGGGGGATTCAATGGGAATGAATAAGAGAGTGCAAAGGGAAAGATGAAGCTAAAGATAAGCCTGAAGAAGAATGTGGACAAAAGAGCAGATAGCACATATAGGCCATGCTATAAAGACTCCAAAGGAACCAAGATGTCAATAATGGTTGTTGGACATAAACTGTGAGAGTTTCTATATGCAGAGACTATGGGCTCCCAAAGGGAGCACTGACAGTACCCCTTAGGTCATGTCCTCAAAGAACACCTGGTTGAAATGTTGATCCAAGGGGGTCAGTCATTTCTGACATTTTGGCATTCATCACATGAAAGACAGTCTCTAAATCAATTTCTCAGTATTCATCATCCACCTATAAATAGTACAGCTTCCTTTTTACACCATTGATTATCACATGGTTAAAAACTATGTGAAAATCATTTATACTTCAGTAGTAGACTTATTAATTTTAGACACTCTGAATTCACATACTCTATAACTTCCCACTTTCCAGGGTTATTGTGTTAATTAAAATAATAAAATAGACTTAGTAAAGAGCTTCTCATAAATGAAATGAGTAAATGAACTTTGCAAGTCATCTACCAGTTCCTGAAATTTGGGAATTAGAAATATAAGGGATGAGGAGCTTTTTTATTTTCTTTTTTCCTAGTAAGAAAATGCATAATTGTTTTTTTTTTAGAAGACTGTTCTTCTTCAGCCCTATATTTGGCTACATCTTTCCCTTTTCACTCTCTCATCCATCCATCCATCTAGCCATCCAGTCAGCCAGCCAGCCAAGCATCCATCCACACACTAGCCACCTGATACTTACTCCCAAAACATATATTAACCCTTTGAAATCTATACATGTCCATATAGTCACTTATATAGCTTTATACATATTCTCACTATATAAATCATAAGGTATGTCTTCTAACATTGTCTATCTACAAAATAATTTTTAAGGAAGAAATGTAGAAAGAAAACACAATATGCAAAAACAAATAAAAAGTAAACAGAACTGGCAAGAAGCATGGCAAAACAAAACAAAACAAACAAACAGAAATGGCCAAATCAAACCAAAAAGAAGAGGGCCAGAGAGATGGGGCAGTCGTTAAAAAGATTTGCCACTCTTCCAAAGGGTCTGCAATAGGTTCCCAGCACCCATATTACAATTGTCTGTAAGCTTACACTCATGGGTGCACACTAACATGCACACACACACACACACACACACACACACACCTATACATAAAAATAATAAAAATAAATCTTAAAATGAAGTCATAAGAGAAGAAATATAAAGATATTGTGTTAGTCATGTTTTAATTAAAGAGAGTGACTCCAGAGGACTTCTGGGGGACATTTCTCTAGGTAAGGTGAACAGCGAGGGCCATTGATGTACTCTTGTGCTTCCACTACTCTAGGAAAAAAAAAAGCTGTTGGGAAAACTGCCGTAGACTATCTATGAAGATTCAGAGCATTCATAAGAAAACAGAAGCAAACAGATCTAGCTTTGAAACCAAGTTTTGGTAGGCACTTAAGTATGCGAACTTAGGCAACTGACATTTTCTTTAACTTTCCATCATCTGATTGGTAAAATGGGAATCATAGTATTTTTAATTATGTATTTATTTGATGTTGTCTGGTGGTAAAATTCAGGCAACATTCCTGATACATGCAATGGGGCTCAGTTAGAAGCTATTAGCCTTGTTCACTTCCCTTCTTAGGAATGAAGGAATTTTTGGTTCTAGGGTATTAATAAATTTTGACACCTCAGTATTTATTCCTTCTTATAAGACAAATTAATTCATGCATCTAAATTCTTTTTAGCTGGGTGTAGTACTTTTAGGCTATAGAAAAAGTCCCACTGTCCCTGCCTAAAGACACTGTTCCTGTCTAAGACCATCAGATATGCCCTCTATGGACTCAGTCCATTTTTAGTAGAGAGCAAGTAATGGAATCTTTGATATTCCCTTGTGTTCTTAACAGAAATTTGTATGAGCTCTTCTCTGTGATGCTAAAGCTCTGCTTCCTTCTTATTCACAGTCTGGTTCTCTGCTTCCCATTGATTCTATGAGCCCCTAATATGCTGTAATGATATTTCTTTAAGCCCCATTTAAGTAGAATAAATTACTATTCTTATCAAGTAAACAAACTTGATATACAGTTACATGTCAAGTCAACTTGATTAAATAAAATACTAGTAGTAAGCAATATTAACTTAATAGCTATAAATATTTATATATAAAAAGTTTAATTCAATATATAGTTTACACTCATTTGCCTTCCTAAGAAGATTTCTCCAAGATTAAAACAAGATAATATGTCATGTTTAAGTTTTCTTTCTGTTGCTGTTATAAACACTATGGCCAAACACAACTCAGGGAGGAAAGAGATTATGTGCTAGAGTCTATTACAAAGGGAATTCAGGACAAGAACTCAAGAGAGGAGAGCTTGAAGCAGACAAGTAGAGGAAAGCTGCTTACTGGTTTGTTCCTAGACTAATCTTCAGCTACTTAAAACACACACACACACACACACACACACACACACACACACACATACACACACACACTTTCATGTAAATGTTTTGCCTGTATGTATCTATGTGTACCATGTGAGTTCCTGGTGCCCATGGAGGTCAGAAGGAGGTGTGAATCTCCTGTGTGACTATAGTTACAGATTGTTGTGAGACACAATATGGGTACTAGGAATTGGATCCAGGTCCTTTGCAAAAGTAATGAATGAGTACTCTTAACCAATGAGCCAACTCTCCAGACCTCAGCTACCTTTCTGACAAAGCTCAAGCCCAGCCTAGAAGTGTTACTTCTCATAGTGGGCTGGAATCTTCTTTATAAACTAGCAATCAAAAAATGCCCAGTTCATAAAAGAGCTAGCCAGTATGATCAAAGCAACTATTTAACTGTGGCTTCTTTTCCTCAGCCTATCAGCCTAACAACCAAAATTATCCATCAAGATGTGAAAAAAAATTAGTTAGATGATACTGAAAGGTCCCTCTAGAATTGGCATTCTAAAGTTTTAGTGTCTATAAAGCTAACTTGTAGTTACTTTCATTTTTTATGCTATTAGTATTTTAGTTATTCTTAAGATTTTAACCTGGGTCAGTAAGGAAAAATTCAGGTTATCCTCAAATAACACATTAAGGCATTTACTTATTTTCACCTTTATGTAAGTCTAGCTCACACATTGAATTGCTTTTCTGTTGAACAAGAAAGAGAATATGGCATACAGTGTGCACATTGAAAATGCCATAGAAACTAACACCCTCAGTGCCAGTATATTTCACCATGACTTCAACTCTCAGGGCTACCATTTAAATAAAACATTATCCTGGCTCAATAGACACAAAGAGGATTGTGGACTGTCCAGAGGAGATAGAGTTGGAAGGGAGTATCAGGGAAGACTTCCTGAAGGGAGTGGCTTCAAAATGACATTGACTGAAGGACAAAAGTCTGTTTTATTCGAAGAGAGGAAAGGTTTCTCCTATATTTCAAGCATAACGAAAATAAGCATTTTGCAAATAAGAAACAGTGATAGTATACAAACACTGAGTTCAAAACAATTGAGTTCTATAGTTAAAACACAGCCTCCGTATATGAATAACTAGTGAAGAGTCTAAAAGTCAGACTAGTGAACACCATCAAGCAAATGTGTGTCTTACATATGTGCGGAAACATATATCTCTGTATTTTATCTTCTTCCTTTACTTAAAATGGTAGCAAACTAGTGGACTTGTGGAAAGAATGGCCCATTGTATAAGTGTGTATATTTCTCTAGTAGAGCACTTGATTTCAGTTCCTAGCACCCATATCAGACAGCTTACTATTGTTAATTCTAGCTCTGGGAAACTGATGCCCTCTTCTGGCATCCACAGACACTTGCATTCACATGCACACACACACACACCTTACCCCACATACAAGTAATTAAAAAGCAAATAATATCTTTAAAATAAAAAAAAAAAATTAAGAAGTCATTTGTTGGAACAGAGCGATGATTCCATTCCAAGCAGAAATACTGCACAACAGTTAGTGTCTTATCAGAAAGTTCTGCCATCAGCATGACCGTTCTGGGATAGCTTCAGGAGGAATCCTCTACTAGGTGTGAAATTTGAAGAAGTGTTAAGTGTGAAAAGAAGTGAACTATGATATGTGGTGAGAACAGTCAGGCACTTATCCCTAAACTGTTCTTTTGTGTTAAAACAGAATGAGTGTTCAGCAAACCGACAAATTTCACAGCAATGAGAGGAAACAAAGGGAGAGGTGGAAAAAATAAATCACAAGAAGTGAGAGCAAAGGTGATAGGATCAAAGTGCAAATGGAAGGAGAGAGGTCTTAACAGGAGATCCGTCAGAGAACATGGCTTGCTTCAGACCTGGAGGCAGCACTAACTTGGAGAATAAATTTGGCTGAGGTTTCTGTCCTTTTGGAATGAGACCTTACAGAATGCACTATTTCTCAAAAATGATCCCCAGACCTACTCCAGTCCTCTTGTCCTTACTGAAGATAGATTGGGAGTACATTTGGGAGAATGTAGTAGAGAGGGGTAGACCATTTTTGAACTTTCTGGTTACTATTTTTATGTGTGTGGATTAGTAACAATGTACACACACACACCAGTGTTTGTTTCATTAGCAATAGTGAGGTCTTAGTTGATCAAAAGTCTTTGAACACATAACATCCTATAAATACAGCCTCAACAATAGTTATGTAGCTCTGCCTGTGAGGGTATTATGCTATCTGGCTACATCCAGTTTAACTCTACAAAAAGAGTTCTATGTAACACTGGTATACTTCAGCTTTGCAGCACTCAGATAAAATAACCAGTCCAATGATAGGGATGCTAGTGAACTGGACATCCAGTGAGTGGGCTGGTACTAATGTTATTACAACTAGAGTTTACTTCAAACTAGAGAGAAAAGTCCTTGAGCTTCCACTCTGTGTCAAATTGCTAAAATATCAAAGTGATATTCCAAGATGAATCAAAGTTATTCCTATATTCTTACAGTTAATAAACTGAAGGATAGGTTTGATGTGATTTTATTTGTAAAGAATTAAGTTACCAACAAAACTGTCTGACTAGTAAAATGCTCAAACCAAGGAAAAGCATACAAATAAGTCTAAAATATTCCTGGGTAAATACAAACAATTTGTATACAATTATGATTTGTATTACTTTCAATTTATATAATTCAATATATTTTCTTTTAATCATAAATGTATTTTCAGTGAAATCACTGATTATTGCACTGACTTGTTCAAGAAGTTTTTCTTCGAAAAGACAAAATACTGGGATAACAATAGATTCAGCATAACTACATTCAACCTGAGCATTACTGCCACTTTGAGAGAGAGAGGAAAGGTTCTCTATTGAATGACTATGTTTTAATAAATAAATAGGTAGCCTTTATGAAGAAAAAAAAATCTTGTGGAAGGAAAAGCAGGAATGTAAATTGTCTGCACAATAGGCCAGCATTTCCTGTGGTATGTTCTTACTAGATAATGATGGGATATTTGTCAACACATATTCAGCAAGTGATAGGGAGAAGCTTCTATATATAATTCATTTCTCCATCAGGCTAAGTACACAAATATCTCAACTGCAGCATGGCAAAAACTAAATATTTTAAAGTTTCCCACAGTGCTCCAGGTCCTCACTGTTGCCATTCCAGACAATGCCAAGAAATAAGTGTTTTCTTCATTCGCAGTCATTGACAAGTACTTCTCTTGGTCAACAAGTGTCAGTGCTCTCACACTGACTCTCTCTTGGCCAGAACCAATTCAAGAGAGACTTGAAGCTAGATAGAATGAGCCCAGTTATATTCCTAGCTGGTACCCAGTTTTTAACTAGTTAATGGATGATCCCACAGCTTATTGAAGAGATTTTTATCTTAACATCCACAACTCTTCAGTACTTTACAGTACTTTAGTAAATGTGTGTGTGTGTGTGTGTGTGTGTGTGTGTGTGTGTGAGAGAGAGAGAGAGAGAGAGAGAGAGAATTTATGCTTGTATGTGCATGCATATATGGATGATTGTGAACTCCCTGTATTTTTCTAGATATGTTTAACAATTGAAGATAACTGAATGGATGGAAACACTTTTTAAAGAACAATTTTACCACCTGTACTTCAGTAATTCTGACTAGACTCATGAACATCTGAGTAGTCATTAGAGATACAGAGTAATCCGTATAATCATCACAGAAAAATACAATTGAACCCAATGCAGAGATAAATGAATTGTGGGGATCCCAGCCCCAAGGGGGCAAAACAACATTACAGCTTCTGTATCTATGGCTCAGAGTACACTGAAGGAAAAAGAGTTAGAAAAAATTTAAAAGCAAATACCAGAAAATCTTTTCTCCCCACATCCCTGGAAATGGCTGCATTAACAAGACCAGAACAATGGCAATATCAAATGAACTGATAATTACATGAAGATCTTAACAAGAAAGGGGAAATATACATGGGGTCCCACTATTAGAAAAATAACTTCAGGCAGATAATGACTGCTGGGAGGAGATGTTTTCATGCTCAGTATTAATTTCTCCAGTCTCTGAAGCCATACTGCCATATTTGCTAAAGTTTCATCTGCTCCATAAACTTCCTTAAACATATTCTCATTTTTAGAGATGTAGTGCTAAGCAATTCAGAAAGTGTAAGAAAGATGACACTAATATTTTTATCATCTACTATGTTTGCTAAATGTTTTCTCCCCACTTAGTTTATTTAATACTCATGACAATGTGGAAATCACCATTTCAAACTAAACTTTATAAAAATAGTAGAATGTATTTAAAATTTAGTCATAGTACTGAGGTAACCCGATAATTTGATGAAGTCACACAATGAATAAAACACTGCATAAAGATAAACAGGGTCTCTGACTCCTGAGTGCTGGGATTAAAGGCATGCGCCAGAACTGTATGACAAGAACTTCAAGTCTCTGAAGAACGAAATTGAAGATCTCAGAAGATGGAAAGATCTCCCATGCTCATGGATTGGCAGGATTAATATAGTCAAAATGGCTATCCTGCCAAAAGCAATCTACAGATTCAACGCAATCCCTATCAAAATCCCAACTCAATTCTTCACTGAGATAGAAAGGGCAGTTTGCAAATTCATCTGGAATAATAAAAAACCTAGGATAGCAAAAACTATTCTCAACAATAAAAGAACCTCTGGGGGAATCACCATGCCTGACATTAAGCTGTACTACAGAGCAATTGTGATAAAAACTGCATGGTACTGGTACAGCAACAGACAGA
>LR750076.1:732924-975164 GCA_902729485.2 Mus minutoides
GAGAAATGAATCCACACACCTATGGTCACTTGATCTTTGACAAGGGAGCTAAAACCATCCAGTGGAAAAATGACAGCATTTTCAACAAATGGTGCTGGCACAACTGGCTGTTATCAATGGGAATTGACCCATTCTTATCCCCTTGTACAAAGCTTAAGTCTAAGTGGATCAAAGACCTCCACATAAAACCAGAGACACTGAAATTATAGAGGAGAAAGTGGGGAAAACCCTCGAAGGTGTGGGCACAGGGGAAAGATTCCTAAACAGAACAGCAATGGCCTGTGCGGTCAGATCAAGAGTTGACAAATGGGACCTTATGAAATTGCAAAGCTTCTGTAAGGCAAAAGACACAGTCAGCAAGACAAAAAGGCCACCAACAGATTGGGAAAGGATTTTTACCAATCCTAAATCTGATAGGGGACTAATATCCAACATCTACAAAGAGCTTAAGAAGCTGGACTCCAGAAAAACGAATATCCCCATTAAAAAATGGGGTACAGAGCTAAACAAAGAATTCTCAACTGAGGAATTCCGAATGGCTGAGAAACATCTGAAGAAATGTTCAACATTCTTAATCATCAGGGAAATGCAAATCAAAACAACCCTGAGATTCCACCTCACACCAGTCAGAATGGCTAAGATCAAAAATTCAGGTAACAGCAGATACTGGCGAGGATGTGGAGATAGAGCAACATTCCTCCATTGCTGGTGGGATTGCAAGCTTGTACAACCACTCTGGAAGTCAGTCTGGCGTTTTCCCCGAAAATTGGACATAGTACTACCGAAAGATCCTGTAATACCTCTCCTGGGCATATACCCAGAAGATGTTCCAACTGGTAAAAAGGACACATGTTCCACTATATTCATAGCAGCCTTATTTATAATAGCCAGAAGTTGGAAAGAACCCAGATGTCCCTCAACAGAGGAATGGATACAGAAAATGTGGTACATTTACACAATGGAGTACTGTTCTGCTATTTAAAAAATGAATTTATGAAATTCTTGGGCAAATGGATGAATCTGGAGGACATAATCCTTAGTGAGGTAACCTAATCACAAAAGAAGTCATTGGACATGTGCTCACTGATAAATGGATATTAGCCCAGAAACTTAGAATATCCAAGATACGATCTGAAAAACACAAGAAAATCAAGAAGGAAGACCAGCGTGTGGATACTTCATTCCTCTTTTGAATAGGAAACAAAATACCCATGAAAGGAGTTACAGAGACAAAGTTTAGAGCTAAGATGAAACCACCGGGGATCCATCCCATAATCAGTCACTAAACTCAGACACTATTGCATAGGACAGCAAGTGTTTACTGAAGGGACCCTGATATAGCTGACTCCCACAGAAGTGGATGCTCACAGTCATCCATAAGAGGGAGCATGGGGCCCACATTGGAGAAGCTAGAGATAGAACCCCAGGAGCTGAAGGGGTCTGTAACCCTAGAAGAGGAACAACAATATGAACTAATCAGAACCCCCAGAACTCATGTCTCTAGCTCCATATGTAGCAGAAGATAGCCTAGTCGTCCATCATTGGGAGGAGAGGCCCCTTGGTACTGCAAACTTTATATGCCCCAATAGAAGGGAATGCCAGGGCCAAGAAGCTGGAGTGGGTGGGCAGTGGTGCAGGGAGGGGGGAAGGGGGAGGGAATTTTCGGGATAGCAGTTGAAATGTAAATTAAGAAAATATCTAATAAAAAAAATGGAAAAGCAAAAAAAAAAAAAAAAAAAAGTTAAACAGGGTCCTTGCAAGTGACTAGATTCAAACTAGCCAATATCCCTGGGAAGTTAAAGCATAATGAGGAAAGAGGAGCAGATACTTATTTATTGTACAAAGGGGATAGGATAGACAGCACCTCCAGGAGGAATGAAAAAGGTGTGTGTGTGTGTGTGTGTGTGTGTGTGTGTGTGTGTGTGTGTGGCTACCAGACCCTCAAAGCTGAGAGACTCTGTAGAGGGCCATGCTATAAAATTGACTTGCAGTCAATGGTAACAGATAACCCATCATCATCCTTCAAGGAGATAGAGAAATACATACTACCACTCTCTTTCTCCTTCCTCTGATCTTTGGGGGTACTGCTAGTTAGTTGAAATATAGGTCAAGGGAGTCTGTGGGTATGACACACACTTGTCAGCCTGAGGAGAGGGTAATAGACAGATGGTGCAGAAGCTTATACAATGAGGAACAGGAGTAAAATATATCCTGTATGTGGAAGCTTTAAAGAATCCTCAATGTGATTGCATTTCTTTGTCTAAATCACGTTTTGTTCAGTACAATATTTAAAACAAAAAGATTCTACTTAAGTGATTATTACTTTACAATCACAGTCAAATTTAATGAACTTTTGTTGGTTTTTATATATTAGCATTTCTAAAAATTCCTTTGTGTACTTTATGAGCACCCCCATAGTTCTTCAGAGTCTTTATATATAGCCCTTTTTAATTGTTTCTCTAAGACAATTAGAATTCCATTATATTTGAAATTTTAATATAGTCATTATAATGTCAATGGAAACTTGTCTGAAACACATTCATATTTTCATATTAATGGAAGTGCTGTTACAATGTTAATGGAAAAATGGGTTTAATCAATTATTTAATTCTTTCATTAACTACACACCATGCTCAAACTCAAGGGAATATAAAATAAACAGATCATTTAAACAACAAAAGAAGTTTTGCTTTGGAAACATTCAGGTATAGTCACTCTAACCTAGAATGACTAAATCCCATAAAACAGCATGCATCTGGAAAAGCAGGAAAGCACATGGTTTCTGAAATTAGGAGAACCTGGCATAAACTGCCACCTCTATAGTTCACTAGCCTCTCTTTGTTCAAAGTATCCTCTGAGCCTTCATCTCTTTGCCTTTTAAATGTGTAAATAATGTGAGTGCCAGTCAAAGTTTTCATTTTGCACATCCACAGCCTGAAACTCTCTTGAAGAAGAACCATTGTTCTTAAATCATTTCTGCCAGGATCCAATTTACCCTTCTCACCAACCCAAAGCTGCCTGTATTCCTCATGTGTTCTTTTAAGTCTTGGCAAAGTAAAGAAAAAGGTCAAAAGTTTCTTGGGCCTAAAGAAATAGGAACAATACGTACAAGTTCTGATGTACTGTAAGACAGAAGCAGAAGCACTGGAGATAGAACACTTAAAACATTTGTGAAGGGTAATACTGACATTTTGCCTTACATGCTTGGAATAGACTTTTTTAAACTACAGTAGACCATTTCTAGAACATTTCAGACTAGAAGCCTCCATCTCACATCCCATTGGCTGCCTTGGACCTTAGTTCCAGCTACTAAGTAGTAGATTTGAAGTAATTTGTCTTCCCTTTTATTCTAAATTGTAAATACTTTTCCTCTCCAGCTAAAGTACCCTTAATATAAAATCCCAACATCTGAAGTGCTGTGAATTTTTAGATGAACTGGCAAAGAAATTCCAAACCACCAAAAATATGAAACTCTTTTAAACCAAAGCCTTTGGATAAGTGATAATGAACCTATACCCACTTTGCATTTCAATATGTGAAGGTTAATTTGAGTTAACTTTCCTGTAGTATTAGATTCCCAAATTTCTGACAAAACTATGCTTATGGATGTATCACTGGGCACATGTGTGAGTTTATTTCTAAAAGAGATTTGAATGAACACACCAGAATATCATAAATGCACTCACTCACCAGTGTGAATGAACAGTATCTACCTCACTGGAGGATTGAAAGAACAAAAAGAGTACCTCTTGTACTGGAGCTAGAACATCTGCCTCTGTTCTAGACTCAGACTTCCTGGTTGCTGCCTTTGGAATTAGACTTGGGATTTAGAATATCAGCTCCCTGCTCGTAGACTTCTAGACACTTTGGTTGACTTCTACCTTTGGATTTTCTGTTCACTAGCTGGTAGAAGACAGATTATACCACCTCTTGGCCTCCACAGTTCTCCCAATCTAGTTATTATAACAGAGATGTACCGTGCATTCTACTGGTTCTGTTTATTCTGGGAAAGCACTGAGGGGTTGAATGTCTTAGGGAAAACACATGATCTCCAAATTGAAAACAGAACAAAGAGAAAGGTTTGGGGACATATCTAAAATGGGGCAGTTGGTACTGATTTTAAGTTTATGAGGTGTTTGTTTGTTTGTTTGTTTGGTTTTTGTTTTTTGTTTTTTGTTTTTTTGAGGTGCATTTTTGCCCAATGCAGATAGGTCTCTACTCTAAGTATACTTTGTGTCCTCGGCTTGGAGAAGCCTATGTTCAGTAACCAGAATTAGCTTCCTTTAATGCTTCCTCTCCCCTTTAGACTCATTTTCTTCATCTGACAAGACCTTAGATAGTCACAGTTGTTATAAGGTGGGATGCAAAGTTCATATTCCCACCATCTACCAGATGCAGGGGTTTCTGTAATCAGTTTTGCTCTTATTTCTCTCTGTTGTCATTAACAAACTGCCTTTGGCTTCTGTCTTTTTCATTAGATTACAACCAACAAGCTAAATAATAAGTGACACAGCTCAGTACAGATACAAAGTTTAATACTTTGTGAAGGAATAAATGTGTGAGTAGCTTTTCTCCTTTTCCGGACAATACCAGTTTTTACTGACTGCAGCCTTCTGAATGACATTTGAAACTTACTCTGCAGAGAGCTCAGCAAAGGAGTCCTTTGTAAAGGTGATTCTTAGATTTTGGTCCTATTCAGGCATATTTGTTTGTCCAAAACCATTATTAATTAAAAAATAAGGTTTTGTTTGTTTTTGTAAGGCCATCCTAAACTTACTATTTGTCACATGTTTTTTTGACTTTAAAATCTTCCTGACTTAACCTTAAGAGTTCTGGGATTATAAGAATTCACAACTACACATTGATCTTCCTTCTTCTTGATTTTCTTGTGTTTTGAAAATAGTATCTTGGGTATTCTAAGTTTCTGGGCTAATATCCACTTATCAGTGAGTGCACTTCTTTTGTGATTGGGTTACCGCACTCAGGATGATATCCTCCAGATGCATCCATTTGCCCAAGAATTTCATAAATTTATTGTTTTTAATAGCTGAGTAGTACTCCATTGTGTAAATGTACCACATTTTCTGTATCCATTCCTCTGTTGAGGGACATCTAGGTTCTTTCCAGCTTCTGGCTATTATAAATAAGGCTGCTATGAACATGTGTCCTTGTTACCAGTTGGAATATCTTCTGGGTATATGTCCAGTAGAGGTATTGCAGGATCTTCCCGGTAGTACTATGTCCAATTTTCTGAGGAACCGCCGACTGATTTCCAGAGTGGTTGTACCAGCTTGCATTCCCACCAACAATGGAGGAGTGTTTCTCTTTCTCCACATCCTCGCCAGCATCTGCTGTTACCTGAATTTTTGATCCTAGCCATTCTGACTGGTGTGAGGTGGAATCTCAGGGTTGTTTTGATTTGCATTTCCCTGATGATTAAGGATTCCTCCTTAGAATAGGGAACAAAATACCCATGGAAGGAGTTACAGAGACAAAGTTTGGAGTTAAGACAAAAGGATGGGCCATCCAGAGACTACTCCACCCAGGGATCCATCCCATAATCAGCCACCAAACACAGACACTATTGCAGATGCTAGGAAGATTTTGCTGAAAGGACCCTGATATAGCTGTCTCCTGTGAGGCTATGCCAGTGCCTGGCAAATACAAAAGTGGATGCTCACAGTCATCTATTGGATGGAACACAGGGCCCCCAAATGGAGGAGCTAGAGAAAGTACCCATGGAGCTGACAGGGTTGGCAACCCTATAGGTTGAACAACAATATGAACTAACCAGTATCCCCAGAGTGTCTCTAGCTGCATATGTAGCAGAAGATGGCCTAGTCGGGGATCATTGGGAAGAAGAGAGGCCCCTTGGTATTGCAAACTTTATATGCCCCAGTACAGGGGAATGCCAGGGCCAAGAAGTGGGAGTGGTTTGGTAGGAGAGCAGGGCGGGGCGGGGGAGGGAGGGTTTAGGGAACTTTAGGGATAGCATTTGAAATGTAAATGAAGAAAATATCTAATAAAAAATTGAAAAAAGTATTCACGACTAGGTGTAAATTTACTAATTACACTCTTGTTTCAAAGGAAAGGATATTGGATGAGACATCAAAGGAAAGGACAGACATTTTTAGATAAAATAGATACAATTTCACCACAACAAATTGCCCTAAGGACCTAAAATTACAACTAATTATCACCAGCAATTAGGACTGAAATTCAGAAAGTCATATTAGTGTCCTGGAGAGAGCATGTCATGTTCTACAAGAGAGATACAGATGGGGAAGATGATAGTTCCATGCCTGGGATCTTTCCCTGATGGGTATGCTTCATTCTGCTTCAAAGTTCTAAGGGTTAGACTGACAGAGTCTAGACCACTGAGGTAAGAAGACAGTACAATGCTTTCTAAAAATGTTCTGAAATATGAAAAATGCTTTCATTGGCAATATCTTACTATTTTCTCATATTAATCCTGTTGACAGAACAAGATTCATTCATTCATTGTACACCTACCATGTGTAATTTTCTCTGCCAAGCTCTGAAAAGACAGCAATAAATACATGAGACACTTGCCTATACAGATATTGAAGATGTGTGCAAAATACAGTAAATAGATATGTCATAACATTGCAGTATAAGCAATGCTATAATAAAAGTGTAAGTAACTATATTTAAAACATGCCCATTTCCTCCCTAGTTCTGAGAAATTTTCTGTTACAATTTTTTGAATAAATTGGTGCCCTGGGAAAGATGCATGTACTTTCCAAGTGGGTCTTGCTGTGATTGAGACTCTGACAGGTGTGAAATACCTGTCAGAGTTAATGTTACCATTTTCACTGGATGGACACTTCCCAGTGTGATCCTGGCTATTAGTATTCTCTTAATTTTCCTTGTCTTTTCTTTTGCCTGTGTTCCATAAGTCTTGCCTAAGAACACTCCTACATGTGCACCAGGAAAAGATCAGCATATTTCCCTGGCTCCCCTTTTGATGCTTGGCCAGGCAGTGGCAGGAGTGGTAATTGTTCGGGATAAGTCAATCTGGGGGCACTTTTGGAGACTCTCAGCTTTAGGCACTTATGCTGCACTTTTCCCTTGGTCATGATTCTATAGCCATGCTGGTCTTTCTCCGTCTGGTTGCTTTTATATGTAGAGCAGTATGGAATAACATATCCATGGTAGCAATACCAATCCCTGGAGCAATGAAAACAGTGGTCACCCCCCTCCGTGTGTGTGTGTGTGTGTGTGTGTGTGTGTGTGTTGGGGAAGATGAGGAGAGGCATAGTTGGGAGCTGTTCCTCCACAGAGGGTTTGCAGATAATACCCCAGCTTATTTATTCTTTTTTTCTTTAGTTATTTCTCATAAGAATTCAGTCTTTTGTTCTTGATCATGACTTAATCTCTATGTCACATAGAGAGACAGCTTCTAATAGTCCATCTGTGCTGACTAGTTTTATGTGTACTTGACATAGGCTAGAGTCATTTGGGAAGAGGGAACCTCAATTGAGATGAAATAAAGCTTTCCCCCTCCAAGTTGCTTTTGGTCATGGCATCTGATCATAGCAATAGAAACTGCAGCTAAGACACCATGCTATTCAGAAGTTCTTGACATGCTCTGGCGCCTATGAACACAGCATCCCATCTCACTGTAAATCTTAGCAAGTTATAATGGATCCATGCAATTGTCTCTTCAAGGAAGTGGCAGGTGCATTTCAAGAGAATGAGCATAAGTATGAAACCCTACAGGAGATGTGGCTGCAACTGTAGCTTAGCCACTGGCCTGCTGAAGTCTAACAAGTCACTTAACTCACTGGTCAAAAGAGTGAGTACAGGTATAAACATGAACACCCTAGCTCTGTTCAGTGCCTGGCCTGTACAGGAGAACAGAAGATGGGTGATAACTGAACAAAGAAAAGAGAGGTCACCTGGAAATCATTCTAGAGACAGAGATAAGCCCATAAAACCCCAGGGGCTGTACTAGAATTCAGAAGCCTCAGATTTGAAAATAGATGATATCCAAGGACAGGAAGACCACTAGGGTAAAACCAAATATGTTATCAAAAGGGGGAAAGTGTGAAGAGTTAGTAGTAGATTAGGAAACATGGACCTTAAGACATAGGTAAGCATAGGCTATGGCAAAGCTTCTAGAGCACAGGCTGTGAACATGGCTAGAAGTTTACTCTAACCTCTCACTGGCTTAATGCTATGAGCCTGGTTGGAACTTAAAGAGGGCATGCTGCATTGGCGAAGCTGGGCCTTGAAGAGTTTTAGGCCTCCCCAGGTGAGCCTGGGACTGAGGGCAGGCTGCCTTTCTTGCACAGATGGCTTTAGGCATTCACAGATTAAACAGAAGTTCAAAAATCTATTTTGATACCTGGCAATATGCTACCTAATGTTTTTCTGTTGTGTTCTGTGACCTTTCTGCTGTGTGTCTGTTTTGCTATCGATTTTAATTACAGAATATAATTTCCAGCATGAGTATGAAAGGCAGCTCCCTCTGGTGGGGGCTGAACTCCCAGAGGAAGGCAAATGAAAAAGCAGTATGGCTTAGAGCTACATGCTTTTCCTTACAAAGGACACAATACGCTCTTTTTATAAAAATGTCACTGCTGCGGTCCAATGCTTTCCTACATCCCATTAAATGTGAAAGGGGAATGGGGTGTGGGAGTAGAAACACTGCCCAATTTCCAGGTTCATATCAGAAAAGAGTAAAGCAACTTGCAAAGCACAGCCTGAAACCAGGTACCTGATTTGTGTAAATTTTTAAAAAGGGAGCAAGCTTCTCAAAACGTCCAGGTCTGAAAATAATCGTAACGTATGTGTCCTAACACCACCTTAAAGCAAAAGTGAAAAAAGCCAGTGTATACTTTGGGAGGGGTAGGTTCTAGCCTGAGCTTAGACATTAATTACCAGTGGGACCTGATACCATCTCCTTAGTGTGTCAGCAAGTGTGAAACTAGACGATCTGCTTCAGTAACTGTCTTCTCTGTCCCAGGTGGTTTCTTTTTACCATCAGAGTATTTCTGTGAGAGAAACATTGCAGCCCAAGCTCCTTGGGAGTATTAATTGCCTTTCCTATTATACTTCTCATCCATCATTTGTTCTTGCAATGTTGGTCCTTACTCTAAGGTCAAAACACCCCGAAGTCACCATTTGATACTCTGAGGTCAAAAGTGATCCTACTTGTGCTTCCGTACTTAGGGTCAAGGACTTGTCATAATAAAGTAGATGCAATAACACAAAATGAAGTGAGTGTCTGAAGTCTAAAACATAATATAACTCCACCAGAATACACCCATGAAAACAGAGAGGTGGGAATGCTGCATCAGTTATCTGTTCATTGCTGTTAGCAAAGCCATTGTAAGAAGGAAGTTAAAGGAGGCTCATTTTGGACCACGGTTTGAAGAATGCAGTCTGTCTTGCAGGGAAAGCAGACCACAGGCAGCTCCATGGTCGGGGAACAGGCAGCTAGGACTCCTTGCCTTCTCAATCTACAGAGCCCAAGGAACATAAAGATATTCTGCCTTCAGTTGGCTTTCTCCTTTTCCACTTTTCATTCACCTTTTCCATTTTTTTATTCATTCTCTGACTCCCAGCCTGCGGGATGATGTCACCCACACTCAGGGAGGAAAGGTCTTCTCTTCTCTGAAAGCTCACTGGAGCATCCTCCCAGGCACACACAAAGGGGCACCTTATTAATTCTGCAGTTGTTTCCTAATCTAACCAAGTTGACACTAAAAATTAACCACCTTTGATACTTTTGATATTACAGCAGAACAGCTCAGTTTCATTAATATATTCTCTCACTGTTTTTCTCTGTCCCTGGTATGAGCATGAACAATTCAGGGCCTGTCTGTTAAGGTCAATACTAATAATGTGGGGAATGAGGTATAACTTGAGAGAAGATACCCTGGGTCAGGTTTTCCAGGAAACACAATCCAAAATAAAACTCATCAGCATGTATAAGGGCAGATGCTGGTGAGAGGGAAGAAGAGAAAGTGTGAACTGACAGAAGTGGTGCTGATGAAAACTCAGGAATAAGCTCTCTACATCCTGGGCAATTCCAGAGTAAATGGCATCTCCAGGAAGACTGGTCAGGAAGAAGGGGATACAGTATGTGCTACGGCATACATTAGCCAGTCCTGGAGGATGCATGGTCAGGCTGGGGGATCATTCTTTCAAACTAGGAAAGATTCAAATTCAGGGATTCAGGCCAGGTTTCCAGGGTCAGGCGGGGCTCACTGATGGAGATATATTTTTAAAGACAATAGAATAGGGAAGTCTAGGAAGCAAGTGTAAGAAGTAGAAGGAGTTTTTCACTATGTGTGTGTTCGTGGTGCGTGGGTGTGTGCATGAGTGTGTGTGTGTGTGTGTGTGTGTGTGTGTGTGTGTGTGATAGATGTATGTTAGAGGTATATTTTTAGAAACATTCATAAAAATTTGAAGAGAACAGGGTTTAGAGCTGCCTCCATAGTATGCTGGGCCTTGGAGGTTACAAGAAAGAATTAAGATTCTCAGCCAACTATGGGAACAAGGGATAGAAGTATGTTGAATTTATGTCCTGTACAGTATGGTACTCAAAACCCCCAACTCAAAGAAAATAATGTGAATTCCTATACTCTCCACTCAAGGGCTTTGCCATTAGTCAATATTATGAAAAGGTGAGGACCAAAAGGGAGGGAGAAAGAGGGAGAGAGAGAGGAAACATGAGGAAGTAAATGATCATGAACAGAACTTAGCACTATTTCCCCAGAAGATAAATGACTGGGCTGGTATTCTTTGCTTGTGTCCTGTCCTAGGAGGAACAGAGCAAAGCCATTTTACAGCCATGACCAAAAGAAATTAGATATTACCGTGTAAAAATCAAATGTCTAATGATTCTTTTCTTCTGATGATGTCAGTTCTTTCAGAAAGTATGTATAAGACATGAACAGAGGAGGGAAGTAGAACCATGAGAGAATCTGGCAATTTTGCATAAAGAAAAATCTATGAGCACAAAGGGATAATTTGGTCATGGTCTAGAACTAAGTTTACTGGTTTAGAATAAAATATATCTTAATGTTACTTGCTTTCAAGCTTCCAGCACATAAAACATGGGCAAGTCCACAGCCATTTTACAGAAAGGAAGATATTATTCTACATTTGTGTAGTGTGAATAAAAATTTTGGATCCACCACACAAATATAGAATGCTAATGTTTGATTTACATTCTACAGTATTACAGTAGGTATCATTCACTTTTATTGATAGTACATGTATCAACACATATTATTTGTTAAATCAATCTAATGAAAAGGTGAGGGTCACAGCATCTCTAAGAAGTATGCATTAATATAACATGCATTACCCAAGTGAGAAGTCAAGGCTCATAGAGGTTAACAGAGTTGGCAGAAGCCATAAATAATTTGTAGTTGCATCATAGTTTGAACATAGGTCTGCTGACTCCAATTATTACCACTATAACTTCTTCTACTTCAATCTTAAGTCAACCTTAGGATGCAAAGGGACTTTTAAGGTTTCTATGGTTCACCCTGGCCTTAGTCTCTTTCTTGCTTCCATTTGCCATGAGGCACCTGTGGTTAGCAATTCTCATTTCATGTCTGACTTAAATGTCTGTATGACGCAGAATATGAATGCACCAGGCATCTCAGTTGCACTGACTTCCTGTTCATACACTAAAAGCTAATTAGCCGTTTTATAGCCTTTACTTATCCAAAGACCTCTACCTTTTGGCGTCCCCTGATTGAAATGCAATCCAATGCTGGATGCTTATGGCTTCTGTCCTGTCTGCCTCTAAGCAGTATTCTTTGTGAGGCAGGAAAAGGCCATTTACCTCTGGCTATGTTAGTGGTACAGTTCTATTTTGAACAGAGGATGTTTAAGTAAAGGTTTAGGAGATTTTTGACAGTGAAAACCTTAGAATGTTTAAGCTGACAAAGTGACAAAAAAAATCACTTAACTGTGTAGATGGGGGACAGTACAGCTCGAAATGTAGATGGCTCTTGCCCAGGGTCATATAGCCTGAAGTCCTACAGTATTCTAGTTTTACCTTCAAAGAGCTAATAGAGTTCTAATTCTTTCCTTCCTTAGTCTTATGTATTTTAACAGATATTTACTTTATCAGGAACACCCCTCTCCTCTAGCACAAATCACTATAGAGTCAGTAATCAGCATTTGTTTTATTGAGAACTTTCTATGATCTCTGTTTCATAGTTCAGTAACACTTAGGTTTGTGAGTTTAAGGTACCTGCAAACCAGGACCACAGGCTATAATTGGCTGATATACTCTAATGACCAAACTCCATAACTCAAATCTCAGCCATGTATGGATGTGTAATGTAAGTTCATCTTAATGCTCTTTCTGTGAGACAAAATCAGATTGACTCTACTGGTAAGATGATGATGTTTGAAATGGATATTCAAATCCTTAATACTGTGGCCCTAAGCTAGGCTCAGCCTCCCAAGAGATTCTTGCCATACCATGAACACACCATACACTGGTACACTTCCAGGTCTATGCTCCCTTAATGTCTCTGCCTTAAAGGCTGTATCCATCTTTGGCTGCTGTCTTAGTCAGGGTTTCTATTCCTGCACAAACATCATGACCAAAAAGAAAGTTGGGGAGGAAAGGGTTTATTTGGCTTACACTTCCTTACAACTGTTCATCATCAAAGGAAGTCAGAACTGGAACTCAAGCAGGTCAGAAAGCAGGAGCTGATGCAGAGGCCATGGAGGGATGTTACTTACTGGCTTGCCTCCCTTGGCTTGCTCAGCCTGCTTTCTTATAGAACCCACAACTACCAGCCCAGGGATGGTCCCATCCACAAGGGGGCAATTGCTGAAACTTTATGACAGAATTTAATATTATTTCCATTGCATCTCTAGAAGACCCTATACCTAGAGCTTATATCATATTTTAAATATTGAGTAGTGCATTTGAGTGTCACTGTTGGCTGATCTCCTTGAGGGAAACAAATCACCCATATGTACAAAAGGAGCGAACACACAATGTCCACTGAGAAACATGTTTAATAAGTTTATTTCATGAATCAAGCTGGAGAAGGCATGAGGATACAGAAGATACTCCTGCTGATTCTCATGCCTCTTGTAATCTCTGTCTTTGCAATAGCAGTAGAATGCGAAACAGAAAATGTGGATGACCTGCTCAGGTCTTGTGGGCTTAGCTGTGGCTAAGCTGGAATCCAGTAAAATTTTCTAAATTCAAGTTCCAGGGTTCCTACTGTTATGCCACCAATTTCTCACCAATTATAATCCTCTTCCCAAGCAACAGTAAGAATGCTTTAGGAGACTCTGAATGTGCTTCCTTATGGCAGGTCACTCTAGGTCTCTGTGGACTCTTAAAGGCAGCACAGGTATTACAAGAATCTGTTTTTAAAGTTTTGGGATGAGCCAACACACACCTCCAAATATGGCTGAAAATGCTTTCCCCATCACCTACACAGACTGGCCTGCTTACTAATTCTTTTCTTTCATGTAAAACTATCCCTGGGGCTGCAGGATGGGAACACATTTCTTTTATGGAAAGTGGGCTGACTGCCAGCAATCTAAATTTCAATCACCAGCCCAGATCTTCTTCCCCAAAGTAGTATTAAATATTTTGCTGATGTACATTTTTTATTTTAAATGGATGTGCTTTTATACGGCCCAGAGCAGACATTATATATATTTTTTACTGACTCCGACATTATATATTTATTTCAGACACCGACACTAAAAGTATTGCTACCTACCATGCACCAAGTAGTCTGATATAAGCAAGTCCTGTCAGGTGGAAAGAATGAATAACCTTTGATCAACCTTTTATTGATGGAGACAGTACAATGAAAATAAAATTGTTGAATAATATTCTCAAGAAACAGTCCCAGAGAGCTGTCTTAAGTATGCTGCTTGTGAACAGAAAGACTCCATGAAGGGTTTATTCATGAGGCCCCTGAGATCTTGCCACTGGAGGGCTTCTTAGAGATATATCAGATAGAAAGTTAGAAATTGAATTCAGAAACTCTGATAGTTTGGTCCTGATACCACCCACTTTACATTATATTTTTACAGAAAAAGATGGGGACATCTTAACCTTGAAATAATGACTATAAACTTTGAAGTAAATGGGATCTGCCTGTATGTTGGCTCTAACATCAGCAGCTCTGTGACATGAGAGGCTCCTTAACCTCTTGGAGCTTCAATTTTCAAATTTATGAAACAAGGTAAGTGTATGTACTTTGTAAGGATACTTAATGCATAAAATATCTGTGCAGATAAATGTTAAGTATATGGACAACTTTTAGTACACTCCCTAATACAGCAAGTTTTCAATAAATGTTCCTTTTGGGTGAAGATAATCCTATTGCTGTTATATTCTTTTCTCTCTCCTCTAGTGAACTACCATCAGTATAAAATTAGAAGCTCTAGTTGTCTCTCCTTTGGATAGAAGGACAATGGAATACAAAACTACTGTAAAATGAAAGGATGACTCAGTGTGACTTTGTAAGTGAGATAGGTTAGCATGACTTAAAAATGCGTCACTGCCTCACCTAGAGCTTCAATTTTGTGTTCCATTGTTGATGACACCTCTCAAAACAACTATGAAGGAGTAAACAGCTGCACAACACTTTAGGGATACACATAATAGGCATAGATGGATGCCTAAACTATTTAAAAATTGCCTCTCTCTCTCTCTCTCTCTCTCTCTCTCTCTCTCTCTCTCTCTCTCTCTCTCTCTCATGTTTCAGTCATCAGCAGTAAAACCATTATGTCCTGGGAACGCATCATTTATCCCTGTACCCTCAAAGCCAGTGTTCATTTGTGAGCATAGTCATAATGAGAATGTTTAAATGAACAAAGAACACTGTTAAAAAAAATGTAGTCCTGAAACAAGTAGCATGGAAGATACTATGTAGGTGGATGCTGAATTCCCAGTAGTTTCACATCCTTTGGAAATGAGCCCCATACAGAAGAATGGATGCATAGTCTTTGGTAGTCAACATGGTCCTTCCTGAAACAGATCTCCCAAGTCTGAACATTCCTCCCACCACCCCACCAAGGAATGCTTATGTGAATCTCCAAAGAATTTGTTCTTCAATGTGTGTTTAAATGCTGCAAAAGACCTCAAGATATAGTCCATATCATCATTATTTTATGTTCTGTCCCATTTTATGAATTCTTTTAATTATGAACACCATTTCTTGAGAAAGGGAACTGCCTTAATTTGCAATATTCTGCAACAAATTATTTGGGGCAAAGATGATGAAATCTAAGGACTCCGATAATCTTTTCTTTACTTCATCCCCGTGTTCTCTTTATACTGTTCCACACACACTTCGTCATATCTACAATCTCAAATACCCACCTTGTATTCTCCAACCGAAACTTTCAAGTTAATTTACAGATTCCCTTACACTCTAATAATTATTTTAAGTCAAATGCATTTATCCAACTATTTTTGGATATATATCAGAGTTCTTCGTGTTCTTTCTTTTTGTATCCAACAAGATAACTATTTTCTTCTCCAAACCCTTCTCTTCCGTTAGCACCATTCTTCCCCCTCAGGTGGCACGACAGAAGCTCAGAATGAACTCTTCTACCTAATTTACCTAGGCCTCAAAATAACTAGAAAAAACACCAGCTATTTGGTGTATGACTGCACTTTAGATTCACGCCCTCAGCACTCAAGCAGCTGTTATCACTGCTCAGCAGTTCTACAAGGTTAATCTAAGATTTCTCATTTTTTCCACCATAAAATGAATCAAGACTTTCTTCTGTCTCTTCAAAACCATTATTTTCCTCTCACCTTATTTTCAGAAGATAATCTTACCTAATATTTTTCACTTTAGAATCTGCTACATGGGAACAGGCTCACATTTCCACAATCAGAATTAGAAAGACAGCCATGCCTTTATAATCCTGTTACCATAGATGAAGGTGATCTTCTTAGCAGGGACACTCACAGTATCCTCTGGGTCCTCTGCCTACTACTCAATGATTTTTTTTTTTTGTCATCTCTGGGCCTGATTCACCTTAAACCTGCTACCTCTTTGAGTCAGGACTACTACATGACTTTTACCTTTTCACTCAAGGCTCTACCCTCAGCTGCTAGCGTTTTCTTGACTGTCTTTTTTTACCTGAGCACACACATATATGAGCTGCCTTACTTATCCTTCTATAATGATTTGTTTCATTTTACTCCTGGTTTTCTTCCTACCTCTAGTCATTGATTTTGTCATTTCTGTGAGCTCCTTCATCACAATATAACCTCTATAATAACTTCTTGGGGCTTGATCCTATATCACTTAATATTATTCATTTTGGGTTCACCTGCTTTCTTCAGTTTTCTGATCCACTAAGGCATTTTATTTGTAATCTATATGTTGATCATCTCAAATGCATGCCTTTATCTCAAATTTTGCCTCTGAATGCTAGGGTTATATATCTAAAAGTCCACTTTACTTTAAATATCTTATGAATATCTAATTCTTAACATTTTAAGAATAGAAGTGCCTATCTTTCTATTCCCCCATGCTTATTGTCCTTTTAAGCTGTCCAGTATAACACAATGGCAATATATTTCAATGAGTTGTCCCAGCCAGAATACAGACTTAACCTTCATTAATCCCTTCATTTGTAGATCCAAGGACTACAGAAACTACATCTTGAATGGCACCCGACTAAACCATGAGTTTCCTAAGAAGCGAGACTTCTGTTATTTCTCTAGCATTCAGAAACATGAAAAAAAAAAATAGATTCCTTGGGGAAGGGTGTTTGAACTAAACTGAGATGCAGTCTTTGAGTTTGACATTTCAAACAACATAATATACCAGTTTTACAATTCTAACATCTGCCTAGTTCTCTCTGGGTTCTTCCAAGTTAATGTTTTAAGGGTTCAAAAATATACAAAATGCATAATAATATAGAGAATTTGGGATTTGAATAAATTAAGACATGCTTGGTATCCCAAGCTCTCTGCCTAAAAGTCAATATGTTAAGTAATTAATATTGGAAGGTCTGTTTTCTGGAGTATAACACAGGTACAGAGAGGTTTTTTTTTAAAAAATTAGGTAAAGTTATTATGTGCTTTATCAGAAAGCACATAGTTGCTTTATAATGAACATCACTGTCAATGTTATCAATTTGCACTGGGTTTTAACAAGTTCTTGGGAATTTGGTTAGTGCAACAAAATATATTACTATGAAGGCTGCAATAAGGTGTTTTTTTTTTTCCTCTGTATTTCTTACAAAACAGGGTATTGTAAAATTCTGTTGCACGGTTTAGGAACTAAAAAGGTATTCTGTGTTATCACAGCAGACCTATTCTAGAAGATGATATGGAAAACCGGTAGGTAAGAAAAACATTTTAAGAGAGTATATTCCATAACCGTCCCCTATTCCAACTTTCTTAGTGTGTATATTTACACAAACACACACACACACACACACACACACACACACACGTGTGTTACAAAAAATGAGTTACAACAAATGAGTCTTTTAACAAGAATCCTCCAATTGTGAATTTAAGATGATTTAAAGTAAAGAATATACCTGATAAAGTTAACTGTCGCTTTTATGACAAACATTTTTCCTTACTAAAATGTCTCGAGTCTCTGACAGTTATGACCAATTATATGGCCTTAATACACATAGTAAAATTTGTTAATGTGTCAGTGGCTTGGTCAAATTACTAAGATAGTTGTGAAAACTCTAAAGAAAGAGATCACCAACAAGCTCTTGAATAAAAGATGATACTGAATGGGAAAAATAAGTCTCTGATAGTCAAGTCAAAGTAATTCCAAATAACTAGATTCTTCATGATTTAAAAATATTTTAACATGAAGCTCTTTTATACTTGGAATTCATCTCAAGGGGAGGCTCCAAGGCCTGACACTATTACTGATGCTATGGTGTACTTATAGACAGGAACCAGCATGGTTGTCCTCCAAGAGGTCCAACACAAGGCTGACTGAGACAGATTAGGATACGGTCACCAAACCAATGGACTAAAGTTGGGGAATCCCTGTGCTTGAATGAGGGAAAGGCTGGAAGAAGTTGAGGAGGAGGGTGATCTCATAGGAAGACCAGCAGTCTCAACTAACCTGGACCCCTGAGATCTCTCAGACACTGAGCCACTAATCAAGCAGCATATAGGAGCTGATCTGATATACAGCAAAGGACTGCCTGGTCTGGCCTCAGTATGAGAAGATGAGCCTAACCCTTGAGAGACCGGAAGCCCTAGGAAGCCAGGTAGGGGTTCAGGGGGCAATCCTCTTGGAGACAGGGTGGAAGAGGAATGGAATGAGGAACTGTGGGAGGGCAGACTGGGAGGTTGGTAACAACTGAACTGTAAAAAAAGACCCAATAAGCAGCTGAAAGAGTCAGATGCAGATATTTGTACCCAGCCAATGGACAGAAGCAGCTGGCCCCTGTTGTTGAATTAGGGTAGGCAGAAAGAAGCGGAGGAGAAGGGCAATCCTGCAGTCTCAATTAATCTGGACCTCTGAGATTTCTCAAACACTGGACCACCAAACAGACAGCATACATCAGCTGATATGAGGCTCCCAACACATATACAGTAGAGGACTTCCAGGTCTGTGTTCATTCAGAGATGATGCACCTAACTCTCAAGAGACTGGAAGTCCCAGGGAGTTGAGAGGTCAGGTGGGAGGGGCATCCATGTGGAGACAGGTGGGGGTGGGGAGAAGGTGTGGGATGTGGAGCGTTGGAGGGTGAATGCGGGGTGGGGGGGGGCAGGGAATGGAATATGGAGTGTAAAAGATAAATTAATTTAAAAAGTAAAATAAAAAAATCAAGGTAATAAAAAATAAAATAAAATAATAGCCGGTCTGAGCCTGTGCCCTGAGCAGACCTAGGGCGCTGGCTTGGCACGCACTCCTACAACATCCAGAGGGAGCCCTACTCCTAGGTTCTCTGAAATGCCCAGATCACAGGAGAGGCTACAATATCTGCCCTAACACGGGGAATATCTGGCACCCCTGGGATCCAGGGACACAGGAACCCATGCCCAGCCAGGGACACTGGCTTCTTCTAGTCTGAGCCTGTGTCCTGAGCAGACCTTAGGCACTGGCTCTGCACCCAGTCTCACAACACCCAGAGGAAGTTTGACTCCCAGGTGCTCTAACGTGCCCAGGATCACAGGTGAGGAGGCCACAGCATCTGCCCCAAACCCAGGAGTAACTGGGACCCTGGGAGCTCCAGGGATGCAGGAACCCCCACACAGCCAGTGGCACAGGTTCCTTCTGGTCTGAGCCTATGTCCTGAGCAGACCTTGTGCGATTGCTTGGCACCCATTCCTACAATATCCGGATGGAGCCTGACTCTCAGGTGCTCTGAAACACTCAGGATTACAAATCTCAGTGACCTTGAGATTCCACCCTATACCAATCAGAATGGCTAAGATAAAATCTCAAGGGATAGCACATGCTGCTGAGGATGTGGAGAAAGGGCAACATTCCTTCATTGTTGGTGGGACTGCAAGTTGTATAGCCACTCTTTAAATCAATATGGCAGTTTTTCAGAAAACTGGAAATATTTCTACCTGAAGACCCAGTTATACCACTCCTGGGCATATATCCAAAAGATGTTCCACAATACCACAAGGACAGGTACTCAACTATGTTCAAAACACCTTTATTTGTAATAGCTAGAAACTGGAAACAACCCAGATGTCCTCCAACCAAAGAATGGATACAGAAAATGAGGTCCATTTATACAATGGAATACTATTCATCTATGAAAAACAAGGCCATCATGAATTTTGCAGGTAAATGGATAGAACTAGAAAATATAGTCCTGAGTGAAGTAACCCAAATACAAAAGAACATGCATGGTATGTACTAACTGATAAATGGATATTAGGCATAAAGTACAGGATACCCATGATATACCCCATAGACTCAAATGAATTAAACAAGAAGGAAGGCCCAAGTGAATATGCTTGCATCTTACTTAGAGGGGGGAATAAAATAGCCATAGGAGGCAAAGGGAGTAAAGCAGGTGGGAGAGGGGAAAAGGGAGAGGGAGGGGAATGGGATGTAAGGATCAGGCACTGGGAGAGATATGATAGAGAGCCAGAGGGCCAGGAGAATGAATAGAAATCTGCAGCTGCAGGGAATAGGGGAGTGGGGGATGTGGGTATCTCTAGGGAGTCCATAGATCTGAGATATGGGAGTTTCTCAGGATTCAATGTAGGAGACCTTACACAAGGTGCCTAACAGTGGGACATGGAACAGGCAGTGTCCCCAGTGGACACCAACCCACCCACAAAACTACTTTCGACCCCAAATTTGTCCTGTCTAAAAGAAATGGAAGGACATTGATGGAGTAGACTGAAGGAATGGCCACCCAATAACTGGCCCAACTTGTGACTCATCTCATGGTCAATCACCAATCCCTGAAATTTTTAATGATACTCTGTTAGGCTTGCAGACTGAAGCCTAGCATAACTATTCTTTGAGAAGTTCTACTCAACAGCTGATTGAAACAGATGGAGATACCCACCACCAAACATTAGACAGAGGTTGGGAATCCTTATGTAAAAGCTGTGGGGAGGATTTTAGACCCTGAAGGGAATAGAAACTCCATAGGAACACCAAAATGGTCAACTAACCTGGAGCCCTGAGAGGTCTCAGACTGAGTCACCAACGAAAGAGCCTACACTGGCAAAAATGTCCAGTGCTGAGATGATGAGAACAATAACTTTTTAAAAAAGCAAGTATTTCTTTCAAATAAATTATATATGTGATGAAATACATTAAATTTACATTTTTTTACAATTATAATAATATATAAAACTTTTATGATGTATTACTGTATGTAAAATTACATAAAACAACAAATGCTCAAATCATTTTTATTTAAGCTTTATAAAATTATATAGACACATATAAACATGCATGTATGCACTGTATTAATGTACACAATTTTAGGAATACATATTCCTGATAAGAGTGATTGTTTCAAGTTGTGAAACAAATGAGGTTTTGTCGCTGTTGTTTCATTGGGCTTTTCTTTGTTTCTTAATTTTTCTGTTGTGTAGTTATACTATTGCTGGAACTGAACAAATAAAAAGAAATTATTAAAATGACATATGCAAAAGTATGAAGAATTATTTTTATTTCAAAATGATTAAAAACTGTGGGGTGCCGGGCTTGGGTAAATAAAGGGGTGGGAGAGACCCGCATCCCACCAGAGGTTGGGGAGAATGCTGCGGGACCCCATGGAACCACTGCAGGCTGAGCATCAGGCCTCACAGGCCGCAGGGGAGCCAGGGGGTGGGGAAGACACAGTTCAGCTCCTACTCTCCGGCACCACAGACCACTGGGTACTGTGGAAGAGCCGGTTTTGGCTTCCCTGGGCCACATGCGGCCAGGGATGAGAGGTGCTCTCTCTCGGACATCCCAGACCTCTATATGTTGCAGAAGAACTGAGTACAGACCCTCCCGTGGACTCTGACTGGGAGTAGGGGCAAAGGGTAAAGGGTAGGGGGAGAGCTCTAGTAGGTTATCTCAGGGACAAGAGAGTCTGGCCAGCCCAGGCTGCTAGCTCGGGCTGCTTGATTTGGCTGGCTGCCCTGGGGAGAGTGCAGAGGCCTCCTGGCAGAATGTTAGACATGTGGCTCCTTAGAGGGAGACCTGCTCCATTGCTCCAGCAAGGCAGGTTCTAGTGAACAGAGATGGTCTATGGTCTTAGAGCTTTACTGTAGAAAAGCAGAGAGAGAGGGAGAGAGAGAGAGAGAGAGAGAGAGAGAGAGAGAGAGAGAGAGAGAGAGAGAGAGAGAGAGAGAGAAGTAAAGATGCAGAGGGCAGCAGCCATGGCGATGTGGAGAGGGGGAGAAGGGAGGAGAGTGAGCAAGAGTGCTAAAGAGAAAGCAAGAGAAGCAAAAGAGGCAAGAGAAGCAAAAGAGGCAAGAGAGAGGAGGGGCCAAGCAGCCCTTTTTATAGTGCATGGCTACCTTGTTGTTGCCATGCAACTGTGGGAGAAGCATACCTGGCTATTGCCAAGAACTGTGGGAGTGGAGTTCAGCCAGAATACCAGAAGCTTGGGGCACTGTCTATGTGACAGATAGCCACAGAATGATGAAATGATGTCAGGTGCTTGTGTCTGGGAGCATAGCTTACCGTTCCATCCCTTGTAGAATTTTCTACTGGGTCTCTGGAGTAAGCTTTGCTCGATCAGAACACAGACCACCTTTCATGGTCTAACAAAAAACAGGATTCCAAGTAAAGGTCTGGTAATGACTCAGTGGGTAAAGGTAATGTCACCAAGCCTGATAATGATCACTGGGTCTCACGTGGCGGAGGAAAAGAAATGACTCTCACAAATTGTCCTTTGTTATCTCTATATTTGAGCAATGCAACACACACACACACACACACACACACACACACACACACACACACACTTTATGAAGGTCCCAAGTTTAAAGTTACAAAGGTCTTCTCAGTATATTGTAAAGGCTATGTAGAGGTAAACATGTAGAAAACACATGTCAATTACAACTCATCTAAGGAAGGAATTCCTATCCCAATGAGAAACAGAACAGCCAATTTTAAAAGAAACACTTATTAAATGTTATACTCTGGATGCCCCCTCAGATTTCATGCTGAAATCAAATGTGATTATGCAATTACCAATACAATGGATTTTTAAAGTTGTTTAGATCATGATTACTCCTTGAAAAGACTGATAATGTTTTGTGGAAGTGGTTATTGAAGTAAAAGTGGGCGGGGTCAGCTGAATTCACCTGTTTAACATAAAGGAATCCACCATAATCTCATACCATGGCTTTAGATATTGCTATCATGTTTATTCTTCATAGGTTTCCAGACTATTGTACTCTATCATAGTAGAAGAAAATGCATCACAATAGGAGGCATCAGACATTTCACACAATTGCATGAAAATTGCTTCTCATCATCCCCATCTTATGGGTGAGTAATGCATCCCAAAGAGATTAAATGACATAAAGCCAGAACTTGGAGACCTTTCCAGCTTTCAAACTGGTTATCGTCCACCTATTGTCTCTTCCTTGCTATATTAGAGACTTAGATTTCTGAATTTAACCAGAGATCAAACTAAAATTTCTAGAATTAATGAAAGAGAAAAAAATTCTGGTATACAACTCTTAGATTTGCTTCTGGAAAATAGAGCAAATATAGGTTCTTATTAGGAAATGGAATCAAACTACAAACTCTTTTCAATAAACCAGTCTTTAATATCTCTAAGCACCGAGATATTTAATTTGAATTTGGCTGTTGTGGTGAATACAATGAATTAGTTTCTGGAATTAATCATTTTGTTTTTAATGAAAAATATAAATATAGAAGCTTTGCTGTATTTATACATATGGCTGGCAGGGATGATGGCTTATGTTGAAAAATAATAATTTCTATTGAAGTTAATGTCATAATTAAATTTTCTTTTTAAATACAAAACATGCTAGTCCTTCAGACAATCAGTCCACTACTGAGGTTCACAGAATGTTGAAATTACAACCTTTTTCACTGAATGCAAAGAATGAAAATCAATCATCTATTTTTTGATTTCCTCCCCCACTAACTAGTTCATGGCACTAGAAACAAAGGGAATACTTGAGAACTGCATCAACTCAATCAAACCAAGTCCATAATCTCTACCTAGACCCTGCATATGTACCCACTATTTGGCTGAATGGCTTACTATCTCATTTCTTGTAAAGCTTCTCCCATTTCCTAGGTGACAAAGTATTATTAAATAATATCAGCAAAGTTTGAACAGCTAAGGAATAGCAATGATAGTTTGAATCCAGACCTACCTGACTCTCAGTCATGCTACTAATGTGACATTATACCTTTTCTGAGGTTAAATATATAGTAGAATGTTGAATAACTCAATGACAACAATTCATATATAAAATGATGTCAAAATCCAAAGGTAGAAATGCTGGTGTAGGAAAACCAAGAGGATTCCTTAGTAGGGCACACATTTAAATGTTTATATTATCACTGTTCCCAATAGGTCTTTATTAAGTTAAAATGGAAATACAATACTCATTTTTAATTAGGTAACAGATAGTCATGACTCTAATACTGGGATTTATAATATGCCAGTAAATCAATAACCAAAGCCTAATTTTCTCATTTTGAGGCCATCAGAGTGTGTGAAGGGAGTCACATGCCACAGAATAGCTAAATTACACAAGGAGTGAGTGGATAGTATTAGACTTGGCAATCTTCATGACAATTGATAAGAGAATAACAAAGAATTACACTGCTTCAAAAAGTATTTCCAAAATTTCATTGTTATGAGATCATCTTGACTTTAGTATCAACACCTACAAAACTTCTGTCACTATTGAAGAAGTTGCAACTAATACAGCCAGGATATCATACTCCAATTTTTAAAGTTCAAAGCTGATGAAAGAAATGGCATTTGAATCAAAGTTTTACACATGGGAGTAAGTGAGAGGGTAGGACATTTTGTGCAACATGAAGTGCATGCTTAAAGCCACAGAAGATGAAGGGAAGAAGCTACAGGGTGGAGAACAGCTCTGGTTGTAAGAACTCAGGTAGGGTGAGGGAGTGTGGGAAAGAGTGTGCTCTGAGGTACTTGAGGCAGATCTTGGAGAATCCTGAATGCCAAGATAGGATTTTATAGAGCACAGTGCCATGCTAGGTGGGTGATCAGAGTCCGCAGTCTAGAGTAATATGGCAGAACCTTTAAGGAGCAAGTAGAGAAAAAAGAGTCAAAGAAAGAATAGGTGGATACAAACTTTGCAGAAACTAGTGGAGAAAAGTGATATAAAGAGGAATTCAATGGTTAACAGGTTATTCACAGGTATTCATTCCCTGAAAATTTCATGATGTCTTTGTTTTTAATAGCTGAATATTCCACTGTGTGAATGTACCATATTTTCCTGTATCCATTATTTGGTTGAGGGACATTTCCGTTGTTTCCAGTTCCTGGCTATTATGAATAAAGCTGACCCAAACAGCTTGAGCAGGTGTCCCCGTGGAATAATGCAGCATCTTTTGAGTATATGCCCAGGAGCGGTATAGCTGGGTCTTGAGGTACAATGCCAAATTGATTTCCAAAGTGGTTGTACACTCTTACTTGTTCCAAGTCTTCTCTAGCATATATGCTGTCACTTGCATTTTTGACAGTAGCCATTATAACAGGTGGAAGATGGAATCTGAGTCAGTTTGATTTGCATTTCCTTGATGTTTGAACATTTCTTTAAGTGCTTCTTAGTCATTAGAGTCTTCTTTTGAGAATTCTCTCTTAAGCTCTTTACTCCATTTTTTACTGGGTTATTTGGTTTGTTGGTGTCTAATTTCTTGAGTTCTTTATATAGTTTTGGTATCAACGTTTTGTCAGATATAGTGTTGGTGAAGATCTTTTCTCATTCTGTAGGCTGCTGTTTTGTCCTATTGATGGTATCTTTTGCCTTATAGTTTCATGAGGTTATTTACTAATTGTTGGTTTCTGTGCCTAAGTGTCGCGCCTACCCTGTCCAGCGGGAATAAGACACGGGACAATCAGATTTCTCCTCAGGACAGTTTACTCAGGAACTTGACGTGACCAATGGTACATGACGAATGGCAAAAGGCCGGCCCAGAGCCTCCCCGGAAGCAGCTACTTAAGCCCTGTCCTGGCCAATCACCGAGCTGCCCCGTGGCTCTCGCGTGACTACCCCAGGCGTTCTCAGGCTCAAGATCAAACAACAGCTGACACAACCTAGAACAGCTGAATTGGTCGATGCCGTCTTTAAAGAGCGGTTGAATGGCTCCCTACACCTAAGGTGTTGGTGTACTGCTCAGGAAATTGTATCCTGTGACAATGTGCTCAAGGCAGTTCACCACTTTCTCTACTATTAGATTTAATGTATCCAGTTTTATGTTGAGGTCATTCATCCACTTGGACTTGAGTTTTGTGCAGGGTGATAAATGTGGATTCTTCTCCATGTGGTCATCCAGTTAAACCAGCACCATATGTTGAAGATGTTTTCCTTTTTCCATTGTATATTTTTCGGCTTCTTTGTCAAAAAAATCAAATGTCTCTATGTGTATGGGTTTATTTCCAGGTCTTTCATTCTATTCCATTGATCAACCTGTCTGTTTTTATGCCAATGCAATGTGTGTGTGTATGTGTGTGTGTGTGTGTGTGTTTCTACTATTGCTCTGTAGTACAGCTTGAGATCAAGGATGGTGATACCTCCATAAACTCTTTTATTGTTCAGGATTGTTTTAGTTATCCTGGATTTTTGGTTTTCCTTATGAAGTTGAGAATTGCTATTTCAAGGTCTGTAAAAAATGTGTTGATATTTTAATTGTAGATTGCTTTTGGGAAGATGGTAATTTAGTATGTTAAGCCTACAGATCCATGAGAAGGGTAGATCTTTCCATCTTCTGATATATTCTTCAATTTCTTTCTTTAAAGACTTAGAGTTTTTGTCAGGCAAATGGATGGGACTAGGAAACATCATCCTGAATGTGGTAATCCAGATCCAGAAAGACATATTTGCTATATACTTACTTATAAGTCTATATTAGCTATAAAGTACAAGAAAACTATGCTATAGTCCGCAGACCTAAAGAAGCTAAGTAACAAGGAAGGCTTGAGGGAGGATGTTTGATTATCACTCAGATGGGGAAATAAAATAGAAATTGGAGAATGATAGAAGGAGATAGGGGGTGGTGAAAGAACAGGGGTGAGAATCAGGTGTGTGTGGGGGGGAGCAGAGTGAGGGGCCAGGAGAAGGCTGGTAGAGATAATAGAAACCAGTGGGGGAGAATCAATACAATGAGCTGGAGACCTGGGACAGGGGAAGCTCCTGGGCATCTGTGGGAATGACCCTAGCTGAAACTCCTGGTGACTGGGAATATGGAGACTTAAGTGGCCATTGCCTGTAGTTCAGCAGAACTTTCAAAGGAGACTTATTGGTGTCAATTCATTCTTCAGTCCATTGCTATCTTCTTTCTCTCTCCATCACACTAATGAAATGTATCTAAGTACATCTTCTGTAATTTCTTGGTGGCAAAGGCTGCCTTCATCCCTCTTGATTTGTATGTGTGTTATTTGACCAAACTTTTGTTTCTAGCTCAAATTCTTCCCATGTGAAAACTCAAATTTCTGCCTCAATGCTTCTGCTTGGAGTCTTTTGAACACCTCAAGTCCTACACCCTGCAACATTAAATTAGAACCCTCTTCCACAGAGTTTTTATAATCTAAGTTGCAGATAGAGCTGTCCCACCCTTGAACCCTTTCCACCTTTTCCTTATCAGTTGTTTAATAAATTCTATAATTCAACACACCATTTACCACTAATACCCTGAGTTCAAATGACCATAACTTCTTGTATAGATTTAATTAATAGTTTTGTAATTGGTATCCATTTTGCAGACTTGTATTTTCAACATATGAACAAGGGTAGTCTCTACTAAAGCAAAAATTTCTGAAATTAAATAAATTAAAAGAAAGGTAGGCCTCTACAAGATTGTATTACTTTCTTTCCAGAGGAAAACTTTAGCTCTATATGATGAAGATGAGGCCATAGCACAGCTACATTAGTTTGCAATCCTTAGGAACATTTTTACATATTTAACAGTTTATGTGAATCTCATGATATATCTTGGAGTTTGAAGCTTATGACTTCCATGTTTCTGGGAATCAAACCAGCTTTAAGAGGTGAAATGGGTCCATCCATCCATCCATCCATCCATCCATCCACCCATCCATTTGTCCATTTTCCATCCATCCATCCATCCATCCATCCATCCATCCATCCATCTATCCATCCTTTCAATATTTAATAGGATCATGCAATGTACCAGTTTCAGACTTTAAAGTTCCTTAATCAGTCCCAGTAAAGTTCAAGGTTCAAGGATATTTTCCTATACAGGTGCATAAGGCATACCCAGTCCTTTTCAGATGTTTTATTGTGTGTATGAATTAGAAACATGTGTGGAAATTTTACTTATTATTGAATTTGGAATATTATTGTACTTACCATATCATATTGTTATATTTATAACTGTACAGAAATTATGGCACTTTATATATATTGATACTCAATGTATATGTTAAATAAATAAATGGATGGGTGAATATAAGGATATTCTCATCCTACCACTTGTGTAGGGGTGGAATGAGATTATGATATAAAAAGTCTTTGGAGGGATAGCTTTAGAGTTCTTATCTCACATCATGTTTGGAAATGAGGACTGAGAAGGAGGTGTTAGATCCGCCTCTCTACAGAGCAACAGCGCTTAGTTATATTATAACCCTGTCTGTTTTTACCCACTATCTCAAAGTGTTCTATATTCAATGAGATAAAAAATTGAGGTGTATGATGGTCCAAATAAAATTTTTTACCCAAATTAACCGTAAAGGACTATTAAATGTGAAAATTGAAATATCTAATCTTACAATTTCGGGTCTTCTGATTCTATTATCGTGTTACAATGGGTCGACAATCTTCGTCTTGATCTTAAATATGACTCCGGAAGCGACTCTCACATGTTTTATAATACAGTGACTTTATGATGGAATGTTTAGCTGCAGAGCAATTTATACAACAATAAGATAATAAAAGTTACATAGGACTTGGTCATTTATGTGATACATTATCGTAATACTCCTATACCAGCAAAGCAGCATTGAAAGCACAAATTATAAATGAGAAAATCACTCCCTTCATTGTTCTAGACATTCAGAAATCCCCAGGGACACAGACCTAGCAAATTCAGAAGCCATGCTCTTCTTCAGGCTTAACATCTTTGACTCCTTCACCTTACTCTCCACATCCTTCTTCTCTGTCAGGCTGTTATGCTCCAGGAAAGCTATACAATGCATTTCAGGTGGCCTATCCCCAGATTACTAGAGGAGACAGCCTTTTAACTTCCACATATTTCCAAGTGGAGAGATTTTCTCACCTACAAAAGCTGTGAATGCTCCAGGGACATGACTTGTGGGGAACAGAGCCAGTGTGTCATGAATTTGACAAAGTCCCAACTTTGTGTTGCTCAAGTTATCAGGACAAAACCTTCTTGCATGTGCCCATTGGCCTATGTGTACCATAATCAAAGTAGAATTTGCAGGGGCTGCCATGGTAACATGATATGTGTAGTGATCTTTTCACATTAAAAATTTGGTTTAAAATTCAGTTATTATTCTTGGGCAACTTTTGAAGTCATATGACTACCACAATTCTGACAAGTGCTAGAAATGCTATTGGCCTGTGTGGAGGGAGATTGATATCATCTAAGACTATTTGTGCTTCTTGAGACTTTTAAAGGTAGGTGTCATTTCTTAGAGCAAAGGGTAGGGAAATGGGGTGGAGGTTTGCAGAGGGGAAGGTTAAGGGGGACAAGATTTGAAATGTAAATAAATAAAATAACCAATTAATTAAAAAGAAAAGAAAATTGTCGACATATCAAATCAAAGGGGAAACAAAGTTTTAATGGAATTCATATTTAAATATAACAGGAATGGGCTCTAGTTTTAAAAGAGGGGTATTAAAAGGGGGAAGTATCACTGATTTATTCCATTTAAATTCAATGCTATTCAGTTTAATAATTCTTGTAAGTACAATAATTATTACATTTGTTTTAACTATATAAAACATCTTATTGTGAAGTAATATGAACAGGAAAGTAGGATAAATCTAATTAATTTATTCTTTTATTTGTTCATTAACTAATTTTTTAAATTGGGTAACTGCTACTAAATAGTCTTACGCCATCATCTCCAATCATTATTGCTATCACCATGCACTGAGTCCAGGCTACAGGAGAGAGGTCCTGGTCCCACAGGGGTCTCTCCAGGGCTGATGGTGAGTGTCAACAGCCCAAAACAAACACACCTGGGCCAGGAGTCTGCCAAAGCAGGAACTCAACTTTATGGTATCAGCCTCTTGTTTATATAAGCTCAGAACATTGGGAGGGGGATTTTTGGTGAGGTAAGATCACATGGGAGGCAGGGAAGGGTGATGGAGGGTATGGAGTGACTGACAGGACCAATGTCAAAGCTCTGCATCAGCAACAGTGGGGCAGAAGCAGAGTCAAACTGGTCTTGCTGAGTCAACCGATATGGAAGTGACTGAGTCTCAAAAGTTAAGCCAAAACTAACTAGTACCCCCAGAGCTCATGTCTCTAGATGCATATATAGAAGAAGATGGCCTAGTTGGCCATCATTGGGAAGAGAAGTGCCTTGGTCATGCAGACTTTATATGCCCCAGTACAGGGGAACGCCAGGGCCAAGATGTAGGAGTGGGTGGGTAGGGGAGCAGGGCAGGGGATGGGGGAGGGTATAGGGGACTTTTGGGATAACATTTGAAATGTAAATGAAGAAAAGATCTAATAAAAATGGGAAGAAAAAAAAAAAAAACCTCGAGCCAGGCTAGGGTTTGTCCTCAAGGTCCAAACCAGTGCCAAAATGGAGCCCAACAGCGTCCTTGTCTAGGTGCTTGAGAAATGATTAATATATTGGAATAGAATCTACAGTGGCATGGGCTTAAAATTCAAGTTGTCCCTGACTCTTTTTTCTGCTGGCTGTCTAGATACTTCCCAATATGATTATTCATTATTCATGAAAGCAGACTTTTTCTTTTCAATCTCTTCTCTTCTCTTCTCTTCTCTTCTCTTCTCTTCTCTTCTCTTCTCTTCTCTTCTCTTCTCTTCTCTTCTCTTTTCTCCCCTCCCCTCCCTGTCTCCTCTCTCCCCTTCTCCTCTCCTCCTTTCCCTCTCCCCTCTCCCTCTCCTCCTCTCCCTCTCCCCTCTCCCTCTCNTCCCCTCCCCTCCTCTCCTCTCCTCTTCTCTTCTCTTCTCTTCTCTTCTCTTCTCTTCTCTTCTCTTCTCTTCTCAGGACTATACCACTACTTTAATTTGGTCCTTTCTTCTTATCATGCCTCAGAGAAAAATTATCTCATACAATTACCAGATAAAACCATTACAGCAGGATGATTGATTATATGGTTGTCTAAGCACTTTATCATTCCATAAGCTCATAGTAAGTTTAAAGTAATAGTTTATGCCACTTGCTGATAAAGTTTAAAAAGTTACAGCAGAATTGTTTACATGTCTTTCCATTAAGATTAGTACCAGACTAAACATTCCTTATCTACTTGCTAGCTTTACAAGTTAAAGCAATATCTTTTATGACACAAATTAGCACAGTTTTGTCAAGAGACAAGTAATTTGTCTTGTGCCTTATTACTTTGAATTCTTGTATAGACAAACTAATCAATCCATCTTTTACTTTCTGTCCCTGTACCCATCATAAATTACCTATTCCAATTTTATGGCCTTTAGTTACCAGATAGTTGCTTCATTCCTAACCTAGAAGGAATGTTTTCCATGATCATAATCCTAAATTGATATAAGTAATCTCTAGACTCCTATAGAATAAAGGGTGTAAGCAGAGCTCTCTCGAACTTCATGCATCATGGGATAATTTCACAGAAAAAGAAAATAGGCTCAGAACAAATCTCTTTTCCTAATTACATTTACTACCAACTCTAAAGCCAGCAGTGCAGATGAATCAGAAATAACTCTAAAATAGGAGTCAACAAACACTCAATGAGAATATGACAATGATCTGGAAGGTCCAAGAGTAAAGATGTTGATCCTTGTAGGACCGGAGGAGACAGGACCCTGGAAATCAAGAGATAAGAGATAAGATTTGTGGTTGTTGTTTTTAGCTGAGATGAAATATTCTTGCCCTAAGAACAGTATCCAAACTCCTGCTATCCTTGAATGTCTGCAACCAAAACTTTCATATATGTTGGGGATAAAACAAGAATGAAAAACAAACAAACAAACAAACAAACAAACAACAAGAACCCAAGTAACATCCCAATGTTGTTACTATTCTCCAGAGGTTCAGGGTAGAAAGATATTTAAACACATATAATACTGTTGAGACTATGTTGAGTCTCATTATGCAGAAACAAAGTAGCTTTTTAATTAACAAAACCATTTAAGTTTGGACAGTGTTAAGATTATAAATAAAAGAGATCACAGTGGTTTCATAGAGATGCTGGTGTTTGGGGTTATGACATCAAGCTAGAACCCTGAACAAGTAACACTGAAGCAAGGCATAATGATCACAACACTACCTGAAGCTCAGCCCTAGTGTACTCTGAACACAAAGACTGCTGGATGTGTTCTTTCGGCTTCTCTAGCCTTTCCAAGCCCTCTCTATTCTAAACTAAAGACAGCTCACTTGGGGGTTTCATGTTAAGCCTTATGCAATTCTGATGTTGGTGATCAGTTCCTTCTCTAAACAGAGAAGTATAGATGCTCTTTAACTTCCAGGTTGGGGTTAGTCAATGCGGTGCTCTTACAAGACACAAGAATGAGAGAGAAAAGACTCTTTTAATTGCCTTCTAAACTGGTTCCTCCCTGTGGAGTCACTTTAGCCCAGTTATATCCCTTTCTGTGGCTTTCTCATCTTCTATCAGATGATCCTTTCAACAGAACTCATTTGCTTTTGGCTTTGGTTAACACTCGTTTCCTGTTATGCTCTGCAGGTCTTAGCTGACAACAGCTAACTTGGGTGCAAGTATTACTAACACCAGACACTGAATTGTACCTTGTATTTTCCCTCCATCCTGCCACTGTCTAACTGTTCTTTTGTTAAGTTCTCATTAGATTTCTTTTGGTATATAGGGAATAAATTTGGATAATTTAGAATACTGAGGTGTTCATGTGACTGGTGTTTGCTCAGAAATAGGAAGTGAAAAAAAGGGATGAAATTTGAAAAAGAAGCTGAGATCAAATTGTGCAGAATCTTATAGATCATCATAACTAATTTAAATGTTACTTCAAGTATAATAAAAAGCCTCTGGAAATAGAGAAAGGAGGAGTTAAGAATGTCAGGAAAGAATGAACTCTCAACACATTTATCATGTGTATAAAGGAAAACTACTGATTTGTTTGAGTTAATTTTATATCTAGACTCTTTGCTGAAGTTGTTTATGAGCTGAGGAATTCTCTGGTGGAACTTTGGTGGTTGCTTCCGTAGTCTATCATATCAACTGCAAACAGTGACATTGCACTTCTTCCTTTCTAATGTGTATCCCTGTGATCTCCTTTTGTTGTCTAATTGCTCTAGTGAGCATTTTATTAAGGATTTTTGCATAGATATTCATAAGCAAAATTGGTCTGAAGTTCTCTTTCTTTATTGGAAGAGTTAGGGGAAGGACTGGAAAAGCTGAAGGGGATGGCAACCCTATGGGAAGAAAAATATTGTCAACTAACATGGACCTCCTGGGAACTCCCAGAGACTAAACCACCAACCAAAGAGCATACATGGGCTGGTCCAAAGCCCTGGCACATATGTAGCTGAGGATTTCCTTGTTTGACCTCAGTATAGGATGCATCTAGTCCTGTAGAGATTTGATGTCCCATGGAAGAAGGATGGGGGATGGACATCCTCTCAGAGGTGAAGCAGAGGGCCATAGGGTGAAGAACTCTTGGAGAAGGGACCAGGAGGGAGAGCAACATATGAGATGAAAATAAATATATTATTAACCTTCAAAGTTAACAAAACAGAATGAACCTTAAGATGTGTTTAATACTTAAAAACAAGAAAAAAATAAAAGGGAATATTTTAATCAAGAGGTCTAGTTGTACAAGGTAGTTATAGGAATAGGACATAGGGAAAACTAGATATTTAGTATTTCACAAAATAAAAAATAGTATAAAATGCGCTATTTAGTTAATTTTTAAAATCAAAGTAAACAAACATTGTTTAGTTCATTACTTTATTTTTTAAGCATTCTTCTTTTTGCCTAATCTCTCCCCAAAGCATTACGTATTCAACAATGTCCAGCTATTCATGCCTGTATTTCAAGAGTAAAACAAAAATTTCATATGGTAATACAGGTTTTTTTTGTCCATAATTACATTGCTCCCAAACTTATCTCTTCCCAATTGGTGAGGAATTTTCTTTTTTTTCAAAGCCACATTTTATTTATTCCTATCTGCAAACATTTCTGGTATCATTTGGAATACTGTACTTCTCTAATTACTATAATTTTCAACTCAAGGGTTATTGGTTTCAAATTGTTGCCCCTATTGTCACTGTTTTAGAGACAGTATGAAATCAGAAGTCTAGTGAGAGGTCTTTAGATCAATTGGGGATTTGTCTTCAGAAAGTATTAAGGGAACTCCTAAGTTATCAAGAAAATAAGTTTATATAAGCAGCAGCCTGACCAAGGAGTCCCTGTGTGGTGTCATGTTTGATGCCAGGATCTGTCATTCTCAGCAGATGCTCATGTCAATGCCATTTGGTTCCCACCAGAGACTGGATCAATGTTGTAGCTGATCTTAAACATTCAGTATCCAAAATTATGTCCTGAATCTTTTCTTCAAAAAGTTATCTTGTCTTGGGCATTTCATTAGAGAAACAGAAGGCAGATCAAATATACCAGCAAACTCAGTATTTAGAGATAAATGTAAGATTTTAACTAATACATATTAATTTCTAATTCCTGCTTTCTCAGTAATTAGTTTGGAGACCTTGAATAATTTGTTAAAACACTTCAAGCCCTGCTTATACATTTATAGAACAAAATAATAACATCTTTATGTAAGAATTAAGAGAATGTTTTATACTACTTTTCCTAGGGACAATGTTTTATACTACTTTTCCTAGAGAACAAATGTTTATCTACCTAAGACAGGATACCAAAAATATATCACAGCATTTCATCCAACTCCAATGAATTTATTGGGCATACTTATGTTAATTGGATGAACAGTTAATAAAAGAGAAATAGTGACTTAAAACACCTGCATCACCTACCCCATCATTGGTAATATTCTTGTGAAAACTATGTTGCCTTTGGCTAACTTTTCCATTGCCTATGTTTCTGAGCACCTCCTGACATCCTAAGATTATCTGGAGCTGAGAAGTCAGGGAGAGTGTTGGGAGTAATCCCAGGACCTTTTCCCTTGTCTTTTTTTCTAGAGAGAGTGTTACAATTACCTATCCTAATTTTCGTATTGTTTTGCTTAGTTTGTTACCATGACTAGTAGGGCCAAGGTTATTCTGTAGGTCAACCCTAAAATCTTTGCTACAGGATAATAACGGTCAGGTAAGGTTAGGAGCAAATAGTTATATTCCAACAAAATGACTTAAATGTAAGCAAAGAACATACTACTTTTTAAAAAAAAATACAGTTATATAACGGATAGGTCAGATATCCAATTTTCTAGGTAAAGAAACAGACATGGACATGTTCAAAGAAATAAGAACATTCACTAAATCTATTAGAGTAAGAAAAATAAACAGAACCTGCCCTTCCAGTTCAGTTACAAGTCTTCATAACATTCAATCCCTACCAGACAGGAATCTGCACTAAATGTGGCTCCCAGTCACCTTCTGTGGTCCTCAGAACAACTACTCAGTTGCTTATTGTTCCTAGAACACACAATACATTGCTACTTCTTGGCACACGCGCTGTCTTTGCCTATGAGATCCTCCCTGTTTCCCATCCTGGAAGCACTGCATCAGGAATCTCTCAACATTCAACCCAAAGTTTTTAACCTTGAATTATTTCTCCATACTGCATGTAAGATGTTTCCCTTGCTCCCATGCTCCCAGGCATAACCTTGCTTTTGTCCAACATTTGGTACAGTTGTCTGTCTCTGTTTCAGCTGCCTTTGGTGCAGTTATATTTATCATTGCACTGACTACATGCTCCACAGGAGCAGGCCAGGTGGCCATCTCTGTATCTGCCCAGTGCCTAGACAGAGCCTGACAGGCAACAGGGAATATTTGATAATGTGATGAATGAATGAACTTTTCTAGATTCTTTTAGGGTCAAATCCAGACACCTCCATATGAAAGGAAATCTAACTTAAAGATTTCCTCAGAAAAGAATCAGGCCAAATCATCCACATATATTTAGTCATAGGGAGGAAAGTAGAAAAACAAAAACAAAGATAGGGAAGTCAGCAATTACTGAAATTATCACTCTTTAGGACACAACCCTTAACGTGTTATTTTCCCAGCAGCAACTCCCTCTCCATTTTATCTCCATATGTCATTTGTCAACACATACTGAGCTGGTTCTCTAAGCAAAATAGCCTCAATGCAATGGGAAACAGTTTAGCTAGAAAAAAAGGATATATCCCTCATGGTGAAAGGCATTTTAGCAAGCCTATGCAGACATCTGAGCAGTGGGCTCCAGTCACACTTTTTTTGAGTTGTTTCCCTACCTGTAATGTATAGGGTATAGACTGTCTTGGTCCACACAGCAGCAAGGCTGATTACAGTATGAGGAAAATAGTGAGAAAATGCTCTGAATACTCTGACTTTCCCTAAATTTAGAAGCTATGGGAAGATTATCAGGGGGCAGAGATTCTTGAGACAACATGTTACTAGCTGCTGTTGGCTATGTGCAGGCAATGGGAACTGTGATAGAACTCTGTGAAAGAAGATAATATGAAAGGTTATTTTAGAGGCTTTGGAGGAGGAAACCTTTTGAGTGCTTTGAGCCAACCATTGAAGAAGCACTGGAAAATATTGCAAGGCACAAGGATTACTTTTCTGTATTCCAAAATCTATAACAGTAAAAATTTCAAAACCTACTTTTAATGAGGGTTCTTAAGCATGTTAACCTTTGTCTAGCACACCAACCACCAGAGGTAGTGGGAAAGAAAGGATACAGGGGAAGTTGACATGTTTAGAAATGGTTCTTTGGAGCAAATCCCATCTCTGTTGTCAAGAAATCAGTAATTCAGTACAAAGGTCAGCAGCGACAGCTTGATCTACTCTCAAATACTTCATGGATATCCCAACAGTCCAGTTCAATACAGTTGAGATAACAAACACACACAAATCAGTAACAGTGGCATGACCTAGCAAGAACAGCCAGGCCTCAGCCTTGACACAAGTCAGCAAGAGGAACCAACAGGAATGCCAGGAGAAGTTCTCAGCTGTGCCTCTCTCAGCGAAGCAAAGATCAGTGAAGACACAAGACCAACAAGTGTTGTACAGCCAGCTCTATAAGCAAGCCCATCCCAGCCTCTCTCATAGCCCATTGGGCCTATTTATACTCCTACTAAACATCAGATGTCCTGCAGGAGTATTGCCTCCCACATGTCTCATCTTAGCAGATGAGTCTGTCTCAGCTGACATCATCACACTGTTACCCAACCTGAGTCCAAGAAAGCAACAAGAAACCTCAGAATACCACCAGAAGGTTTTTGGTGAGTTTCTCTTTATGGAATCCCAACAAATGTAGCTCAACTTCACAATTCAAGGCAGACCAATGCCTTATATATGTGTCATTAATGGAGAATCCTTCATCATGTGTCCTTTCTTGTTTTAACAGAACATCCTTTCTCCTGTGTCTGCTTCAGTGAAATGTTCTTTCACAAGTCTCCCTTAGCTTTTACCTGTGTCTACTTCAGGAAAACACTCCTTCACATGTTTGCTCGAGCAAAACACCATCTAACACAGCTGACTCTCCAAAGAACCTTTATGTTTTCATTTCAAAAATCACAGAATAGGCATGAGGGAGGAATGAAGACACAGAGAAAGTAGGAAAAAAAGAAAGAAACGTGGAGACAGTAAGAGGGCAGACAGTCTAGGTTCAGGCGCTCTTGTTTAAAAGCAGCCTGGATCTAACATTAGGTTTAATGAGAATTGAGCCCTCACTGTCTTCTTGTATCCTACTTATACCTCACAGTCCCAATCAAAGGCCTAAATCATTTCAATGACTTTCTATAGAGTTAACACTTGTGTACACATATGCACATGTGCACACATTCAACACATACATGTACACACACACACACAAACACACACACACACACACACACACACCCTGCTATTCCCTCAGATCTATGGTAAATAAAAGTGACAGAATACCACATATAAATGAGACATAATAAGACATGACATTTGACTTCAAGGCCTAAACTGACACAAACTGTCATACAATAAATCAGCTTAGTGGTAAGTGATATAAAGAGAAGAATTCAAAAGAAAGAACACATGAACAGTGATCTACTAACTGCTTGCAGAAAGAAGTATGTCACAGCCAAGAAGGCACTTGGGTTATGAGTTGAAAGACGGGTAAGAGTTTCCCAGGGTGACTGGCAGAAGGACTGGGTATGGGGCTGGTAGCTGCAGTAAAAGAAGTGGCCAGGATCAAAGCTCCAAAAACACCATTCCATAGATGAACAGAAAAGGCAGGGGGAGGGTGCAGAGGACAAGGCAGATTTGTATCAGCTGAGCTACATGAAGAGGCTACTCCAGGGTCAGAGAAACAAAAACAAGGACTGGGGGGGCCTCAGGGACAAGGGCTTCCTTACAAAGTCATGTTGTAAAAGACAATCATTCAGTTATGAGTATCATTAGAGGAGCAGCACAGGGGAGAATAATCTTTAAATATGGGAAACAGGTGCCAGGTTCAGGGTACAAGCCTGAACCTCAGCCGCCCTGGAGGGTGAGACCAAAAGAGAACATGGGCAGGACCTGCCTGATTACTCAGTGAGTTCCAGGCTAAGCTGGACAACTTTGTGAGACACTGTCTCAAATAAAAGTAATAGAAGGGTAAGATAGGGATCAGAGATGCAAGATTTGTCTAACATGTGGGAGATCCTCATATCGGAACACACACACACACACACACACACACACACACACACACCTTTGTGCCTTGGTATCTATGTGAGTCAGTGTGACAGTTGTCAACTAGGCTATAGATGAACTCTCCTTTGAGGGATTTTTCTTATTCAGATTATTTGCAGCAATAAGATCCACTATAGAACTGGGTAGTATCTATAGATAGCAGCCCACATTATGGGATATGGAAGAAGAAAACTGTCTTCTGCCTGTTTGCTTTCTCTTCCCATGGAATCTCCATCTACCCTGTTTGGGGGGTATTCCTTTACTAGTATTAGAACCCAGCTTCTTTGAGATTCTGACCTAGACTTAAGGCTAGCCTTCTAGGAATCCTCTGGAGCTTCAACACTACATCAGGGCTGCTGCGGCATTCAGCTCTGTGGAATGAACAACTATCAAATCCTCAGCATTTCCAGTATGAGGCAGTCACTGATAGACCAGGTCAATTGATCACATCCTGTAAGCTATTATAATAAATGGCCTTTTAACATACATATATTGATTTTATTAGTTCTACTTCTTTTGAAATTTCTCACTAATTCAGATAGGTAGTAGCTTCTTCTTCTTCTTCTTCTTTTTCTTCTTCTTCTTCTTCTTCTTCTTCTTCTTCTTCTTCTTCTTCTTCTTCTTCTTCTTCTTCTTTCTTCAATTATGTCTGTCTGTCTGTCTGTCAATCTATCTGTCTATCTATTTCTTCTCAGGTTTGTGGTTCTGGTTCTTGTTCTTCTTGCTCTTGCTCTTCTTCTTTTCTTCTTTTTTCTTCAATTCTCTCTGTCTGTCTCTATCTATCTATCTATCTATCTATCTATCTATCTATCTATCTATCATCTGTCTATCTCTTCTCAGGTTTGTTAATTGGATTGGATTGTTTGCTTTTGCTTTTGTTTAATCATGTACTATCTTCTCTCCCACTATTCTTGCCACCCAGTATTATTTAATGTCTCTGTTTCATAAATTAAAGACCATGGGAAAACTGCCTGTTTTGAATCCCAGTGATACTCTTTGTCAGTTCTTTTAATTTATAAAACAATTCTCAAATCTTTCACAATTCAATATTTTTATTCACCAATAGGAGCAATATTAGTAGCTATAAATTTATTATGTATCCTAGTTATAATAGCTGATTTCTTCTGACATTCAATACATTTGAGGCCTAATCTTAAACATTGTTTGCTATCTCATTTATTTCTTAGGTAACTATTATAGCTCAGGTAGTATTTCTGTTCCTATTTTATATGCAAAGAAAGATTAAGACTTTTGCTTCACTTCTTTTGTATCAGACAGAGACCATTAGAGAAAGCCATAACTACTTAAAATAACTGATTATGTGGTGCCCAGTTTCATTTACTACACCTACAATACAAATCCTATTCTAAGACTCAAGGAACATTATGGAAGAGGGTGTGGAAAGGATTTAAGAGTCAGAAGACCAGGAAGTCTCCTGAGAGATGTTTTTTCTAGGTATGACAGGGAAGCTATATCCATTAAATCTCAATGATGTGGCTGCCTACACAAGACCTGCACAGAGACACCAGTTATATGCTAATATTGATGGGAAGAATTTTATAGTGTTCCATTCCTAGATGAAGAGATATAAGCAATTATTGGATGCTGAGACAAAGAGAATTTTTCCCTTGGGAATATGCTGCCAATTAGTTATTTAATATCAGGTTGTCAGCATCATGAAAAACATATACATTCAAACAACTTTGAACGGACTCAGTAAATTTTCTTTATATATTTATTCTTGTATGTTAAAGAAAAGAAGGCCAGCAATTTAAAGAGGATATGAAAAGGACTGGGAAGAGAAGGGGGTAAGACATATGTGTTAATTAAAATTACAACGTAAAAAATAGTTTGGCCTCAAGTCACACAGATTTAAGTAGGAAACTCAGGATTTGGAAGTGAATACTTTGCCAGAAGAGCCTGTGGTCCTACCCAAGAGGGTGAGATCATCTGTTCAAATACCTGACACTGTATGGGGTCACAAAGTAAATGTGTTCATTATCATTTCAATAACTCTGTCAACTGAAAAAAGGAACTGAGTATCTTATTTAATAAGTGACTATGTAAACAAATAAACAAATATGGTAGAAAGAAACAACCAGGTTCAGTGTTGACTCCTCCTCTCCATGAGGCTGCTAGTGTGGAATTGGCATTTATGAAGTGGGATGTGGTGGTGAGTGTCACAGTCCATTGTGTATACTTGACACAGGGGTACCACTGTCCAGAATCCATGAATAGAATACTGAGAAAGGACCCATAGGACTTCCAGGAAATGTGATGGCCCTAAATAACTGGGCTGTTGAGGGCAATCTATCTTTTCCCCTACTTTATCCATTATCACAATAGCTAATCTAAGATTCTTGCAGCAGTGCTGAGCAGCTGGGCAACCTTGCACTTCCAAGCTAAAAGTAAGAGGACTGGGGACAGACAGAGTCACAACTCATTAGCTTCAACAAGCTCAGTGTGGAGGGCAACACAAAGCTGATGCTTCTGACCTGATGGAGGAGCCACAAGGGCAAGAAATATGCCTCAGCGAAGCAGAAGGTGTTAGAGGCAGAGGAGGATATGGCCTTTCTGCCAACAGACATCTGCACAAGGAGACACCACAAACATGCTTCTCCTAACCGTCCTGCAGAATAACATCAAAAATACACATCCTGGAGATTCTTGGTATAGGATAAAGGTGTCTGCATTATCAGGAAGTTTAAATGCCTTGCCTCTAACACAGAGATAGATATAAATAGAACAGCAGTATTTAGCCGAGAACACTGTGATTCTAAACCTTGTGCTATTTCACATCTACGCAGTGACATGATCACATGTGAACATTGTAAGACATGTGCCCAATATTAGGCTACTGCAACACATGAGTCTGGGCACGAGATAGAGTTAGTAGTTTCACTGTGTTTCTTAAATGCTATCATTGATAGCATTTCCTATGAGGGGTATGCCTGACTTAGAGAAAAGGCTAATCTAATCAAGGTTACACAATTAATATCTGGGCATATGACTTTCCATAGAAGCTTATGTGAGAAGAAAAGTTGTGGTTTCCAGGTACCAGTAAAGACTGTATCTTTAAGGCCAGCCTGAAGGTCATCTACTAAGAGGCCTCATGTGTCTATTTAAGGGAGAAGCAGACTAATTATAGCTCATTGAGGAACCAACTGCTGATGTACAAATGTAATATAAAAAATAACCAACATTTTGTTGGAGAAAATGGAGAGCCTATAGGCTTAAAGAATAGAATATTCTTCAAGCAGAAAAACAGGGGAGTGACTTTGGCCATATCTTGAGCTGGATGAGAGGAATCCCAGACAACCAGCTACCTCTAATACCCCACTATGTACTGCTCTCTGTCTGTATTCTAGCAGGGTTATCATTCTGAACCCTCAGAGGGTATATATGACTACCAGATAGCAGGTAATAAGACCCAATGCAAGTAATCTGGATTATTACAAAATCAGGCGTCCTGACTGTCACTCATCAGCTGAGTGATTCAGGTACAAAATTATCTTACTTCTCCAAGTTTTTTTTTTTCATATTGGCAATGAAGATCATAACTGCTTTTGGGGACTATAGGAGGATTAAAGGTAACACACATGTACACACACACACACACACACACACAATGTTCCTCTAGTATAGCAGCACAGTAGGCTTCAACTATTATACTTGCTGCTCTTGTTAATATTGCTACTATAACTTTCAGTATTTACTTGTAAAGTAAAAACCATGTCACAAGTGTTTCCATGGCTCTTTGCAGAATCCAGCTATTTCTGTTGCAGGGACATAAGTTTTTTTGACAATTGTGGAAACAACACTTGTTTTCCTGAAGTGAGTGCATTCAGTTCCCACCTAGCACCCTACCTGCCTACTGTGGATGTTCTTCTAAGGGAGATGTGGGAAGTATTTCTTTCAGACTTTTCACCAAGCCAGAAATTTCTTTAATAACTTCAGTAATGCCCAAACTTGGGTATCTGAAATGTGTTTGAGTGCTATGCATCCCCAGGTAGGACACCATGAAGATACGTTCTGGGTATGTCTCATGCCTATCTTTAAATGTTCTGAGGCCCTGTTGGTACCTGTGATTATTCATGTCTGGCAATGAGAACTTGGCAGGGTCTTCCTGTTCCCTTTTTTCATAGTCAAGATACTCTCTTTTACCTGTGGTCCCAGATTCCAGATAACCAGACACCCAGAGGACAGGTACAATTTATAGGTACAGAATTATCCTGGGCCACAGTTCCAGGAAGATGGCCAGTCTAGATTATTTCTGTTGATGAGAATGGAATTTATTTTGTAGAATTTTGCAATATTGAACCACCAGTAATGGTGCCCAGACTCTTAGTTCATGACAATACCATGTAGGAGATGGTTAACATTTTAATGAAGGAAAGCACATTGCATAGGCAGTAAATGTGGACTAAAGATTAAGAGTATTAGACAAATATTCATTGGAAAGAGTGATGGTTTCCATTTGTGCTACATGATTGTTAGTGGTATATAACAAAAGAAATTCACATCTTCCTATATAATCAAGATACATATTTCATTTATGTTGAACAACAAACATCATAGGAATCTTTGAAAGAGTCCACTAGAAACCAATGTTTGTGGGCATATACTGAATGCTGAAGCACCATTAGCAATGATGCAGTCAACACTAAATAAATGGTACCTGGAGACCGGACGTAAGAACTACTTTGTTTTGGCACAAAAGTGTCATAAAGAACTGTGTGCTGCAAATAATCTAGGTGCTGCTGCTTCACTCTCTGAGTGGGAAGCATAGAAACCGCTATGAAGCACACATTTGGCAATGATTCACGTGAGTAGGTGGTGCCTGGCACTGGGACAGAGCTAGAACAATAGAGACAGACAATATTTCCTCTCTGTCCATGTTCCAAATTCATGATCTTCAGGTGGAGCTGAGAATGATGATATAGAATTTCTAATAAAATTTTATATAGACAAAGGCCTGGTTCAGGGTCATATAAATATGTGCAGCTGGTGATATTAAACATGGGGTCACCTCAACAGAGAGACAATGAAGGAAACCTTGAAGGAGTGCTTACAGAACTGTCATCCTCCCCTCACAATTGAAGGGTCATTCCACCTCTCACCAACAGAAATCCTTGCAGCTGTCAAAACTGAAGCTCCAAAGCAATTTGTCACAATTCTTTCTTGTGCTCACAATGTCATACAAGACTGAGCAGCAGAATTTTAATATATTATACACTCTACTGTATAAAAGAAAGATAAAAAGGACCAAAAGGAAATAGGATAAAATCCCAAGTAGCCCCTTTAAGAGAAGAAATCTGAGGGGATTTTCCTGCGTTGTGTATATATTTTCCACTACTTTCTAAGTTTGCATCAAATGTGCTCTCTGGTTTTATCTTTCTTCTCATTGAGCATCAAACACCCTTCTCTTCTCTGCACAGTGTTCTCTTTTCCATATAGACCCATCCCCAGCTATTTACTTTAAACAAGCTGTCTTTGAGGTATCACTAGAAGCACTCTTACTGAGTCCTCAAGATTAGAGTCAAAGCTCTTTTATTAACCCCCACATTATCTAATAGGTCCTTACCACTCCACATGTAAGTACAAGCTGGCTTCCAGTCCTGCACTTCAAAATGCCTGCCACTGTTTGGCAGCTCTGAACAAGTGAGCTGTGAAGAGCACTGGTTCCATAAGCTACTCCAAGGGAAGAAGAAGGAAAGGGAAGAGATGCACAAATCAAACAATCTCAGGAAATGCTGTGTGTGCTGGTCCCCTCTAAATAATTATAATGTCCATTAGCAATATTCCAAGCCTGTAAAAGGTACTGATATAAAGAATCTTGTTAACTTATTTTTAATCCAGTACTTCTCACACTTATTTAAATATGAATTCTTCCTTTATGTAACACCCATTAACATCTATTTCCCAGAACACTTTAGGAAATTCTGGGTTTAAGAGATAAGGCTTCCAATAGATAGAATTTTATGGTGAATAAGAAGTACTAAAAATACTAGAATGGCAAAAATTGCAACAAAATATCAATTCTGATGAAGTATAGTGAGTGGTATATACCAAGTATTTTATATAACTATTAGCTTATTTGATTTTTACAAAAACTTTAAGAAATAAAAACTATTCCAATCATATTACCTGGAATTAAATACAACAGGAGAGTCATGTTTTACTTCACAATCTCCCTCTTAACAGCATGCCACGACCCAGAATGCCACAAACCCTCCTTTCTGTGGTAGACTAGGAGATGAGATGGCCACAGTCCTCTCTACTAGTCACCCTCCTGTCCTTTCTTTGACTTCTGTGCTCTTTTATTCTTTCTCTCTTTGGTGCCTTTCTCAAAGATTCTTTGTGTCTACTCTGTCTATCATCTGAAGATCCTAAAGCTTCAGAGATGAATCAGAAATTACTTCTGTTCTCAAACAGCTTTTAATCTAGACCACAAGTCAATCTGCTTCTAAGGCTGGGACAGCTTAAAAAGCCTATAAGATAGAGAACAGTCCTATAGATCAAGAGCTTCCAAAAGGGTGCTGATTTAAGGTGAAAGCCCCATCTACAGATGCTTCAATCAGCCATATCTGAGATGACACATTTTGGATCACAGAAGAGGTGGACAGTTTCATACTTTTGAAAAAAAAATCTAAATTAAGGTTCTTTCACCAATCAGACTGACAAATTTTAGGGTAAGTAGAACTACTCTAACTTGAATATTCCCTGGATTTATGAGAGATGAACAATAGTACAAGAATCTACCTGAGAAACAGGTAGAAAATTTTACTTACATGGAATTTACAAAGTATATATAATTCAAGGAAGCTAGAAACCTGAACTTTATTTATAAATAAACTGACAATTAAACAGGTAAATAATGTCCCTGAATTGTCTTATCATATTGCCATTCAAAGTGCTCTATTAATGGTTCATAATCGACATGGAGAGTCATGAGATCTAGGACCTTTTCTTCTTTTCTGCCCTTATCCCCAGCCCCAGGGCACAGTACTGGGTGCATTACAGAAGCTAACTACAGGTTTAAAGAAGGAAAATGGGAGGAGAGAGGAGGAAAGCCATGAAGGAAGGAGATGTAGAAAAGACAGCAGAATAATAGAAGGTTATAGAAGTTCAGTGACTGGATGCTTAGATCCTCTGTCACAAATATCAGGTTTGGACAGGTAACCAAAATTCTCACAGCTGCATTACAGTGTCCTTGTCCCTAAAATGACACTGGGTAGACCTAGGGAAACAGTTCTGATCTGTCTTGTGGGTAGGGAGGCTCAGGCCTGCCATTCTCCTAGAAAAAGTCAAGAGAGGAGAAGGAAGGAGAGTGAAGGGGAAGGAAGGAGAGGAGAAGATAGAAGAGAGAGGAAGAGATGTAAAGTTCTGTTTGTGATTCAACTGGAGCTGCATAAAAAATGATGTACATGAAAAATTGATCATGATACTATGCCCAGGCAAATATTATTAATAATGCAGTATTTAAACACACCAAATACCCCTCTTAACGATGAAAAGAAACCCAAGGTCACAGTAAATAAAGTCATTCCAATGACATCAAAGAATGTGAATGTCTCCAAGTGCATTACTCCACTAGAGAGCCCTTTATCCACCACCTAACAGATTTCCAGGAGAGGCACAAAGCCCTGTTCAGTAGGAAGATGTCAGAACACTAAGTAGACTGGAAAAGAGCAGGATCTAGGGACANGGTATTCCTCAGTTGAGAATTCTTTGTTTAACTCTGTGCCCCACTTTTTAATGGGGATATTTGATTTTCTGGTGTCCACCTTCTTGAGTTCTTTATATATATATTGGATATCAGTCCCCTATCTGATTTAGGATTGGTAAAGATCCTTTCCCAATTTGTTGGTGGCCTTTTGTCCTGTTGACAGTAACTTTTGCCTTACAGAAGCTTTGCAACTTTATGAGGTCCCATTTGTCAATTCTTGATCTTACAGCACAAGCCTTTGCTGTTTTGTTCAGGAATTTTTCCCCAGTGCCCATATCATCGAGGCTTTTCCCTACTTTCTCCTCTATTAGTTTTAGTGTTGAAAAGAACATATTATATCATGCAAATAGCTCAGGAGTCAGAGGCTAGAGAGGCAAACATTTAATTTCTCTGAATTTTTCATTCATTTATTCAGAGAGCATCTGTAAGAAGTACAGATAAGGTAATTTTATAAAGTTTTAATTAATTATGATAATAAATGTCAATAAATCAGAGCTATTATTAGTGTTATTAGTTATTTAATTACACATATTTTGTTCTTAATCATTAATATTTTTAATATAATTTCAATAATCCATGAGTTGCTGACAACAAAACACCTATCAGAAGCCTAAAATAGTATTTTCCATTGCTTTCCCAACATATATATCAGAAAGAAAGTGTCTGGAAATTGTGTGCTTTGGCCTTTAACCAGGCTTTATTCTCAGAGGTATTATTTACATTTCAAATTTATTATTGTCTTCCATGTTGCTGACATGAAATAACCTTCTATTCTCTTCCACATTAAAAGAATACAGTGCTTCTTGGCTCCATAAATAATTCAGGCAATATTAATATTTTAAGAAGAATAAGCAATATATTTTAGATCCTAGAAATGCCACGAGGATTGAAATTAGTTATTTGTAGCTGAAAACTTAATTGAGTCAACATATTGATCGTTTTCTCTTTCAGGTTTTATTGCCCACAAAGTGAAGAGCAGTACTTATTTCCATTCTGAATGTTGTATTCTTAATTGTATCTGCTAGATTTTACTTTTATAAAAACTCCAAAGTATCCAACCATAAGCATAAATGTTCCACGCATTCCCCTTTCCTTACAATAGTGCACCCTTCACAGACATTTTGAAAGAATGATGTGATGTCTCAGAAACAGCACCTAGTAGCTGGCTAAAGAAACAGAAGGGAAGTATGTGCTTCGTCTATGCTTATATCTGTGTGTTTGGACTTATTTAATCACTAAAGTAATCTCTGGTGTAATAATGTCCTCCTTGTCACAGAAAACAAAATTCTAACTCAGGGAGGAAGTTAAACTTTCCTCATCACAGGCCCAGACTATGTAACCAATTCAGAAGCCCCAGCCTGTGTACTACCCTGCCTCATAGCACAATGATAAGAAGAGTTAAGGTCCACTGAGTATTTGTTATGTTTCAGGTACTGCTTTAAGGTATTTACACACATTGTTTTTATTATTCCAATGATCTCCAGAGATAGATGTATTGTTATCTCACTCTTCAATGGAGAAAAAGTAAACATTAGAGTTAAAGAAACTTTTCCTGATGCTACCTGATGGAGCAGGGACTGGCATTCATACAATCTGCCGTCCAGGTCCAGGATTAAAACCATTGCACATGCTATATTCAGAGAAGTGGCTTTTCATTAGGAGAGAAGTAAAGTCCACCAGGGGGCCATGGTCTCACTTCTAAATGGTACTCTAAACCAAGATCTAATAAAGATCAGATAATCATGGCCAGTAACTCAGAGATGACAGCTGACACTGTTAACAATGGCTATTTCTGCAAGAGTCTAGGGATTAGCTGCAATCATTTTCTTCCTGGGTGATCTATTACAAGTGGCCTGTTCAGCAAAGGAGTCTTCTGGGGGTTTCTCTTTGTACTGGATTCTAGTTATAATCTATTCCCTTTTAACTTATATTACATAGAGGACTATCTGTACCATCTTCAATGACAAAGATCCAGAAGAAAGAACTTCACAGAGTTGATGGGCTAAATATGACAAGTGTGTTTACTTGGAAATGTAAATTACTCCCCATCTTGGTATATGAGTTGAATTTATGTACATGCATCATCATGTGCCTGTTTTTACAGGTGCACAAATTTAATGATTTCTCACCCATGGTGAACACTCATAGTATAATGCAGAATTGTTACAGTTTAACTCTGGAAGGATACAGACTCTCTGAAGACAGACACAAGCCTCATATAGTTATAGATAAGTAGATTGAACCTTAGTGTAAAGAGTATATAGTGACAGATATTTACTTAGTTTCTACTAAATATCAGGCCATATATTGAGCCTTTGACTCTTATCTGTTACCTCTGTGGCTCCAGAAACTTGAAACCACTATAACTACTTCAGCCTAATCATTGACTTCTAGACCCCAATTTCCTATTACCCAACATATTAAGGTATTTATGCCCCATCCAGATTTAATCATTCTAAGTAGATAATGGAGAGGTAATTCACAATCTCTGATGCTGACACAAGACAGCCAATGTTATTTATATGTTGTTGCTTGACAGTTGATTATAATTCTTACTGGCTTGAAATAGTAAATGTTATCTTTGGTCTTGTCTGAAAGTCAGGAATGTGGGAGTGGCTCAACTGTATAATTCTAATTTAAGATTATTCATGAGGTTTTAGTCACACTCTAATTCAACCTCATCCTATGGCTATTGGCAAGAGGCTTCATTTTTCACCACATAGAACCATAGACCTTCTTATAACTTAGTAGTTGGCTCCGTAGAGAGAGGGAGAAGCAAGCCACATGTGAGAGTTCACTGTGCTATTTATGCTCAGAAGCAAAATTAATCACTAATGTGGCACTGTATAATAAACACACCTTTAGTATGGTGTGGGGGAAGTTGCACAGAAGTTGAGGTTGAAGATCACTAGGAGATAACTTGAAGGCTGATTTCTAGAAATGGCAAACAACAACAAATGTGATCATCACTTATTACAGCATAATTGAGATATGGGTTTCAACATTTATCCCAACGTCTTTTACAAAGAGAAACAATTGAACAATGGATTTTGTTTAGAAATATTGATTATTGAATAAACTTAGTTCACAGTGTAGGGTTAGTGGACTGATCCTTTAGGATTCCTATAGACAACACAACTCAGATGTCTAATCCTCAGTGATCATAATGGACCAGATTCTCTACTTAGGAAACAGATATACTTCCTCTGGATTCTCCTAACATTATTGAGTGTGTCAAATGCCCTAGGAACTGGACATGTGCTATTTCTCATTATTATAACCATCGATAAATAGTGATTTAAGGTCATATTTTGAGAATGAGGAAGCAAGCTCAGAGGGATATTTATGATGGCACAGACTTTCAAATCTAAATCTGAAATTCCTAAGACAAATAGTTTTAAATATTTACTCTATGATACCTCTATGTAAATAGGGTGAAAATGTCCAAATAAAGTTTTGGGTTTCCAAATGTGATGATAAATTATAGCTTCTATTTTACTGATATAAAGAGAGAACAATAGGACTTTTAAAGACATGCCATAGTCATACAATATGCTTGATGTCTTTAGTCTATCTTAGCCTGTCTCAGCTAGTCAAAAGAAGAGCACAAAACTGAACCAGGCCCAACAAAGAAAACTTGTAACCCTAGTACTTGAGAAGCCTGGGATATACTGGGAAAGTATATCTCTAAGAATAAGTAAACAAAAGAAATTATCATAATCTGAAGATTATGTTGCTACTCTTCAGTGCCACAAGAAACATGTTACACAATATGAAAAATAGATTTATCTGTTTAATGCTTTAGTCCTGAAACCACAGATGAACTAGTTTTGGCATGGCATGGTACCTATTCACTTTCATATGTATCTGGTATTTTTGTGGATAAAAAAAAAAAAAAAAAAAACAGGCCACACTTTTGACATTTTAACAAGAGGGCATAGACACACTGCTTCAACAGCAGTTCCTAAGTTATTAACCTTCAACCAACACTTAGCACATTCTTACCCCCCTCCCAATCTGGCTTTTTGAATTTAAGAACTCTAAGAACCATTCTCTAATTGTGTGGTCTTGAAAAAAATCTCAGTTTTCTGCCACTCTGAGGATAAAATCATTTAGCTAAACAACGAAAGTCTTGTGCTATCTGTTTGATCTTAAGTTCTTTACCCTGTTTCAGTCTGAACTTGACTCACCTGGACAAGATAATGATCCCTTTCTTAGATATCTATGAGCACTGAGATAATATGTGTTAAGGCACTTGCCATTTAGAAATAATATACAGTATAAAATCATAATCATTGGATACTAAGTAAATGCATGTTATATTTTATTATTCTCAGCATTCATTACTATAGCGTATATGTTTTCTATAATGCTTTCTACAGTCTAGAAATTACTCTATGCAGCATTTAACATATGACCTCCAAATATGTTACTTCATTTTTGAAATTAATTTAAAAAGAACATTATAGACTTGCATATATTATTCTAAAACATCCATATCCAATCTGTGGCCCTATAGGCTTCATGCAGCCAAGGTTACCTATGAATACACTGTCCTACTAAAAAAAATATAAACTCACTCAAAACATGAGATCTTCATGCAATTCTATTTTTTTATACTTGTTTATGGTTCTCAGGCATGAACATTGTAAATGACAATATCTCATCTCAGTGTCAAACACAAAGGTCAGAAACACCTATTTGCATTAAACGTCAATTACATGATTCTATACTAAGTCAATGATAAGTGAACAAATAGATATTTATATTTACTAAGTACCAAAGGTGATATTTCTTGTCTGTAAGAACAAAGCCATCCCCAACTAAGCACTCACAGTTTTAATCAACTGTAGGCTTTCTTCAAGTTGTTCTTGTACAAACACCCAAATACATATGTCATTTCTGACAACAAATGAAACAAGCTAATTATTGGAACTGTGTATAATAGCAGAGAGAGTTTGGGCTTCTGAAGGTTTGACAAAAATTAGTTACACTTCATTTTCTATCTGTGTAATCTATGGCAAGTTCCACAATCATTTAGGGATTTATTTTTTGTCATTTGTAAAATGGAGGTAACAATTAATCTTTATTATTACTCTAGAGCTGGCGAGGCAATGAATATAAAATTTCATTACTCAGCAACTGCGACATAACAGGAGAATGAAGAACTATGAGTTCCTTTGTTATTTCTCTTAACATTCTGTTTTTAAAGGGAAGTTGGTGATAGGTATCAATGTTAGCCAAAATGTACAATGAAGGGAGATAGAACCTGTAGAAACCATCTCCAGTAGATAGGCACAGCCCCCAGTTGAGGAATGGGTCCACCCACCCTTCTCAAAAAATTTCACCCAGAATTGTTTCTATCTAACTGAAATGCAGACACACAAAAAATGGAGCAGAGACTTTAGGAAAGGCCATCCAGAGGATGCACCACCTAAAGGTCCATCCCGTTTATAGACACTAAACCCTGACACTTCTGCTAATTCCAAGAAGTGCTTGCTGACAGGAGCCTGGTATATGAAGCTCCTATGAAGCTGTCAGCACCTGACCAATATAGATGCAATTACTCACAGCCAACCATCAGACTAAGCCAGGAGACCCCAATGGAAGAGTTAAGGGAAGGAGTGAAGGAGCTGAAGGGGATTGTAACACCATAGGAAGAACAACAATATAAACGAACCTGACCAAATAGAACTCCCAGGGACTAAACCACCAATCAAAGACTACACATGGAGGGATCCATGGCTCCAGCTGCATATGTAGCAAAGGATTGTCTTATCTGGTATCAATGGGAGGAAAGGTCCTTGTTCCTGTGGAGGCTTGATACCCCAGTGTAGGGGGACACTACAGAGGTGAGGCAGGAATGGGGGTGGGTGGGGGGTAGGAGTACTTTCATAGCGGCAAAGGGGACTTTGAGGGATTGTGGAGGGAAAACCAGGATGAGGGACATTTGAAATGTAAATAAGTAAAATAACCAATATAAAAAATTCTCTCTCTAGCCAGAAATTTCTCACATGGGACATGAGCCCCCCCGCAAAAAAAAACCCACAACACACACACATACACACACAAACACATGCACATCTACCTCTATGTTGTGCAATATCTGCCTTTTTAAATATAGCTTAGCAGCCACAGGTAAATTGACCCTCAGATTACCTTTATCTGGGACACCTCTGAACTATTTTAGTGTGTGACTCATGATCTAGGTAGCTTTTAAAATAGGCATTCTTTCACAATTCATTTACTTATTTGACACATATTTATGTGATCCCTAACTATGAATAAGGTAGGATGGGAGAGAATAGGAGATAAATAAGCCACTTTGTCTGATTGTAAATCTTATTAGGTGTCAAGAACTACTTTGCTGAGCCATCATACTCAGATTATAGAAAAGTTTTATTAATCCTTGGATCACAGTTCAAACGTTATGTAATCTATTATAGACGATTTCACCTTCCTAATCACCAAGGTACATGGCTCCCTTGCATTTGCTTTCGCAGGTTCTGTGCATATGTTTTTAAGGCTTAGCACATTAGGTTTTTAGTGTGTGTGTATTTGAGTATTTTATCTCCTTCACCAGGTTACATGCACCAGTGGCAAGGAGTCGCCAGCTGTCAATCTTGCTGACTTGTGAAAGGCCTGGTAAACAACAGCAGCTAAAACTGCAAATTCCTACACATGTAGATAGATGAACAAATGTGTTCAATTAAAAACTCAAGGTATTTTCTGAAGGAAAAAAATAAAGAAGAAGAATCTTAAAGGATGCTAAAGGAGAAAGAACATGCCACTTTTGGAAACCAATAAATTGCAATGGAACTGATAGCTTTTAGTATTGGCCTCACAAAGCAGGTCTTTAGTAGAAAAAAAATTAAGAGTCATGCTGCCTCTGTGTATCAGCCCAACAAAAGCACAAAAATGAAAGAGTCTTTGGGCAAGGTTTACAGTATTTGGAGACTAGTATAAAACCCCGCTTACAGAGCTAGTAGAAAACAGGTTTTTGAAGAAAATGTAGACCCATTTTTGGAGGGTCTTGGAAGCAGGTGAAACATTTATGCTAAACTATTTGACAGGTTGGATATGTACATTATGTGTGTGTTCTAGTAATGGTTCCAAGGAATATATTTTTGAGGGAAAGATTAAAGTGGGGAGCAAAGAAAGAAAAAAGAGGAAAGGGAAGAAGGAAGGCAAATATAGGTTGGTTAGGTTAATATTGAGAATCAGATGAAGAGTTCTCTCAACTAATTATGATTAATAATAATATAACTTCTGGGCTTGATCCCCTCATTAATTTCTGATTATATGAACAATAATGGATAGGATATGGAGATTTCCAGTAATGAAAAATAAGAAAAGAGGACCCATCATTATGTTTTTGACCCCTTCAAGAATTCCCAATGGCCAAGCTAAGGTGGCATTCTAATTGGCTGTTTCTTGTGGACATTAAAAGTGTCAGAACAATTTAGTCTTTAAAGAATAGCATAAAATATTTTATCACTTTATCTGCCTTGGTAACTTTAATAAAGTGTAATGGCTTCAGGAACTGAAATTCATCTAAGTCTTCAACTTGGAGTGTCTATCTTTTGCTAGCTTAATTATGTGTTTAATTTTATTTTTAACATTTTAAATGACCTATACAAAGAGCAACCTGCTTGTTTAATTAACCAAGTGAATATTGTTATATCTGGAATGATCAAAACTTTAATTTGCCATGTGGATGTTTTATATGGAACCAGGAAAGTGAGGCAGTCCATTGTCTATCTGCTCCCTCTTCTAGAGTAACTTTGTACTTTAACTTGGTTCTTTCACTTTCTAAATCAATGTGTACCCAAATCCCCCAGAACTTTTAATATGTTATTAGGTATTTACCTAATGTCTATGTTGATACCCTTTCATGATGTAAGATGGAGAATTTAGATAGACAACATGATATGCCTAGAATATACTCTCAAATTACTTGAATTTATGAGTAACAATCAGCTTATGGCCTTAGTCCTCTTAATTTTCTCTATATCATCTCTCAAGTCATGATTCTCATTTGTATCTCATGCAAACTCTGACCTTGATCTAGATAGATCTATTAATCCACAATTTCACAGTTGTATTAAAACAGAAACCTCTTGTTACTTAAATTAGCATATCGTAGTAGTGGGTGAACTGTGGCATTTTCATACATATTTTGTGCTAAGGATCTTCCTCCTGACCTTCCTTCACTATCAACTGCTCCTTCTATTAGCTTTGATCTTCTACCAACTCACATGACATATGTCTATTGCTTTTTTCTCCCTTCCTCCTTAAGATCTCTTCTCTGTTCATTGTCTCGTTTCTAGTGAAATGGCCTACACTTAGAAATATATAAACTAAGCATGTCTTTATCTTTGTGAGGCAGTGTTACTGTACTTGACATAATGATTTATACTTCCACAATTTTTTCTGCAAATGTCATTTTTCCTTTATGGCTTGATAAAGTTCCATGAATATTGCATTTTTTACCTATACATCTGTGGGTGATCTTCTAGATTAGTTCTATTTTCTAAGTATTGTGTATAGTGCAGAATTGAACATAGGTGTAAAGTATCTCTGTACTAGGACATAAGAGTGTTTAAGTACACACTATGAAGTAGTATAGATGGGTCACAAGTGAGTTATATGGCAGTTCTTACAGATTTTGAGAAACATCCATACAGGTTTCTATGATGACCAGTGGCCACAATAGTTTATAGTCCCACAAAAAGTTATCTTTTCATATATAGTTTTCATCATTTATTGTCACGAAGAGAGCCATTATGACTAGAGTGAGATGACATTTTATAGTTTTAATTTGCATTACCCCATGACTAAAAATGTTGGAGACTTTTAAAATATTTATTGATCATTTATATTTCTTCTTTTGAGAACTATCTGCTCAGTTTATTTTCCCATTTGTTAGCTAAAAATTTTGTTTTTCTTTTTTATTGAATGTTTGCATTTATTTGTATATTCTAAATATTAACCCTGACTGAAGCACATCTGACAAAAAAAATTTATTTTATTTTATAGGCTATCTCTTCCATCTGGAATTTTTACCTTTTTTTTTTTTTCTGTTGTTGTTGTTTTTTGAGACAGGGTTTCTCTGTATAGCCCTGGCTGTCCTGGAACTCACTTTGTAGACCAGGCTGACCTCGAACTCAGAAATTCGCCTGCCTTTGCCTCCCATGTGCTGGGATTAAAGGCATGCGCCACCACGCCCGGCTGGAAATTTTGTCTTTTAAAATTCAGATTTTTTTTTACTTCCATGTAATCCAATTTGTCAATTATTAGGCTTATTTCTTATGCTATTAGATTCCACAGAATGCCCTTACTTATGCCTAAATCTTAAGGTGTTTTCTTCTAGCAAGCTCACAATATAGGGCATTATTTTGAAGTTTGGTTCACTTTGAGTAGGTGAGAGATATGAATATATTTTCATTCTGCCACAAATAGACATCCTTGATTCTGGGCACCATTTCCTGAAAAGAGTATTTTCCAATATATATTTTTGACAAAGATTAGGTGGATTAAGCTGTATGAGATTTTACTGAATATTATAGTCTTTTTCTTTGTTCTACATGTGTGTTTTGAACCAGTCACCATCATGCAGAGTTTGTCATTATGGCTTTGGAACAAACTTTGAGGTCAGGTATATGATAACAAGAGTATATGATCTTTCTGCTTCAGAAATGTTTTCACTTTGGGGATACTTTGTCTTTCTCTGTGAGTTTTTGGATTTTTTTCTACTTCTGTGAAATATATCATTAGAATTTTAAAGATGACTACATTGAATCTGTAAATTGCTTTCGGTGATATAGCCTTTTCCATAATATTTTGTCAACCCATGAGCATGAAGCATCAGTCCATCCTCTAGTATCTTCTCCATTTCTTCTTTGCTGTTGTACTTTTCATTGTGCATGTTTAAAACATCCTTGGATGGGTTATTCTTGGGCTTTTTGAAAGTATTGAGAATAAGATTTTTTTTCTAGTTTTGCTATCAATTAAGTATTAATGAATAAAGAAGCAACTAATTTTTGTATGTTGGCTTTGAATCTTGGTGTTTTGATCAAAAAATTGATCAGATTTCAAACTATTCTTATAGTCTTTAAACTATAGGAATATGTCTTTTACAAATAGGAAGAGTTTGACTTTCACTTTTCCTATTTGTAGCTCTAGCATTTATTTCTCTTGTCTTATTCTTCTAAGATTTCAAGTACTGTATTTAATAGAAGTTAAGAGAGTGAACACTTTTTCTTAGTCCATATTTTACATAATTTGATTTCAATCCTTCTCCATTTAACATAATATTTGTGGCTGATGAGAGTCCCCAGTGGATAAGGGTGCTTGTGGCCAAGACTGAAAACCTGAGTTCAATCTTCAGGATGGACACGGTAGAAAAAGAGAACCAACTTCAACAAGTTGCCCTCTAACCTCCACAAGCATGCACAAATGCATATGTGCGACTGTGCATGTGCATGCATATACACAGGCACTCATGCATGCACGTGCACACACACTAAATAGATAGATGAAACACTATTAATATTATATATAGGTTTGTCATATATGTCCTTTATTATGTTGATTCCTGTTCTCTCTATTCTTTTTTTTTTTTTTTTTTTTTTTTTGATACTTTCATCAAAAAGAGCTGAATCTCTTTTCGGTGTTCATTAAGGAAATCATATGATTTCTTCTCTTTAGTCTATTTATATCCTGTAACATATTTATTGATTTCTGCATGCTGAACCACCCTCAAGATGAAGGCAGCTGGATAGTGATGTATGATCTTTAATGAACCCTTGGCTTTGTTTTGCAACATTTGGTTGAAAATTTTTTTATGTATGCTGATAAAAGAAATTCGTCTACTGGATTTGGAGGATGATTTTGGTAGTGTTTCATTTCATTTCATTTTATTTTATTTCATTTTATTTTATTTTATTAAATAGTTGGTGTTATATTTTTCACTAAAAGTTTGGTCAAATGAGACACTAACCTGAAAAACTCCAGCCCTTTCCTTGTGGGTAGACTTAATTACTGCTTCAAACTAGTTTTATTTTAATGGGTTTGTTTAAATTGTTTATACTTCCTTGGTTTTATTTTGATGGGTAATATATATTTATGAATTTACAAATTTCTTTTAGATTTTTGCCACATTTTGGCAACATAAATTTCTTTTTTAAAATTTTATTTGTTTGTTAATATTTTTTTATAGTCTAGACTTTATCCCCCTGCCATTCCACCTTCCAACTCTTCCACATCCCACAAATCCTTCCCATGTCTCCAAGAGAATGTCCCCATGCCCACCTCCACCCCACCACACCACCCCATTCCCTAGGGCTCCAAGTCTCTTGAGGGTTAGGTGCATCTTCTTTGACTTAAGTCCAGACCCCGCAGTCTTCTGATGTATATGTGTTGGGGGCCTCATATCAGCTGGTGTATGCTGCCTGGTTGGTGGCTCAGTGTCTGAGAGATTCCGAGGGTCCAGGTTAGTTGAGACTGCTGGTCTTCCTATAGGGTCACCCTCCTCCTCAGTTTCTTCCAGCTTTTCTTTAATTCAACCACAGGGGTCACCAGCTTCTGTCCATTGGCTGGGTGTATATATCTGCATCTGACTCAGCTGCTTGTTGGGCATTAAGAGGGCAGTTATGATAGGGTCTTGTTTGTAAGCACACCATAGCATCAATAATAGTGTCAGGCCTTGGGGTCTCCCCCTCAGCTGGACCTCAGGGCTTCAGTCCCATCACTGCCCCCACCAACACCTGATCATGTTCCCTTCTTCCTTTCCCTGTCTGCTTTCCCTCCCATGTCCCAAGCCCCTCTATCTCCTCTCCTGTGATTGCTTTCTTCTCCCTTCCAAGCAGGATTGAGGCATCCTCACTTGGGCCCTAGGGTTTCTTAGCTTTCTTGAGTTCTGTGGATTGTATCTTGGGAATTCTGTACTTTTTTGGCTAATGTCCACTTATTAGTGAGTACTTACCATGCATATCCTTTTGGGTCTGAGTTACTTCACTCATGATATTTTCTAGTTCCATCATTTGCCTAAAAAACACATGATATCCTCATTCTTAATAGCTGAGTAGAATTCCATTGTGTAAATGAAGCACATTTTCTGTATCCATTCTTCTGTTGTGGGACATCAGGGTTGTTTCCAGCTTCTATCACAAATAAGGCTGCTATGAGCATAGTGGAACACGTGTCCCTGTGACATGGTGGTGCATCTTTTGGGTATATGCCCAAGACAGGTATAGCTGGGTCTCCAGGTAGATTTATTTCCAATTTTCTGAGGAACAACCAGATTGATTTCCAGAGTGGTTGTACTAGTTTGCAATCCCACCGGCAATGGAGGAGTGTTCCTCTTTCTCCAACATGTGCTGTCACCTGAGTTTTTTATCTTAACCATTCTGATTGGTATATGGTACAATCTCAGGATCATTTTTATTTCCATTTCCCTGATGATTAAGGACTTTGAACATTTCTTTAGGTGCTTCTCAGCCATTTGTGGTTCCTCTGTTGTAAATTCTCTGTTTGGTTCTGTACCCCAATTTTTTATTAGATTGTTTGGATTCTTGGTGGTGCAGACACTTGATCTTTGACAAAGAAGCCAAAAATATACAGTGGAAAAGGAAAGCATCTTCAATAAATGGTACTAGTCTAACTGGCAATCTGTATGTAGAAAGATGAAAATAGATCCATATTTGTCACCTTGCACAAAGCTCACGTCCAAGTGGATCAAGGACCTCAACATAAAACCATATACACTGAATCTAATAGAAGAGACAGTGGGAAAGAGCCTTGAACTCATTGGCACAGGGGAAATTTTCATAAACAGAACTCCAATGGCTCATGCTCTAAGATCAAGAATTGATAAATGGGAGCTCATAAAACTGGAAAGCTTCTGTAATGCAAAGGACATAGCCAACAGGACATAGCCTACAGATTGGGAAAAAGTCTTCACTATCCCCACTTCTGGCAGAGGGCTAAATATCCAAAATATATAAAAAATTCAAGAAGCTAACCACCAAGACACCAAACAACATAAAATTTCAAAATACTGCCTAATGCTATCTGAAATTCATCTGCATTTATTTTAACACCTACCTTTCAGATATAATTTTAATAATTTTAGTCTTCTCTTCCTTTTGGTTAGTTTGACTAGGAGCTTGTTATTAGTCTTAATCTTTTCAAAGAACCAATTCTTTGATTGATACTACATGTCATTTTTTCAATCTCCTCTTCATTATGTTCATCCCTAATATTAGTTTTGTTTTGATTTGGTTGTTTTAGTACTTTAAGGGTTATCATCAGTCTATAGTTCTCTGAGTCTTTAATGGAAGCACTGTATATAGCTGTATACTTTTGTTTTAGGCTGCTTTTGATGTGTTCCAGATATTCTGCTAATTTGTGCTATGGTTTTCATTTGATTCAAGAAATTTTTCAATTGCCTCTCTGGTTCCTTTATTGACTTTTCTTTTGAAAGTACACTTCTCAACCTCTGGGTATTTGTAAAATTTCTGTTATATACATTTATATATATATATATATATATATATATATATATATATATATATATATATCATACATACATACATACATAATTCTATATATGTGTATATACAATATATGTATGCATGTATGTATTTATGTATATGAAGATTTGTATAAACAATGTTTTATTTTTGTTATTTTACAAAGTAACAGGTTTCCATGTAGTATTTCCACAACCATTTCATTTTGGTTGGTTCTCACTCTCACTTCCCACTTTCTTTTCTTTTCTCCCTATCCCTGCTAAGTCTTCTTGCATCCAATAGTTTTCTTTCCATGTTGTTTCTATGGTTTATTTCCCGTGTTATTCCCATATAATATTAAAAAAATACAAGCTACTACTTTTGCATTTTAAGGCTTGTTTTGTGACCAAAACCATGATCAGTTTTATAAACGATTCTAGTTTTATGATGAACTATCCCTAAAATGAGCTTCTTATTTTCTTTTTAATTCTATATTATTAGATATGAGGAGTGTTATGCCAGCTTGATTACTGTTTCCATTTAGCTGGTCAGTTGACCTCCCTTCTTTTAGTCACAGTTTTTATCTTCTTCAGTGAAATGTACTTTTTGAAGACTGTAGGCAGTTGGGATCAAAGCATACGATTCAAGCCTTTGTTCTCTAAGAATGTTCGTTGACCCTTCTCCTACTAACCTGGTTATTATTACTCATACTCACTCTAGATACTATTCATAGCTTTTTGTTTCATTACACCTCCTCATTTTTGCCAAGACTTATTTCATCTTTCAGAAACAAAATAATAATACTTACTAAAATGCTTAACATACTAAATCATATATGGTGACAAAGTTCATTTATACACTAATTTTTTTTAATGTGAGTTCTTTTGTTCAACTCTTTGGATACAATATTGTCAAATTTTTTTCTAAAAGCACTTTGTTAAAAATTAATTTTTACTAATGTATATTGATTATATTGATTGTACAATTTAATGTACAATTATAATTCATTATAATATTTTAACACATATGGATCTAGCATGTGTTAATAAAATCTACTTCCCTGTACTCATACTCTTGTCTAAATACTTCTCAAACTCTAATAATCACTTTTGCCTTTTTCATGTTCCTTAATTCATATCATCAGTATAACATACAAATTCACTAACACTATATTAAGACTTTTCACATGTTATCCAATATGTTATAATATCAGCATTCCCCTTCCTACTAATATCATGAAATGACAGAAGTAGAATTGCTAACTATGATACAAATGTTCAGTTTACAAAATAATACCAAACTATTGAAATCTAAGGAATAGTGGTCTGTTATAACTAACTATAGTGGGGATATGGAATCTGAAGAGGTCACCTTCTGTAGCCAGACAGGAACCCAAGTAGACCAATTGAGACAACAACCTACCCACAATACTTTCAACACAAAATTTATCCTGTCTGCAAGTCATACAAGCAGAGGGGAATGGAGCAGAGACTGAGGAATAGCCAACCAATAACTGGTTCAACTTGAGACCCATTCCTTGGCAAGCACCAATCCCTAACACTATTAATGATACTCTTTTGTGCTTGCAGACAAGAGCATGCTATCCTCTCACAGGCTCCATCCAGCAGCTAATGCAGATACATACAGCCAAATAATGCATGGAGCTTGGGAATACTTATGGAAGAATAAGAAGAAGGATTATGGATTCTGAAGAGGGTAGGAACTCCACAGGAAAATCAATAGAGTAAACTAACATGGACCCTTGGATCTCTCAGAGTCTGAACCACCAATCTAAAAAGATACATGAGCTGGGCCTAGATCTACAGCTCATATGTAGCATATGTGCAGTTTCATCTTCATGTGGATCCTAAACAACTAGAACGGGGGCTATTCCAACAGCTGTTGCAATTATGTGAGATATGTTCTACTAGTTGGGCTGCCTTGTCTGGCCTCAGTGGGAGAGGAAACACCTACTTAGTCTCACAGAGACTTGAAGTGCTAGTGGGTGGGGATATCCATGAGGCCCCTACCCACTCTGGGAAGAAGTGGAGTGTAAATAAGGGAAGGATTGTGGGAGGAGGTGACAAGGAGGGGGACCAGTGAGTGGGGTGTAAAGTGAATTAGTGAAAAATAAATAAATAGATAGATAGATAGATAGATAGATAGATAGATAGATAGATAGATAAAACTGATAGTGGTCAGGAAAATAGTCTGAGAACAATTAATCCAATTTTTGTTCTCTAGATTTTTTTCACACATACAAAAGAAAACTTTTGATGATACCAATGGCCCAAATAGGAAGGTCATTCGGCACCAACAACATCCTTGAAAGTTGAGCAGGAAGATGATGATTGTCTTCATTGGGCTTATTGTGCTTTCATGGTAGAGCCCATGTGGCACTGTCCTTCTATGTGGCCAGTGCCTATAATATAGTTTCACATTTAGAATTTTATGTTGTAGAAAAGACCCACTACTCAACTTCCCAGTTGTTGTAAAAGAAGTATGGCAATAGCTTGTTGCCCACACACTTATAATGGTTCAGCTTCCATTGGTGTTTCCAATAAAACACCAGGCTACATGGTGAGCACCATGAAATACTGCATAACACCTACCTCTTTGGTGATTCATTCTTTACCCTGTGACTCACTTTGCTGCTGCCAGTGACAATGACTTTGTTGAATATTTCTTCATCAAACACTGGGGATTATGTGGCACAATGCAAAATACGGAAGGAATTTCTATAGGTCAAGTTCCCCCCTATAGGTAAGAAATTAGAAGGACTGAGAGAAGATAGATGATACCTGAAAAGCTAAGGTCAGATAGATAGCATGCCTTTATTTGAAACACCTATATTAATTCCTCTTTTCTGCCCTGGATTGCCTCATGCTAAAACTCAGAAAGCTGGAATCACAACAGAGTATTCGCCTCAAATAAACAAGCAGTATTCTAGGGCAACAAACCATAGAACAGACAGCAGGGGTCAGCATTAGATTCACATGTATGACAGAGTATATGGCCTCTGCTCTATCTCGCAGATGTTCTGGTCAAATGGCTTGTTATAGCCCCCCTCCAAGGCTCCCTTCATCTGTACAACAATTTAAATATCAAATTGATCATATCAGATCCTTTCTGTGTTCTACTGGACATCTGTGCTTCTTGTTGTTGTTTCACTTCAAAGAATTTTATCAATTATTCACCAGATCATACTTATCTTAATTATTCTTTTACATGCTAACTTCTTCTGTAAATACCTTCATGAATATATCTAGATGTATAATGTACAAATTCTCTATGCATATACCAATGTAATCACACTGGTAATCAACATTAACCATCACAACCCTGGTTTCTTGAATGATTCTCTGATAATTCAAGAGTATAAGACTAAGGATACTCTAAAATTCATAAAGAATCTTATTACCTTTTATATACATAAATTTTATAATATTATAAGTTTAGATGTATGCATATACACACATATATAATTTAAATGAAGTGACATGACTTGGGCTGACTATGATTCCCAAGAGTCATAGACTATCAAACAAAAACTCCATTAACAAGACATACCCCCCCCCACTTTGAATTGATGGTCTTAGGAGTCCAAAAGGCTTCCTAAACAATATGTACTATTTTGTTGCCAGTTGTTACCTCCTAGAGGTTGAAGTACTGGTAGGTTGGACAGGGGACTCTGAGGGTCTGAGCTGAATTTGACCTCAAGCCTCCTCACCAAGGACTAGTTTCATAGTGCCAGAAAGGGCTATGCAAGCTTCCAAGAGAGGGAAGCAGCAATATTTATATCTATCTGCAATGCCTATGAGTCACAAGAGTGACCAGCATTACAACATTACAAGATATCCATGGGGACAGTTGTGACACTCATATCTTGGTGGTAAGCAACAGTAGTCTTATTGTACATAAGGCTTGCCCAATAGGAGGGAAATCATGCCTGGTACTGAAAACCTAGCCAACTATGCAAGATTAATGGGGTCATGCATCTTTGAGGAGAACCTACTGCTTCTACTTTATTACCAGAACAATCCTTATTGGCATTCTAAATACATATATGCCCACAGACAAGTATAGATCTCACCCTTCCTCAAAGAAACTTATCTTTGCAAAAGATGGAGACAATTACAGACAGCCACAACTGTTAAAATAGCAGAGAGCAAAATGCAGAGAGATCTTGAGGTGACTGTTCCAAACTAATAATACAATAATACATTCCAACTATAATACAATGCCTGCATCTAGTGCTCACAGAACATTATGGGGAAAAGGCAGAAAAAACATTGGGAGAACTGAAGGACCAGGAAATTTGCTGTGAGTTTGTGTCTCCTAGAAATTACAAGGAAGCTTCACGTGTGACACCTCAACAATATGGCTGCCTAATGAAAACTTGAAAACAAAAATCACTAACAGATGTGCTAACAGGAAAAGGGGCAATCTCATGGGATTCCTTCCATGCTTTGATAAAGAACTAGAATCTCCAAAGAAGTGCTGAAAACAGGAGAAACAGGTTTTTTGCTAGGTAGAGATAAGCCCTATAATTGGTTACCCAATACCAAGTCATCAAAACTGAAATCATATACATAAAAATAATACTAAACAGGCTGAGCAACTTGTACTTATTTTTATACAAGTAGATATAACAATAACAAAAGAAAAGAGGCCATGAACTTGAGAGGGAGCAAAAGAAGTCATGGAAGGGACTGGAGGAAACAAAAGGAAGGTGAGAAATAAAGTAATTATATTTAATAAAAAATTAAAATTAATAAAGTGTATTGCTCAATATCCATGCATTTATATATATTCTAGTTTCTCTTGCTATTGATTTCAAATTTTAGTCTGATATGATCTAATAATTTAAAGAAAGTTGTTTCATTTAAAAGTGCTTGTTTAGATTCACTTTATATCCTAAAAAAAATCTATTTTAGAGAACGTTCTCTTGGCTGCAGTCATTGAGTAAACTATTTTGTAGCTGTCTATAAGTCTCTTTGATCTATAGTATAGATTGTCTCTGATGATTTGTTATTGAATTTGTGCTTTGAAGATGCATTGGATAGAGTGCAGTTCTGCAGTCACCATTAGTACTGTATTGGAGTCCAGTAACTGGATATGCCCAACAGCTTTTGTTGTACTAAATTAAAAATGCTGCGATTTGCATATTTTTATTAATTTTTCAATTTAACAGTGGGGGAGCAGTATGATGGTTAATTTTATGTCAAATTGACACAGGCTACAATTATTTTGAAAGAGGAACTTCAATTGAGAAAATGCTCCCAACATGCTGAGCTCTGGGAAAGCTTATGATGCATTTTATTGCTTGATGACTTATGTGGGAGGGTCTACCTCACTATGGGTAGTGTCACTTGTAGTCTTGACTGTTATAAAATTAAGTCAGAGCAAGGCATGAGAGCTATTTTACTGTTTGGATTATTTGTTTTATTATTGAATTTATTGAGTTCTTTATATGTTTTGAATTTTAACTTCCTGCCAGGTATATAGTTGGAAAAGATTTTTCTCCCATTCTGTGGGCTGTTTCTTCACTGTGCTTTTTCTTCTGCTGTTGAGTTTATAAATTTCATATTATCCTGTTTGTCAGTTATGATTATTTATTGATTTGTTGGATTCCTATTTGGGAAGTCTTTGCCTATGTAGAGCCTAGCCTTTATTATTTTGAATCTATAAATGCAAGTATTATAATAAGAAAGACTGATAAATTTTGAATTCTTAAAGATTACATTTTTACAAAGATTGATAATGATATTAATGGAAAATCTTTAACTTCAAATCTCTATTAATTTAGCTTTTTCATTTTCACATCATATTATAATTTATTGTTATTGTAAGTATCCTCATCATTAGCTTCTTAGATGTGTAGATGGCCATATATCTTATTATTCACTTTTATGTTTCTAGAACCTAGTGTTGAAAAGCCAAATGTTACTGTCTATCATCACAGATATCTTGGATTTTATCTATTCATCATATCATCTTAGAGCATATGATATAAAGTTTATGAAACCTTATTATAGATGAGGGATAACAATATGTCACATTGAAGAATTTTTTTCTGAAGATATAGGACATTAATGTACAAAATTGGGTCAAGCACAAAGCCTGAGAAAATGCAAATGCCAAAACATACTGCTGTTTTCCTCCTTAATATTTGACTAAGAGTAGTCTGATGTTTTAAACTTTCATTTTATTCAAATTACCAGTTGAACAGTGAATACATCTGTAGGAAGAGATAGTTTCTGGGGGAATTAGGGAGAAAGCAATAATGGTCTCAGAAATGGAAGTCAGAGGATTACTCTAATGAAGTAAGAGACAATGTCTCTTAGAATATTATCATCTGCCTTAACGGCATGAAGAGAAGAGAAAGTAAATGTGGGGAAGTAAGATTACTTCTTAGAACCATGTCAAAAAGCGGAAAGCATCTGTCTCTAGAGTTCCATGAAGTAATACACTGGGTCTAGAGCTGGGGGGAGAGGGAAGCTCCTTCCAGGACTTGCAATAGTGAGCATTAGACACAGGCAAAACATCTAAAGGCAAGGTTAAAAGCATCATGGACTTGTGGGAACAAAGGGAATAAGTCCTGGGAATGTTTCAGGATGCTGGCAAAGCCTTACTACTTGACATACCATTCAATGTGTTTATACACAGGAGAACTTCCACTCTGCAAGCCAATAATGACCCTCTATCTATAATGCAATGATGGTAACAACAGTTTCCCAGGGTTCTACTTGCCAGTTCTTCTTTGGACAGTTCCCTCACTGACTTCACATGATACAATGTGCAAAAGATGCTGCTGGAAATGACCATGTGCATACCCAGAAGTACTACCAACCATTAGAAGTATTAATTCTGGATTCACTTTCTTTTCACACAGCCCAGCCCTAGATACCCTTTCTCATTGGTTAAGTTTTTTTTAACTCCATTTTACAAAACTGAATCTGAAAATTAATATGCCAACTGATCTGTCAGGCAAATAGGTCAAAGTTCTCATGGAGCACAGGAGAAATGAAACAAGATTGGTTTTGTCTGCCCAGTTAGGATTTGCATATGCTGTAATATTTCTGAGAGATATCATATGGCTTTCCTGAGATTAAAAAAATTTACATTTGAGGAGACGAGAGAAGTTTGGTATAGAAAAATGAAGTTCTTTACTTTTATCGGTTTCTATGACAACAAGCTTATACATGCTTAAATTATCAAATGGTAGTGAATGATTGTATTTCTTTCTGATAATTTCAAGCAAACAAGAACAAACAATTTCCTTTCCTCTTCTTGAGAGGAAAGATGCTGAGAATTGCTTTAGAGAACTTTTGAAAACATTTTACCAATCAATATGTGAGACAGTCTTTATCCCTTACTCCTCACCCGACAAGGCTTTCAGGCAAAGGTTTCACTTTAATCTTCATATAAATAGGATGTTTATTTTGAGCACCAGAATACCATCAGATGATGCTTAAAATTAGTCTTCTGCTATGTGCATGGCCCCTAATGTGTCTGAGTGTGAGAAAAAATGTGGAATAGAACAATTTGCTTTTCTGAAACAAAGCCCCTGCATTTCTATCTTATTTTCATCCCCACAGTCCAATCTACTATGAAGACAATGAATGTAAGACTGGTGCTCAAATCTGAATCTTAGTTTACTTCACCACAGTTCTTTTTTTTTTATTATTGGATATTTTCTTTATTTACATTTCAAATCTTATCCCCTCTCCTGGTTTCCACCCCTTCCCGAAACCCCCTATCCCATGCCCCCTCCCCCTGCTTCTATGAGGGTGTTTCCCTACCCACCCACCCACTCCTGCCTTCCAGCCCTCAAATTCACCTACACTGGGACATCCGTGCAGCCTTCCCAGGACCAAGGGCCTCTCTTCCCATTGACGACTGACAACACCTGATTTAATTCAGCCCCATTCTTCTTACATGCTTGACTTCATAATCTTATTCTTGCTATTTTTATAACAATTGATTACCATATTGGGTATTTGGGACAAACTTTTAGTTCAGTTACCCTGTTACCTTTAGAGATTGTGCATTCAGTGGTAAATAAGAAAGGAGGTTATTCCTTAATCTTTGTTTTTAACCCTGGTTCTGACATTTGCCAATCTTTTCTGGCCAACACAAGTAAAAGATCTTTCTGAACAGTTACAAAAATTATTACATTTTATTTATTTGGATTTGTTGATGTTGTTGTTGTTGTTATTTTGTGTNTCTCTCTCTCTCTCTCCCTCTCTCTCTGTGTTATTATTATGATTAAAGAAAAATATGAGTTTACTAAGTAGTTATTGAGTTGAGTTAAACTTAGGAGTTTGATGGAAGTTGCATGGCATACAAAGTAAATGAAACACAAGATGTTGGCTGCCTGTATCTAGCTTCGGAGAACACAAGCACTATCTGCCTGTCATGGTTGACTTCATCAAATGATCAAAGACTTCTTGTGTCTGGTCTGGAGGTATAATTCAGAAAGCTGATACAGAAGATCTCTGTGAAGTACAGATCTGTTCATCCCTTATACCTCTTAGTTTACTCAAAATCCCATGTACTTGACTTTTTGTGATAGCTGAGTCAGCATCTTTTTGCCCATGAAGAAGGGAAGAGATTGCTGACAGGAGCCTGATATAGCTGTCTCCTGAGAGGCTCTGCCAGAGCCTGACAAGTACAGAAGCAGATGCTTGCAGCCAACCATTAGACTGAGTGCATGGTCCTCAGTGGAGGAGTTGGAGAAGGGACTGATGGAGCTGAGGGGGTTTGGAGCCCCATTGGGCAGCAACAGTGTCAACTGGCCAGACTCCCAGGAGCTCCCAGGGACTGGACCACCAACCAAAGAATACACATGGAGGGACCCAGGGCTTTGGTATTATATATAGCAGAGGTGGTATATATAATATGGCCTTGTTGGACATCAGTGGGAGGAGCGGCCCTTGCGCCTGAGGGGCCCCAGTGTAGGGGAAGGCCTAAGCTGGAAGGCAGGACTGGGTGAGTGGGTGGATGGGAGAGCATTCTCATAGGGGCAAGAGAGGGGTGAAGAAATAGGGGGTTTATAGAGGAGAGACCTGGAAAGGGGATAACATTTGAAATGTAAATAAAAAAAATATCCAATTAAAAAAAAAGCAAGCCTAAAGTAAATGTGGATTTTAACATTCATTCAATACATCTTTCAAATAATAGAAAAAAATCATCATGTTATGTGTCTGGTAAAGATTATTACATTTTATTTTTTCTGTTTACACTGTTTTCATCCTAGCAGTAAGAAGCAATTTTCAGCAAGATAAAGCATAGTACATATGTTTACAGTAAATTGTACTTAATGATTTTTATACACTGATAATATCGTTTTTAGGGGAACAATGAGACTATGTCCTTAATTTAAAAAAAATAAAAATAATTAGAATAATAATTTAAATTAGATACTTTTCCATTGCTTAAAAATAAAAGAACCTCACTAGAACATAAAAAAGAACGGAAACCTGTTTGCCTTGTAACTAACCTTGTTTCTATAAGTTAATAGAAAATTCAATTCTTACTTACCTAACAACTGATACAAAGAAAATATATAGTGCTTTTTGGCAGAGATAAAGAATCCTGCTGATTTTAGTGAGTAAGTTTTTACTTTGCAGAAAGTATTAAAAACAGCTTTATCTGAGATCAAATTAAGTTACACCACTTTGAGGGTTAACCTTTTGTAGAAGTAAGATGATCACAAATGATTGACAAATATTGCAGACTACTTCTGAATTTCAGAATTACTGAACTCCTATAATGATAATTTATTCTTTGTCTTGGTCCAGTTTGCAGTAATATAGTGAAGGATTTTCTTGAACAGTTTTACCATTCCCAAATAAGGGTCAGTAGCTTGTTTAAACAACAGGTTTCAGTGGGAAATCCTCAGTATATAGAACTAACTCTTCTATATTCTGGATTGCCATTACAATTTGTGGAAGACTGAACATCAGAATTAGAACCATCAATGTGCATATTCAATGTAGGTTACCTGAGCTTGTTTATGGCTTCTGCAAGGGTAGCTTATTTGTGTAACACACCTGTTGAATGATTACTAGTGGGACATATTAGAAGGATGGCTCCCATATTTAATGTATTTAATGTAAGAGATCAGGTCAGAAATTGTTTGCCTCTTATTAGCACTATTTATTTACGATGAATGTTAGATCACAAGTAGAGAAAATCTTGCTCCTGATTCCCACTGCAATTTTCCTTGGGTTATAATCTCAACTGTGAGTGCCCATAGCTCCATACCATGAAAACAGACTCACAGCAATGTCCTGGAAAACTCACTGACTAGTTGTATCATTAGGATAATTGAGTTAAAGTGATTAAATTACATGTTCACCACCTGTAACATGGGGAGTAGCTACATCACAGGGTTCTTGTGATGACTGGACTAATGTAGTACATGGAGCGATTTTAGTCCATGGCCTCGCCTGGCACAAGAGTCACAGAGCAATGGCAGCTGCCATAGTGGTGGTGGTGATTTGTAAAACTGATAGTTCCAGCTTGCTTTATATTGTTATTTGAAGCTTTGAAAACTGCGAAGTGCCAGCAAGTATACTTAAGTGGTTGCATATAAATGGTTCTATTTATAAAACAATTATTAAATATCTCTATTATAAAATTTGCACTGAATAGTTATTAGTCATTTAGTATAATGAAAGCATTTCTATGAGGACTCTGTCATACATAATCAGTTAAGTGTTAAATGAATTCTGGATGAAGGTTTATTCTTTGCCTTCAAATAATAACTGCTACTACTCTTCATTGAGTTATTTAGTTATCAAAAGCCATAGTATGTGCTTTTACATATATTTTTATAAAAATCTGTAACATTATCACACTCTTTTCACAGATAAAGAATCTGAAGTAAAAAGTCTCAGTGATGTTTTTGAAATGCCACATGACTCAATTTCCTTCTTTTTCCTCCATATCCTTTTAAATGCTTTTAAAATTTTTATCAAAAAGCAATTCTTACTGTTTTCCTTTAAAGGATTAAATTATTAATTATTTGTGGATTAATGAACAACCTTATGCTAATTCAAATGTCTTATTTTATAACTGAAATATTTTTGGGACATCAAAATGGAAAATAAAAGAGACATTTCATGGAGAGTATGTTCAGCCCAGGACAGCACTGGAAAAGCTACTAATAAAAGCAGTAGGCATCTTAAAAGCAATTACATGGCTTTGATGGAATGTTGTTGTTTTTGTTCCTTAGAGACATCTTTCCTGCATGTTAGAGATGAACTTGGGCTATGAGCAGGACAGCCATTTGTTAGAGTACATTGAAATAATAGGTGGAAAATTCATTTTCTAAAGAGGAAAGGGCAACATCCAAAAGGAAAAGAATATTATGTTGCTACTTCCAGGGTCCTATTAAAAACAAAGGCCTGCGAAATAGCATTTGCAGGGTAGAAAAGCAATACACTTTCAAATAACTTCATCGAGAGGAAGCTGGGACAAAGACAAGGGTAGAATTTTAACTACATAGGAACTGCAGCAGGGCCAGGTAGTGTTTGTTATTCAAGAAGATATTTGGGAGCATTGTGCTCAGTACTTTTTTTTTAAATAAAAGTTCACCCAAAGCTATATAATGATGGAAAGAGATAACATTTATATTGCATCAGAATCAACAACAGAAACTGTCCACAACTTAGGAGATAAAAGAATGATTAAAATAATTATTATATCTTCAAGTAGTTAGGAATGTGGTGTTTCTAAACTATCCAAATCTAGTAAAGACTCCTGAGTATAGCTGAGGCACATTAAGATATTGACCAAAGTTTTAAGCAGTTTGTTAATACACAGTTATACAAATGTTTCTGTGACAGTATGTGTTGGTAATGCCTATGAAGGCTGTGAGATAGAAACCTCTTTAAATATGTATGGAAATGAGCTCACAAAATCCCATTCTGATAACCAAAGAGACACCCTTTGCCCACTATGCTGTGTAATTCACACACCATGTGTCTGTTACCATAAGCCTGATGCTTCCAGAGGTATGATAGAGAGCGATAAGAATGGGGTAGATATCATTTCCTCCAACAAAAATACAGTCTAAGAAAACAACTGATGTTGGATCAAGAGAAGCTTGGCACTTAATCTATATAGTTCCTTTTCTCCTCAACTTTAAAACATAACTTAACTTTTCTTTCAATTTTGTTTTGAGAACAAAACCTAAGTCTGAAATGATTCTATTTCATTTATCTTACCTCAAGTTAATTTTTAAGAAAATCAGCCTTATTCTTTATATTTGAGGTGTATCTCATGATGTTATAGGCTATATACCAATAGTAAAAAAAAGGTTACTATAATGAGAAAAATAACATATCTAGCCATATCAGAAATAATTATTTAAATTATTCAAAAATATTAAATCAATGAGATTTTCTAAATTACTGTAATATGTAGTTATCTCTAGACTATATAGTTTCTAAGGTCCAAGGTAATTAAATATCCATAGCTGAATTCACCACATTTTTTTTTCTTTTTATTCATATTCCCTGGCTTTTCTCCTACTGGAGCTCTTGCTGAGTTGTTTCTATCCAGAACTGACTCACTCTTTGGTAATAAAGAAAATCTTCATCTGGCTTTCTTGGAAAATAGCTTCACGGATGGGAGGAGTATGTGAGTTTTGAATGTATGCGTGCGCGCATGTGTGTGCTGCCTGCATATGTGGATTCAACAAGAGCTAAGTTCTGACATTTCACGAATAAGAGTTCCTCTCTGAGCAAGCCAAATTAAGCATGGCCTGGTTCTAGGTTTCTTTGGAACAATGATTTGAATTAATTTTGTTTTTATAGCTCAAAGAAAATCTGTGTGTTACTCATAAAACCAGCAGTCTATGAGCCAAATGGGATGAGAAAGGGAAGATCTCTTAGGGCCATGCCAAATTCTTCCCACTTCCCTTCCTCCCATTTAGGAAATAACCAAGAATGTATCTTTGATGGGACAGCAATGTGTGTCCACAATAGGGGCAGCTGTGATTAAGCTCCTCACCCTACAGAATTTATCTTAAATCACTCTAATTTCTAGCTATTTGGTTTCAAGTACACATAACAATCTGTAATGCTGGAGAAGCCAATCTGGTAGTAGGCAGAAGTGAGATAGCATTGCTCAAAAGGAAGGTGATACTGACTGAAGAGGAAACATCATCTACAAAGAGAATGAAAACCATCAGTATTCTTAATTGGAAGACAAGCTAATCACTGAAAGCATGGACTAACAAGTCAGAGAAATGACTGTTTTGCAATATGGCTCTGAGGTTCTCTTGTGGCTATGTATAAAGAAAGGAGAGAGGCCAGTGTTTAGGAGAGATCAAGATAGGCTTGCTTTAACTACTCTAAAATATAGATATAGAAGTAATATTCAATTAAGAAAAACAGGCAGTGGAGAAAGCTATAAAAGGATATATAACTTCTATAAGAGTGCTTCCAATACCTAGGCTCCACCCTTCACAGGACCACATCAGTGGTCAGGGTGCTTGTTAGTTGGTCAGTTGATTGATTTATGCCTTTGGTTAACTTGTCACTGAAATCCTGTATATTTTTCTCTGGTCACCCTTAAAGGAAGAAAGTTTAAGATGAGGTCAAAGAAATGCAGATTAGGAATAGGAAATTGTTTCCTCTTAAATGTTTTCTCATGTTCTTCTTAACTTTCTTGTAGATTTCCACCTACTTTTATTCAATTCAGACCTTGACACATCTTATAAACTTTTTTCTTTTTTTATGGTGTATAACTTATTTATTTTGATCTTTAAAATTGATTTCATAGTTAGCATGCAATGTAATGGGTTCAATTTTAATTATTTTTATAGCTTTGGCTGTCCTAGAAGTCACTCTGTAGACCAGGCTGCCTTCAAACTCATAAAGATCCACCTGCCTCTGCATCCTGAGTGCTGGGATTATAGATGCAAGCAGAACCACTTTCCAGCAATTAGGATATTTTTACACACACACACACACACACACACACACACACACACACACACACACACACGATTATGTTATGCTTTTATTCCCTCCCAGGCTCCACTTTCGCTCTTGCTTGTCATTACTTCTCTGCTTTCATGGCATATTTATTTCTCTACCCTCTCTTATTTCTCTCTTTTGACATCTTCTTTTATTCTTACAGTTCTCCTTCTACTTTTATTCCACCTTACAGTATGTAAGCACATATTTAAATTTGGATTCCACATGAGAGAAAGCATGCTATATCTATGAGTCAGTTTTACATCCTTTAACAACCTCTCATTCCACACATTTCCTGAAAGTGCCATGATCTCATTTTTCTTTACAGTTAAATAAAATTCTATTGTATACATCTACCACATTTTCCTTGTAAACTCGTGTTTTGGTAAGACGAGTAGTTCCTTGGCTTGACTATTGTGGATAATGCAGCAGGTAACACAGAGCAAGGATATCTGTGGTGTGCTGACCTGAGCTTGTTCAGTGATATATACAGGCATTATACAATTTTACAATTAATCGCTAGGTCATATGGTACTTCTGATTTGAGTTTATATGAGGAATCTCTATATTGCTTTCCATAGTACCTGGATCAATTTCTGTTCCATCCACATTGTGTGGCAGTTCTCTATTCCCAGTATCCTTGCAAGTATCTATTGACATTTGTTTCTAAACAACAGCCATTATTCCTTCAGAACACTTGTTTGTCTGGGGTAATAGTCCCTTCTTGTTTTCAAATCCTGTATGTCAATTTTATCTGAGAGCTGAGATATGTAATCAGGTTACAATATTACAATCCATGTTGCCCTTTCACCTGTTCTAATGTTTGTGCAAGTTCGGAATCTGGTGCTCAAGTTGAGGCAATGAATGGTCTTCAGAGTGTAGAAGACCCAGAGAAGACAGTCTAGGTGTTTGATGAAAGCAAGATGAAATACCTTGATTTTGATAACTTAAGGACTTAAAACATTTATAAACTTTTTCCTAGACACAAGCTCCTTGCTTCTGTTTGGTCTAATGCCAAAAATTACATTTGCATTAGTCTCTCTTCCCACTCCCCCTTAGCCAATGCTAACCTCATCTCTGCTTCCTACAAATAAACATTATCTTCTCAGTAGCTTCACTGCATTCAAGTCACAGAATGAGAGAAATGATTGAAATGGGGGATTTTTTCCTAATGTGGAATAAAAGAATCTACAAGTTTGAGGAATCCAAAAGTGCAGTCATAGCCTTCTTCAAACAATGATCATGTCTATAAATGCTACTTCATTTAAAAAATATTTCCCTGCCCTCCCTCAAAAAAAAAAAAGAAAGAAAAAAGAAGAAAAAAGAAAACGTTTCCCCAAATAAATTGTGTGAACATATATAAATTTTATAATTCAGTAAAATTTTTCAGTAGATATATAAAGCCACACAACCTACAACTTATGAGAATAGACATAAAAGGGTCTTTACGGTAATTTCATACAGTACATTTGCTTTGGGAATAGGTGGAGCTGCAACAGATCCACAATGACACTGTTGGGGCACACTGTCACTGGGAAGCATACAAGGATCTTTTTGACACCCAGTCACCACCTATTTAAATAGGAACCTAACTCTCTACTTTTACTCCTAAGCCATTTATCTAATGAGAATACACACACACACACACACACACACACACACACACACACACACACACACACACACACACACACACACACACACACACACACACACTACTTTCTTTCTAAAGAGCTGGAGTGCTTTTTAGAATCTGAAGGAACAAGACAGTTAAGGGAGAATCAATAGAAACTAAATATAGATGGATCAAGGTTGTTAAAGGGACACAGGGAACAAAGGAAGGGGGGAACAGACTTATTTACTGAGGAAAATTATGTTGCCTCCCTCAATGCTCTTGAAAGGGGAATGTGAGACAGCTAAGAGTCCCTTTGGCAAAATACTGCAGTCATGGGGACAGAAAAGAAGATGAATGTGAGAGAAAGATTTTNCACACACACACACACACACACACACACACACACACACACACACACACACATCTGCTGATAAACTCTTAGGGCTTCCATGTCTTGATTGTTGTGCATCAAGAAAGAAAATTTATGTACAAATTATTTTTGAGATCCTGGTTTTTTTTTTCTTTTTTTTTCAAAACAAAGCATTTTATTTTGAGGATGTTTATTTATAAAATAATAATAGTTTATCTTAAAATATTATAAACTGCTTTTATTAGTAGGTTTTTATGTTTATTCTGTTTTGCTTGGTTTTTCTATCTAAGAACAAGTATCTTCTGCTCATGAATACTAAAACCTATTTTTGTTGGGACCATTTTATAAATGTAATTTTTCTGTTTTTTAATTGGATATTTTATTTATTTACATTTCAAATGTTACCCTATTTCCTGGTTTCCTTCCCAGAAACCCCCTATCCCATCCTCCCTCCTCCTCATTCTATGAGGGTGTTACCCCAACCCACCCACCCACCCCTGTCTCACCACCCTAGCATTCCTCTACACTGGGGCATCAAGCCTTCACAGGACCAAGGGTCTCCCCTCCCATTGATGCTCACTATTGGCTCCCTATGCAACACATTGTTTGCAAATACTTTTATACTTTTCCCACCTTATGGGATGCCTTTTTAGTTGTTGATTGTTTCTTTTAGTTTGTAGAAGTTTTTTGTTTGTTTGTTTGTTTGTTTGTTTGTTTTTGGTTTTCTTTTTTTTGTTTGTTTGTTTGTTTTGGTTTTTCGAAACAGGGTTTTTCTGAATAGCTCTAGCTGTCCTGGAACTAGCTTTGTAAAGCCCCTTCAGCTCCTTCAGTCCTACCCTTAACTCCTCCATTGGGGTCCCTGTGCTCAGTCTGATGGCTGGCTGTGAGCATTTGCATCTGTATTGGTCAGGAGACAGCTATACCAGGCTCCTGTCAGCAAGCACTGCTTGAAATCCGCAGTAGTGTCTGGGTTTGGTGTCTGTGCATGCACTATGTCTCTGACTTTATTTATTTATTTTTTTTTTTTGAGGAGTCTCTAAATGGAGGTTAGACCATCTTGTAATCCAAATGACAATGCACTCCATTTCTAATTTCTCTTTCTTGCCAATTCTTGCTATTTTCTGGGATTTTAAAATAGTAGCCATCTTAATGGGTGTGGGGTAATAATTCATAGTGGGTTTGACTGTATTTCTCCAAATAATGATGTCAAAGATCCTATGCTCTTTCATCTATTTATCTGTGTGTTTTATTCTAAGAAGTGATTATTTAATTCCTGTGCCCTTTAAAAAGTGTCTACATTGTTATTGTTGTTGCAATTAAATTTTAGGAATTACTTATACATGCTCACTATTGGCTCCCTATGCAACACATTGTTTGCAAATACTTTTATACTTTTCCCACCTTATGGGATGCCTTTTTAGTTGTTGATTGTTTCTTTTAGTTTGTAGAAGTTTTTGTTTGTTTGTTTGTTTGTTTTTGGTTTTCTTATTTATTTATTTATTTATTTATTTATTTTTGGTTTTTCGAGACAGGGTTTCCCTGAATAGCCCTGGCTGTCCTGGAACTAGCTTTGTAGACCAGGCTGGCCTCGAACTCAGAAATCCGCCTGCCTCTGCATCCCAAGTGCTGGGATTAAAGGCGTGCGCCACCACGCCCGGCTGTAGAAGTTTTGAGTTTGGTTCAATGTAATTTTCTTATTTATTCATTTTTCTTTGTCATCTGTACTTTTCCTGTCCTATCTACAAAGCTTTGCTCACCACAATATTATAGAGTTTTGTTTGATGGGAATTTTAGGAATTTTCTAGTTTGGAGTTTTATATTTGAGTTTTAGACCTACTTAATTTTTGGTAGAAGAGTCTATTGTCATTCTTAGGCATGGACTCACACAGTTTTCTAAACACTGATTGTTGAAAACACTGTGCAAATTAATTGTCTCGATGAGGATTTATTATTTCACTGTAATTTGTTCTGTTAGTCTAATGTCTAGATGAAGATTTATTTTTTCACTGTATTTTGTTCTGTTAGTCTAATCTCTGTATGTATGCCAGTGCTGCACTGTTTTGATTACTATAGTTCTGAATTATGTTTTGAACTCAGGAAACAAGAGGCTACCAGCTTTGGTTTTTTTTTTTTTTTTTTTTAAGACTCTTTGTGAGTTTGCATAGAAAAAATAGCTTTATAATACTTCTAGAATAGTGAGTAAATGAAGTTACAACTCCATCTGAATTATTAGTTTAGCAATGAATTTTCTTTTAAAATGCTCTTAGTCACAGTCCTTTGTTTATATAAACATTGCTGCTGTGGATTATCAGGCATTTTTCCTTGATGGAAAGAATTTCCGGAGGGACTCGTGCTGTTGCTGTGCATTTCTCTTGATAATGTCACAAAGACTTTTCTCATTGCATATTTTTCACTCTTTGGTTTCTTTGTTTGTTTGTTTGTTTCTCCCTTTCACATCGACCTCCTTCACACATGTAACCCTTTTCTCACTGGGAATACAAAATAAGTTTGGGAAGTGTTATCAAATTAAATTTACCAAGTCTAAGCAGCCCCCTGGGAAGGCAGGAAGGCAAATGAATCCTCAGTGGGAAGTCCTGAGGATCACTTAATTAAACAGAGTTATACAGTTATATTCAACTTTCTACTTAAACTTTCAAATGAACGTCTTAGGTGATGAAAGTACAATGGCTCTGCAAATAGCATTATATTTTGATTTTTTTAAACACCAGCTTGAAATACTACTGCTTTTAAAATAAAACTTAATAAGCAATTACTCATTTGCTTAGCACAGATATTTTTTCACTTCAATAGACTTGTGCACATTTCATAAAATAACTAAGTTTTATTCACTGCACAGAGAAATGACTTTGAAAAATCAGAATGTGGCCAGACTTGTAAATTATCATGAAGTGCTAGATATATCAAGAGTGAATATCCTAATACTGGCATGTAAGACTTTATGGCTTAACATTTGTGATTGATAAATTCCTAAGTTGTCAATTAGACTAAGTTACTGTAGTGGCTATTCTTGGTGAATAACTTGACTATTTCCAAAATGAACTATGATCCAGAATTGCAAGGCTCACCAGTGATCCTAATCTGGAAGCTGGGAGATACAAGTTTCTGACCTGGATCTTGGCATGGAGATCTTGAGGCATAGTGGCTATGAATTCCAGAAAATTAAAACAGGGAGATCTCTGAGTTCAAGGTCATCTGGGATTAAAGGCATGGTGGCACACACCTTTAATCTGGGCTACACCTTCTGCTGGAGGACTACATAAGGACATTGTAAGAAGGAAGATTCTCTCTCCTTCACCTGTTTGCCTTGTGGGACTGAGCAACTGCTAGATCCTTGGACTTCCATTCACAGCTGCTGCTGACCATTGTTGAGAATTGGACTACAGACTGTACATCATCAACAATTCCCTTAGTATAGAGACTACCCATAAGTTCTGTGACTCTAGAGAACCCTGACTAATACAGTTGCCAAGAAGGGGCCAAAATGAATGCTAACATTGTTTGGTAGGCATGGGAACAACAACAAGTTCAGATGAAGCTAGAGAAAACGGGAAGTGAACAGGACTAGATCTGAGGCATGGCTTCCAGATTTGGAAAAATCTGAAGGAGACAAAGGTTCAAAATTTACAATTTCTCTGTCAGAAGCAACATAGATTCTGCTCCTGTTGTCTCAGAAATATATTTGGAAAGAACTTGAGTGAGCATAGGGTAATAAGAAAATGTGGGGGTCAAGAGCCTATGAAGATAATGAACACAAAAATTAATTGAAGAAGCTAGAGAAGGTACTCAATGTCTTAAAGTCTTTGTCATATAACCATAGGACATGAGTTCTAGCCCCAGAATCTATAGAGATTAGTGGCTTTGCTTATAATCCTAGAACTAGGAGATGAAGAAATCAGGATCCTCAGAGCTTACTGACCAGCTGGCTCAATTTACTTGGTTTCAAAGCACAAGGATGATGATAAATAAAGAATGACACCCATGTTTGACCTTTGGCCTCCACATGCAGTCTCTCACATTTTCAAAGACCCTCTTAATATATGATCTTCAAATATTCCCTATAGAGAAGAAAAGCAGGGAAAGTATAGTGGTCTCACTTCTGATATGTCAGGCTAATAATTTAATTTTCAATTAAATTACTAGAAGATTAACTTTAAATTCTGCTATTTTTAGCTGTTGGAATTTTTTTTTGTGACTTCTCAGTCCATCAGTTTCATCAGTAAAATGCACACTATTACCTTTAATAGTTGTGGAGTGACAGTATCTTTCATAATTGTGAGGGTCAAATGAGATGGTGAACATTTTAGAGATCTGAGAGGAAGTTCTTACTAAATGTTTTTGACTACAGTAATGAATATGATAAAGAGAGAAATATGGAAATAAATAAATGACACTGATGATAGTGAAATGACACAATAGCTCTTACTGTATCATATAAGCTAAACTACATTTACAGAACCTATCAGGCACAAACATGCAAGATTATATTTATCCTCAATTTGTTTTTTGACTGCCACTTTAAAATTTAGAGGATACACAAAATATCTTATAGCAGGAAAGGGTAGGAGAAGACAAGCAGACAAATAATTCCCTGGATGTAGATCCTTCTCCAGGGATAGGACTGGTATAGAATGTGATCAGTTAACAAGAAGAAAACCGGAATCCTTGCTTCCTATTCTCTCCTCTCTCTCTCTCTCTCTCTCTCTCTCTCTCTCTCTCTCTCTCTCTCTCTCTCTCTCTCTCTCTCATAGTGTGCTCAGACTATTTAAACAAATACCCTAAGACAGGGTTATTTATGAATAATATAAACGTGCTTGTCTTCATTGTGGAATATGAGAAATCCAAAAGCAAAGAAGGCACTGAAGCATTGGTGGCATAGGAAGGGATGACTTTGTTGCAAATAAGGGACCTTGTTACCTCATCCTGATGTGGAAAAGGACATGGATGCCATGTCCTCACATGGTAGAAAGAAGACAGTATGAAGGACAAAGAAAAGTATGAATATTTCCTTCAAGTCCCTATGAAGGCAGTAATCCCTATAGCCTAACCACCTTTAAAACAGATTTAATTAATATTATACTAGAGATTGAATTTCAATGTAATTTTAAGAGAAACAAACATTCAAACCACAGAAAGTCACATTTAAATATATTGTCTCAGTCTACATCTGCTGCTATGTCAAAATTCTATAAATGCAGTAACTTATGAGCAAAAGAATCTTGGCTTTTCAGTTCTGAGGGCTATACTCCTGCCTCAAAGCTTAGATATCACCATGAAAGAGGGGTCATAAAGGTCTTAAGAGTTAGAGGATCAGGGCATTTGATGTGAGACTGTGTCTAGGACATTAGGCAAAGGACAAAGTTATAAGACAAATCGGCAACCTAGAGATTGGAAAAAAAAAAAAAAAAAACTTCACTTACCCCACATTCAAGAGAGGGCTAATATCCAAAATATATAAAGAACTCAAGAAGTTAATCACCAAAAAACCAAACAACCCCATCAAAAAATGTGGTATAGAGCTAAACTGAGAATTCACAACTGAGGAATCTTGAATGGCTGAGAAGGACCTAAAGAAATGTTTAAAGTCCTTAATTCCTTAATGATCAAAGAAATGCAAATCAAAACGACCCTGAGATTCTACCTTACACCAATCAGAATGGCTAAAATCAAAACCTCAGGTGACAACACATGTTGGAGAGGATGTGGAGAAAGAGGAACACTCCTCCATTCCTGGTGGTATTGCAAACTGGTACAACCACTCTGGAAATCAATCTGGAGGTTCCTCAGAAAATTGGAAATATATCTACCTGAAGACCCAGCCATGCCTGATTTGGGCATATGCCCAAAAGATTCACCACAATGGTACAGAGGCATGTGATCCACTATGTTCATAGCACCCTTATTTGTGATAGCCAGAAGATAGAAACAACCTAGATGTTCCACAACAGAAGAATAGATACAGAAAATGTGCTTCATTAACACAATGGAATACTACTCAGCTCTTAAGAGTGAGGACATCCTGTGTTTTGCAGGCAAATGGATGAAACTAGAAAATATCATCTGACATGAGGTAATTCAGACCCAAAAGTACAAGTATAAATTACAGGAATGGAAATGCAGAGGTGCCTGGGGAAAACAAGTTCCAGAGATAGGCCCAAAGTGGGATCCAACTCAAGGGGAGGTCCCAAAGCCTGACTCTATTACTGAGGCTATGGAGCACTCACAAAAAGGGATGTATCATGACTGCCTTTTGAAAGACCCAACAAGCAGCTGAAAGAGTTAGATGAAGATATTTACACCTAACCAATGGACAGAAGCTGCTGAATTAGGGGAAAGCTGGAAGAACCTGAAGAGGAAGGCAATCCCCTCTCTAGGAAGACCAGCAGTCTTAATTAATCTGGACCCCCCAAGATCTTTCAACACTGGACCACCAAACAGACAACATATACCAGCTGATATGAGGCCCCCAACACACATACAGTAGAGGACTTCCAGGTCTGTATTCATTCAGAGATGATGCACCTAACTCTCAAGAGGCTGGAGGCCCCAGGAAGTTTAGAGGTTAGGTGGGGTGCAGGTTGGGGACATCCATATGGAAACAGGGTGCGGTGGGTTGGAGGTGTGGGATGTGGAACAGTTGGAGGGTCGATGGGGTACCAGGGAATGGAATATGGAATGTAAAAATGAATTACAAATAAAATTAAATTTAAAAAGATTCAGAGGATTAGGGAATTTGATGTGAGACTGCTTCTAGGACAACAAGAACAAGATGAGACTATGCCCATAGTTTTATCTATTTGAATGCCTAAACATGAGATGAACAAGGGCAACAGTAGGCATGCCCCCAAAGTGGACAGGTGGGAGTGAAAGTTCACAACACCTTAACTCTATACACAGAAACAGGAGCAACCAAGGAATGCTGAGAGTGGTAGAAATAGTTTTAACCAGAGAAGGGCACACCAGTTAGTTACCCAACACCAAATGGTCAGCCCTATAAACATTCATATATGCATGTAATATCAATTAAGAGATTGTGAAAATGAAAAAGAGTAGGAAGAAAAGTATAGGAGGGCTTGAACAGAGGAAAAGTAAGGAAGGAATGGTGTAATTATATTATAATCCCTCTCCAAAATAGTCCACAAAGAAGGAATTAGTAGATTCATTGTCTGGTGAAAAGCCACATTCTCAGATTCTTCTTTCTGTCCCTTGCCATGGTGGAAGAAAAACGAAGTCTCTCTCTCTCAGACTTCTATTATAAGAACAAATATATTCTAATCAACTCAATTCTAAAATGGCTCACCTTATAGTAAATACTATTATTTTGGGATTTAGAATAGCAACATGAATTATAAGGAAATGCAAACATTCAAACTGTAGCAATAATGTACTATATTTGTGCAAAGTCTGCAATTTGATAAATATGGGCATGAGGATAAATCCATGAATCTATAACCATATTCATAATATTGGACTTATTTCCCTACCTAAAATCTCTGATCTCATTTATGTCCCCAAGCAACCTCTGCCAATTAATTTCTGAAGAGAATATTTTGAAACTCTCTAAATATAGACATTGCAACTATTTCTATGAGCTGTAGAAAAACCAAATAAAACAAGAGCATTGATGATCCTTAAAATGGACCATCTGGAAAAATTAGTGAGCACAATTTCAGTGTTAGAAATTCTATTGATGGGGCTTAGTAGGATATGGAACGATGAATAGGAGGACACAATGGCTGTAGACTCATGGGAATATATAATTTCTATATGGAAGGATTGCTCAGTGATTTTTCAGGATACTACAAATGTAAAGGAATGCATTTTCATTCAACATTTACTGTATATTGCATCCTGTGAAGGAAAGGGGGGATTTTATTATGCCTGAAGATTTAAGAAATAACTAACTCAGAAGTCATGCGTAGCTCTATGCTGAACAACCATCAAGGGTATGTGGGGGCAGTAAGAGCAAAAGGATACTGGCGCATAGAGAATAGAAGCCAAACGTTGTCATCAAGGGTACCTGGACAGGAAGAGTTCAGGGATTTAAAACAAAGAATAATTACATATGTAATGACAATTTTCTGAGTATTAAAGTTCATGAGAGAATTCTGAGGAGGATATATTGTGGCTGAAGCCCAAACAACTCCTTCAGAGCTGAATGGACCTTGTCAGGAAGATGGACACATGACAAAAGGAAGATCAGGTACTTTGATAGGGACTGCAACTTCACCAACTTAGCATTTTTGCATCTTGCTTTTCCCACAGATAGAACAAAGCATAAAATAATAAAATGTTTGTGAAAAGCTTTGCCTTTCAGACCAGGGCTTATGTCTGTATATGGCTATTATTTTATTAAGATAAATAAAATTCAAAGATAAGTTTGCTCAATGTGGGGGTAAAGACTGTACTTACCTATGGGTATAAGATCAAATATTCAAAATATAGCTAGGGATTATGTGGGTTCAGTAAAGTGGCAATAGTAGGCTCTCTAAAACCTGTGATTTCACGCTGAGTTGTTGGCTAAGTTTCTAATATTAAGCATGGCTTTACTTTTGTTGAGTGGGACCTAAGTCCAATTAGAGAGCTATTGGTTACTATTAAGGGTCTGTGCCATGTATTCACCTTTAATATTATCCTGACATGTTGATCACTGTTGTGTGGCAAAGGCATCTTTGCATAACTGAGTATTAATAGAAAATATCTCAAGGTAATTAAGAAATAGTTACATAAGCACATTATTTGGAGATATGAAAAACATAAGAGAAAAAATTTAAATGTTTGGAAAGAGACTGCAATTCAGGAGCAAAAACTAATGAAATGTGGGCTGAAGAGAACTATTTTTTTATTTAATTTAATTTTTTAACTTATTCACTTTACATCCTACTCACTGTCCCCCTCCTGGTTACCACCTCGCAAAATCCTTTACCACTTCTGCTCTGGGCAGGTGGGGATGGGGTGGGGTATGTGGGGACCTCCTAGAAATCCCGCCCATCCTGGTACTTCAAGACTCTTTGAGGCTACATGCTTCCTCTCCCACTGAGAACTATTTTTTTTCTTTCTACTATAAACCCCTCTTTGCTCTCTGATCTTTTTATTATGTACTTAACCTATTACTGTGTTAAAATTATTTAAAGTTTTAAAAAATGAATGCTTTTGCAGAATGTGATACAAAGTCCATATTAATGAAAACAGACGGATAACTAATTCTCAAACACCCTTTTCTTTCTTCATTTAGTAGATATTTATTAAATTTTTACAGCCTGCCAGCATTGAATCTGAGCTAAGATAGTCTTGATTGCTCTCAAAAGAACATTTTTCTCCATTATGTGTTAAATGAGCACCCATTCCAAGTAGTATGGCTGATAGAGGTCATAGTGGAAAAATCTAGAAGAAATACTCAGTGTAATCTGTTGGGAAGTAGGAGAGAGTGTTTGTAACTACAGACTATTTCTCTTTTACACTGAAGTCCTTCTTTGGATCAGTTCTGGTTGTTCAAAAGATTTTCCTATTCCACTAGACAGCAAAATTCTTGAGGGCAGGCATTATTTTCAGATTCATCTCTAAGCTGTCAAGCACTGCTTTAGCAAACAGTATATACTTCATATTCGGTAACCTGAGTTCAGCCCCAAATGTCAGAACACCCAAATTGAAACCCTTTATGGAGATTTCCAATCCAATTGAGAACAAAGCTTTTGATTTTTCTTACTATTAAAACCCAAAGTGGCGGGTGATCCAAGACTACAGGATCACATCAGTTCTGGTTTGAGCAGGTCTTTTCCTTTCCTCTCAAGAGCACTGTTGTCTGATTTGCCCTGCTAATTATATACCCTGAGTTATCAGAGCCAAACTTAGCACATTCAATCTTTGCAAGTCTGTCCTCCTTTTGTATATTTCTAAGACCTTTATGGAAATAGACAAGAACAATGAAGGGAGGCTGGAAGAGGAAAGAAAGCTACCCTATAATCATGTTTATTGTTTTTATAATAGGTTTATAGAATTATGAATGAAGCTATTTTATTAATAGGAATTTTAATTATCCACCATGGTGAAGGGTGAGGCAAAATATCTCTCAGCCCCACTAATTAATGTGGGTATTCAATGTCTGTTAATTAAGGACAAAAGGGACCAAAGGCATACAATCCACTCTTGACACTGATGAATGCAAAGTCAAACCAATAGCTTATTTCCAAATTAACATGGCTGATAAAGAGTCAAGCTCAAACCCCAAGCTTTTCCTCCTCAGGGAACTATAATTTTCTTGTTTAGACAACAGAATAAAGGGCTCATCTGTGATCCCAGGAACAAAGCCCAGCATTGCAGCCCCAAAGAGATGAGGGGCTATGGATTACCATGTGAAGCCTGCATTTCAATAGGTATTTTGCAGACCTTTTATATTCTTAGCTTACCCCAGGAACTCTCTGCAGATGCAAGGTTAGGCTTTAGTCATGGTGTTCTAAAACAATCCACAACTTGGACCCTGAACACTTACACTTCTTGGCCTCTTTAAATCATTGCTTCTGGATTTATAGAGTTATATGATGAGTCACATGCAAGATAACAATGAGTCTCTCTTTGCAGCAATTGTGTTTGTGACTACCAGTTACTAATCTAATCTCTCTGGTTTTTATAGAAAGTAAGAAAAAATTAAAGTCAATTGATAGTTCTAAATTCATGATCTACTGAAACTGTATTCTTCTCCTGTGCTTTATGATTTTACTCTTTTAGTGTGAAGAGAGAAGTGAAAACTGAACTGTACAGACATTGCTGCTTTACTAGTTACAATGTGAAGTCTAGTGAAATTAAGAGGCCTGTGTAAAGTCATGAATTTAGTAACTTCAGCCACTGGGAATCAACAGTTTGATCTAAACTCAGTTTTCTTAGTAATATACCAAATATTTTAAGTGGTATGTACCTTGGGATCTGTGGCTTTTCTCAACTTTCATACTGTGAAACACAATATCAACCCATTCACTCATTCTTTTTGGTGGTTGTGTTGCAATTATATATCAGCCACTACAGAATACTCACACATGCACACACACACACACACACACACACACACACACACACACACAAAACTATACTATATCTGAGGTAGGGTAGTATTTTTGTTCACCATTAACACACAGTACAGAGTAGAATGCGGCTATATAATATTCTTTTAATAAATCAGTAATTATATAGTGTTGTTTGTATGTAGCCATGTAAACAGATTATGACACTAAGCTATGTCAACTTCTAAGGTACTTAATGTTTGCTAACTAGTAGTATATCTAGCTTGCTATGAGAACGCCCAAGAGAGCTTTATTTCTCTAGCAGGGTGAAAGAAAGCAACTGACATTGAGCCACATCTACCACATTTGGATGAACTAATGGGAGGGGTAAAATTTTCCCAAACAGTGAACAGCATGTGCAAAGACAGTGAGATATGCAACAGTGAAACATATTTGGGGAAATATAAGTTGAAATGAATTAAGTATGCATAAACCACCGAGTGAAAAGTTTTGAAGTCACTAAGGATTTTAACTTTATTCTGAAAATATTTTGGATTTAATGAAGAGTTTCATGCAAAATAGTGACATGTTGAAATTTGTCTATAACTTACAAATAATTAAAAATCTTAACATGAACCCAGCAAGAGGTCTTGAGGATATGACTTTCATAAATGTTTGACTCATTGTCTATGCGGGATCCAGTAGTTGACTGTGTGCCTTCATATGTATATGTATAAAAAGCAATATTAGCAATAACATTTTCCTTAATTAATTTTCCCATGACTGAATTCCTATTTGAATATTCATTCCTACAGTAGCACTGTGTGTTGTGATGCACTTCGGCAAAATTAACTCAACGATTGCTTCTTTCCAATTTTAATATTCCGTTGGGTTTTCTATTCCCAAAAACTCATTAGTATCTGAGTGCATTGCCGAAGAGAAACAAGAGCGAGGCATATTGTGTGAATGTGAGTTGAAGAAAAGAGACAGCTGGCACGAGAATTTTCTAATAAAGCTCCCCAAGGACTGTTATGTCTTAACAAAAAAAGAAAAAAGAAAAGAAAGAGAGAGAGAGAGAGAGAGAGAGAGAGAGTTCTTTGAGCTTCTCCTTTGTACTAAACCCTCTGAATTTTACTCACATCTAATACAAATGTTGGCAAAGGCCAAATTTTACTTACTCAAATTTCTCATGGGTCTGTTTCCCAAAATTTCTGATGGTGCTAAGAGCTTGTATGAATATATATTTCAACATACACATGTTTGCATATACAGATGACATATTTTTAATCTTCAGAAAAAAAATATCCCAATATGTGTTTGACTATCCTTTGTAATGCTCCTGCTGTGGTCATGGTGTAGTTTGACCATGCAGTTACACCCATGACTTTCCATTTATTCACTATATTCACAACACTCTTTTTTCATAGAATGATTGTATCATCAACTTTATATAGTGCCATTCTAACCATCTTCAAGATTAAGGTCAAATATTTTGTCCTTCAAGAAAGTTTGAGAATCTTCTAGTTCTAATATTATTGCAGTCATGTGGGTTTGATATATTACTATCAAATTACATATGAGGGCACTGCGGTTCGGAAAGTGTAAGTTGCCAAAAAACTATAAGTATGAATGCAAAATTATTACAGTGTGCAACTTCAGCAGGAAGATGAGGCAACCCCACAAGTTCATATAAAATCACAGAAACTGGTTTTGTTGATTTATTTTCCTTCTGGTAAAGATGGTGGGATAAAACAAACTTGTGATTAACCTTGAGCAATGGATAGAATAGGAATTCTGAAGGCGAATAGTAGATGGAGAGTATTCCAGGTAGGAGGTTACCTCAGTGGAAAATACATGATGCATAGGGAAGCTAGAGGGTGTTGGGAAGCCATGACTTGTGGAGAGCCTCAGCCTTACTGGTGCGGACAGTTCCTAATATGGGCTGTGGAAAGCCTTGCTGCCGTGCCTTAAAGATGGCACCGATCGCCTCAGACTTAATGACGTAGACAGCTCCTAATATGGCATAAAGCTATGTCAGCAGTGGTATGATCTGACGCACGACTTTACCTAGCATATGAGCAGGAGCCATGTGGTATCCTGCTATAGGCCAGGACAGGGTTTATATGGCCGCTCCCGGTGGGGTTGGGAGCCATTTTGCCGTTTTTTCCACAAGCTGTAACTTCATCAAGTATCCTGAATAAACCGCCTCGAGAAGGAACCTGGTTGTTCTGCGTCTAATTCCTGCTGGTCAGGGTAGACGCGGAATAATGACTTACCTAACTACATCTAAATCTCTTTAAGGATCAGGAAGCAAAGAGAAATCTGAGAGCCTGGGTAGAATAAGTGTATTGTTTACACAATTCACAATATACCAGGGAAAATATAAAGTATTAGGACTAGAGAGTATATAGCTAATTGCTAATTTTTCGCAGCTACTAGCCACATGGGCAGTGTATGGAGTAGAGACACAACACCACCTGAAGCCGATTTGATGACAAATCTTTACAAAAGAAAAATATTGAAATGCCTGCAGAAAGAGGAATGATTAGGAAAAAGCGTTTTTTGGGGGAAGGAAGAAATGTGAGGGCAGGGAACAAGGCAGAACATTGCATAAAACAAGTAAAATCAGTCCCTAAACTGGGTCAGGAGGCAGGGAGGTGTGAGGGGGAAGTAGCAAGAACTTCCTTCTTGTTTTTAATGTGTTAAGACTGTTTTAGTTCAATGTGAAGCATGATCAGGAAGAACATATGTCCAAGTTTCTCTTGTTTTGAAGTGTTGATTGGTATAACTAAGAGAATGCTAAAATAGATCTATAGACACACTGAAACATTTCTAAAGTAATATCACCTATTCTGAGGTCCAAGAAGGATTCAGTATATTCCCTGTGCTAACATACAGCTGGCCCTTGACTGTAATGTTAATGTTAGACAAACAGCATCCTTCCAGCCAGGCTTAGTGGACTTCCCTTTCGTAGCCTGAGAATTTTCACAAGAGTTGTGATGCTTTGTATATCACTAGCACATTAGTAATATCCGTGAAAAGCCATCTCTCCTGTCTATGACATTTATTGTGCCCTTTTCTGTAGAGCCTATTACACTGAGGAGAGTGTTTATGAGGAAAGAGATGTTCCATTTTACCACCACATCTACAGAGCCTACTATGCAGCTATATATTTATTGATTAATCACATAGAAAAAAACCTGGACTAGAAATCCTGGGTTTACTTCCCAGGTCTGTTGTGTAGTAACAGTTTACTGTTAATAACTAGTAATTGTTTTTAACATTGATTAAGAATTTACTACTAGGCAAATTGTGTAAAGTTTCCGAGTATCTATGAAATGGGAAACAGAACGTGTCCTGTTAAAGTCACAGATAATTGTGAGGAAGAAACACTTAGAGCAATATTATATGATCAGCAAAAAGAGGTAAGGTAAGATACCCATAATACAGGAGGCCCTATTTCTAGTTCTATTCATCCAACAACACTTTTAAAGCTCACAGAAGCTTTAAAGAACATTATCATTGCATTCATCTTTCAAATGAAGACACTGAAACTCATAGATTGTTAAGTTTCTGACAAGCCAAATGTGGTAGAGCTATCCTGTCTGACTTTGTAACATCCCGTTTTTATCTTCTGCTGTGTAAAAAATATAGTTTTATTGAAATACTGACATTTAAAATGAGATTTTACAGAGCATATCATAGATGGTCAAAAGTCATTCTTGAAAGATATAGCAATTGCATCTGCCTTTGCATAGGAATAGACATGTTCTTGCCATAATTAACATGATGGTTAGCAGCAATCCTTGTAACTAGGGTAGTGTGATTTCACAAACATATATTTGATCTGAATCAGAGGACCAGCTGATATTTTTCCCAGTTCTGTTCAGTCTCCATTAGTAATGCTCATTTTGTGTGATAAGTGCTTGATAATATACACTTGTATACACTTGTATGTATACACTTGGTAATATATACTGTTATTTCTCATAACTATTTTCCTTCTTTCTTCCACTGTTCTTATAGCAATTTTAACAGTGCTGAGTATCTTTAGTGAGAACGAATTATGCCATATGAGGGAGAAACATTGTTTTGTATGGTACCCTAATTTGACTATTGCTTAGGTCTAAAAATTGGTTTCTTAGGAAATAGCCTTTCTCTACAAATTAGCAACAAGAATAAACTGGCTTAGCATTGTACACAGGAAAGTATGGGGCATTTCTATATAGGTCTATACCTGGCACATTGTAAATGTTGGTTTGTTTCATTTCTTGTATATCTTTGATGTTTGAAATTATTGCTCAAAGACAATAGACTCAGAAATTAAGTCTATTACTTCTCTATGGTGGGCCTCAGTTTTTCTATGTGCAGTGAAGCAGAGCAACTTGATCTATGTTCATAATGCTTGAATTGTAATTATATCTTATACCTGACAAAATCAAAGTTCCACTAAATGAGCTGTGGTTTGGTTAGGAGCACTCTGAGAATGGAGTCAGCCCTAGTGAAGGTTGTTTTAGGATTCTGGAGCAGGAAGTCCAGAAATAAGAACTCTTAATTGTTAGAAAAACAAAAGATATATTTAAGCACTAAATGGTAATATATATTATCAGTTTGTATAAAACCTGAAGGCAGTAAAAATTAGAAAACCACAGAGAACATTAAAAGTGAAATGACCGACAATGTTCCAGGAATGGGGACAGGGAAAAGAGAGAAGACCAAGAGTGTATAGAGTTGTTGGCTTTAAATTCCATCCCATAGAAGGTAAGTAATTTCTAAGTGCCAAGAGTCTTGGTAAGTATTGACTATTAAAGCAATGTTTTTGTGACTATGGGCTGTGAGATGTAGAAGGACTAATGAGGAAGAAACCACAAGACCCTCAGTATGAGCATGGTGCACTTGTGGGCAGTGAAGAGACCAATTGCTGCAATGACTGTGGTTATGTACTGAGATGTGGTGGGAAATAAGGAAGGTCAGGCAAATCACTATGAATGTCTCTCAGGCAGAACTGAGAACAGGCAGAATATTTCTGATTCTTTAATGGTTATAAAATTACAAATAGAGGCCACTGTTATATGTTATATGCTGATGTATTGAACTAAATTTAGTTTCCTTAAATTTTTATTTGAGATATTTATAAATACCCAAGCAATCTTTAGTGTTGAATGTGAGTATTTACATGTATGTGGATGTTCATATGACTCTGCACATATATGCTCATGGATAAATGTATGCATGCACATGTGTGTGTAAAGTCAAAGTTAATGTTGAAGTCTTCCTTGACAGAACTCAAGAACTCTATTATAATTTTTGAGGCAAGGTGTCTCATTAAATCTGGAGTTCCTTGATTTGGCTAGGTTAGATGGCTAATGCCCTCCAGGGATCCACCTAGATCCATCTCTATGTTCCCAGGACCAAGATTACAGACAATACACTACAATGGCCAGCTTTTTAAATGGACCCTAGATACCAAAACACAGGTCCTTCTGATTGAACAGAGATACTTACCTGAATGAGTTATCTATAAAAACCTGCACATAAAAGACATTAAAATGCTATTCTATGGTCTTGAGGATTCCTGAGGCAAGAAAATGGTTGAGTTAGCTATATCTTAGAACCTGCACATAACTACACTAAAATGCTACTCTATGGTCTTGAGGATTCCCGGGGCAGGAAAATGGTCCTTGATCAATCTTAGTAGCAGAAATTTTGAATCTGTTTAGTAAAATAGGTGACAAAATTTAGAAAGTTAATCAGCATTTTCACTTTTGTGAAATTTTCATTTTGTCCTTATTAGCAGAATCATACTCTCCTCATCAGTTATTCTACTCTTTAAGCACACCATTCAACCCCCAACATATGAAACTGGAGCTTTCAATCTTGCACTTGCTGAGTAGCTCCCATTACTTGGAGAACAGCCAGATCTAGAGGAAAAAAGAACAAAGCTGTTAGGAGGATTACATAGAGTTGCATGAGTGTGTGAGGGGCCTAGTATAGTGACAGGTATTGGGCCGCTCCAACAATGGTCCTTGTTTTATTCCCTTAGGAGGTAAAGATCAGAGTGAATAACAAACAGCTTGTACTCACAGCCTCATTAGAAAGATGAGATACAAGGAATAAAAACAATCTCCTAATGATTCACAGTTTACAAATCACTTTCGCATCCACTATTTCATGTCAAATTTCCAATGTAGTTACGAGGGCAAGGCATATTATTTGCTGTCTAAAACATAGGAGGACCCTAACATTCACTGAGACTGAGTGCTTACAAAAGACAAGATTGTTATCCCATGGTAGGACAGGAAAACCTGGATCTAGATTACATCTCTTTCCATTACACATCAATGCAGCTTATTATGAAGTATCTAATATTAACACTGTGTTAACACTGTGTTTAAGTACAAAGTACTCAAACTAAAGTGCATGATGGGAATTGTAATTTATAGTTTCATTGTAGAAACAACTTGATAAGGAAACCTTGAGGAAAGGGGTTCACTTTGCATTGTCCATTGTTGCTATATTTAAGTTGATCTTTTGCTTTTGTCTTATGAGAATCAAATCTCTAGAAACTATACTTCTATGACAATGGATTATAGAAACCAAATAGGGACACAAAGACTGTATAGGAGGAAATGAAAGGAGCCTCACTGATATGGTGCATTTGTGGGCAGCTGGTCCAATGAGATGTTTTTCTCCACTCTTAAAAGTCTCATCTCTGTTTAATATAGATATCTCCAGTAAATAGTCTGTTTTCAGCCACCAGAAGGCACTTGATAATAAGAGCCAACCACTGCTGCTGAGAGCTACTTCTCCAGCACTGATTGTGATAATGGGTTTCTGGATTCTTATAGTCAAAACCATAGTACTTATCTTCGGCTACTCTCCCACTTTCTGTCATTTCTCATCTATTATGCAAACCTCTTCTCTGCTTCCTTAGATGTTATCTTGAAATGAAGTGGGCTAGCCCAGATTCATTGGGGATGGGCTTCTGACTGTCTTATTTTGTATAGGGAGATGAAGGAAATGCAGCTAACTTGTTTGTTTTTCTGAAAAAAAAAAAAAAAAAAAAAAAGGAAGATGCCTATTCCCAGAAAGGCATGGCACCCTTAGGCAAGTTTAGCAGTAAGCACTGGACTCAGTCTGAAAGCTGTATCCTGAGTTTGCTATGTTGAATGCACTGATACATTTAATCCATTTCTGTTCTGAATAGCATTCATATTTTTACTCTACAGATGAAGTAACAGATTCAGAAAGATATCTGGACTCTCTTCAAATTTTCTACAGCCAAGAAGGAGGTGGTTGAGGATTCATTCCTCTGACTATGTACTATTTTTTTTTTCCTTAGGCTCATAAATTGCAGTAGATGTGTAAGTTCTAGATGGCTCAGCTCAAGTGCGAAGTAGGTTTGGGTTGGTCTGGGGGATAAATGTGGGATGGAGCACTGGGAAAAGTGTTACAAAGTCCAGGATGCATAGGTTAAGTTTTAAAGGAAGGAAGTAAAGAAGAGGTCATGAATTGTAACAGAATGTGCAGAGGAGGGGGTGTGTTGGGCACACATGGGCACATATGCTCTCTAGCATCATAGGGCTAGGAAGGGCATTTTGAGGAAGGAGATGGTATTGCTTCCCTGAGACCAAGGCTTTTAGCCTAAAAGAGAAATAACAATATTCATTTCTAACCTTCCTCACAGTGGATGTGTTGATCAGCCCCCTGATTGTGAGATTATGCCAAAAAGCAGTAATTTGGTTCTATTACACTGACCATGTTCAGTCAAAAGCTTTGTTGTTGGTGGTTTCCAAAACTTTTTTTTTAAAAAATGCATTGTGTTGAAAATTAACCCTCAATCATCTAATAATATACAGATGTCTGCTTGAACAAATATCAGCCCTCACACAATTTATTGGTTTAATTTGCCTACCATTTGCCCATTGAGTCCAACAACCTTCCAAATTATCCAACCAAGTGCATGTCCTATGTATGTGACTCATACTTTTCTGGTTCATGGAATAGATATAGGATGCCTGCTTGTGGGTAGCAGGTTTTGTTGGATCTTTGATAATATTGTCTTTGTGAATCTTCTATGCCTTTGTTTGTTCAACTGAAGTTGTTTTCTGGGAAGTACCTTCAGTACTGGCTCTATCAGGGCCAGGACTGCTTAGAGACTAATCCAACAATTTAACCGTTTTGCTAAATTTGAACTGCCTGCTTACTGAAAACTGTCTAATCTTTCTGAGAGTCAAAATTCCCATCTGTAAAATGGCTTTAAGGAGTCTACTACATGACAGGAGCTAATTAATAACAGCTTCATGACCCTTATACATAAACTGCTATCTAATCTATATTGAGGATTGAGCCAGTTTGCATTACCACTGACAAGAACTTCATGTGCATCATATCATTTAATCATAATTATCGCTGAATAAGATTGGTAACATTTTTATAAACATGAATAAGCAGGGAAACTAAAAATTTTAAGGTGTTAAGTAACTCCCCAAATAAAATCCTACAGTGAAAGGTGTGAAAGTCAGATTAAGAACCCATGCATTGCATTCTGGCCCACAACCTGAACTCAAAACTATTCACTGCTTTTCTCTTAACTTATAAATACTTTACTTGTTCACTTCCTAATGCAGGGATGCTATCTTTTATCTCAAGTCTGACTGTTTCTCTGTATCTTATTCTTCAATAGTCTGCCTAGCATTGTCTCACCTCACCAGTCCTTCCTATAAACTATAGCCCATTGGCTACAAACTGATTGGTCTTTCTCTGTGGGTATTGATTCTTGAATATTTTTCTTTCCATTCTCTGCCTACTGAACAATGTTTTATTCATTATTTCAGTAAGTTTTCACTGGATATCTATGTATCAGCCCCAGTGTGAAACATCAGGAGCAAATTAGATGGAGCTCTTGTTTTAGGAGAAGTCAGTTCCAATGGGGGAGGCAAACAAAACAGAGAGATGCTACTGGCACCCCCAGTTCTTCTCTTTTACAGTGCCCATGGACAATATATAAGTAATTAATCTGTCTTACCAATTTGACCCCCAGTTTCTCTTGAGGTTGTGAATTTTTCACATTCTCTCTTGTAATTCCACTGTTCAAGTTACTATCATTCCTCATTAGATTATAGCAATAATATCCTTAGCCATTTCTTGAATACACTTGTATATTTCATACTAGCCTTAATATTGTAACCATATTCATTTGAGACATATGTATAGCTCTTAATAATAGTATTTTTACCTTTCTGATGCTCTTAACAATACAGAAAAAGTAATAAATGCCCGCATTTCTAAAATAAAAAAGAACATGTTGAAATACACAAATAAAATACCTTGATAGTTTTTTAAAGGTCCTTGTAGGTTTTGACATCATGTGGACAAAATTATGATGCTCTCATTACTTCCATACAACATTTAGCCATTAGATTTTGGCAATTGTCATTTACCCTAAGTTACTTTATATTACTTGAATGATAGGACAAGTTTAAGAATTCATAAAGTCACTGAACCATTAATTTTTCAATGTTCACTGAGCATCCACTGTGTTTGAAGCGCAGACAGGGTGCTGGAAATAAAGATTCAGGTCACACAGCTCCAGTAGATGTCTTGGCACATGGTGCTTCAGTAGCAATCAGGGAAGACTCAGATGTGATCTCTCTTCTCATAAAGATGAAACTACAGAATGAGACTACTCCTTGTTCTCAAGAGGCTTGTGTACTATTAAGTAAGACAATGTCCATTTATTTACCCAACTATTATGTGGTATCTATTATGTTTCAGACACTGGGAATTAACAATGAGTAAAGCAGATTTTTATTATAGTTTCCATTTAGCATGATCTGAATTCTCTGCAGAAGGCTGGAGGAGTGCAGAGGAGGAATCTTGAATTCTGCATAGAGTATTATAAAGAACATTGAATGGAAACAATTAACTAATTACTAATTAACTAACAATTAACTAATAATTAAAATTCTTAAAAATGTGGGTGGATGTGTGTGTGGTGGGGGGAGTGGTGTGAAACTACCTTACTCTTAGATAAGCAAAATGTCATTTTGTATTTCTTTTTTTTCTTTCTTTTAATTTTTAAGGATAGATTCTTTGATAGGTTCATATATGTACATAATGCTTTGATTGTACCCCTGACTTCTCACCCTTTCTCTTCCTGTCTTTCTATGCACCTTCTTCTCAATGAGTCTATCTCTTACCTTTTATGTCTTTTTAAGAATATTGAGACCTAATGAGTTGAATTGAGGTTGTGGGCACAAGGGTAAGTGGGGATCTCTCATTGAGGCATAGACAGTATGAAATAGACACAGCACTGGAGAAATTGAGCTTTAAAAGATACATTTTCATGGGTAGAATAGGAAAATGTATGGAGGACACATTAAGTCCTACACAGTTTCAGATTATAGAAAGCAAGCACAAAGGAGAAGAGACTGCTGCCTTAAGGAATATAAAGAAGTACTGGAGAAGAGAGATATTTTCAGGCCAAAAAGCTATACTACAGACATTGGTTGTACTTCTCTTTTTTTTTTTCAATTTTTTTATTAGATATTTTCTTAATTTACATTTCAAATGCTATTCCGAAAGTCCCCTCCCCCCTGCCCCCTCCCTGCTCCCCTGTCCACCCACTCCCACTTCTTGGCCCTGGCGTTCCCCTGTATTGGGGCATATAAAGATTGCAGTACCAAGGGGCCTCTCTTCCAAATGATGACCGACTAGGCCATCTTCTGCTACATATGGAGCTAGAGACACGAGTTCTGGGGGTTCTGGTTAGTTCATATTGTTGATCCTCTTCTAGGGTTGCAGACCCCTTCAGCTCCTGGGGTTCTATCTCTAGCTTCTTCATTGTGGGCCCTGTGTTCCCTCTTATAGATGATTATGAGCATCCACTTCTGTACGAGACAGCTATATCAGGGTCCCTTAAGTAGGCACTAGCTGTCCTATGCCATAGTGTCTGAGTTTAATGACTGATTATGGGATAGATCCCCCGTGGTGGGGTAGTCTCTGTATGGTCCATCCTTTCATCTTAGCTCTAAACTTTGTCTCTGTAACTCCTTTCATGGGTATTTTGTTTCCTCTTCACAGGAGGAATGAAATATCCACGAGCTGGTCTTCTTTCTTGATGTTCTTGTGTTTTGCAAATTGTATCTTGGATATTCTAAGTTTCTGGGCTAATATCCATTTATCAGTGAGTGCATACCCAATGACTTCTTTTGTGATTGGGTTACCTCACTAAGGATTATATCCTCCAGATACATCCATTTGTCCAAGAATTTCATAAATTTATTTTTTTAAATATCAGAATAGTACTCCATTGTGTAGATGTACCACATTTTCTGTATCCATTCCTCTGTTTAGGGACATCTGGGTTCTTTCCAGCTTCTGGCTATTATAAATAAGGCTGCTATGAACATAGTGGAACATGTGTCCTTTTTACCAGTTGGAACATCTTCTGGGTATATGCCCAGGAGAGGTATTGCCGGTTGTACTTCTCAAACTATTATTTAGGGAAGAAAAGGAATCAGCCAAGGAGGATAGCAATTAACAAAACAATGATCAGCTCTTGAACATTTAATGGGAGCACATGTAGGTTCTCCTCTTTCACCTGACTCTATTGAGCACTTCTAGGTAGATTCAATCAGAAAGAAATATTTAGCTGCTTTTATTCATAATCAGTATGCTTTAAGTGAATCTGAGAAATCACGTGAAGTATGGATAACAAATCAAATTCTGAAATGCAATAAATTAATTGAAATAGTGTAATATAATCCACACATGTGGAAAAAAAGAACATTTATATGTTCTATTTGTACACTGTCTATGGGCAACAAAATTGTGACTATGGTTGTTGACTTGGTTCCTTCACCCAAATAACTTTTGAAAGAATGCTTATACTTGGCCCTTTACAAGCAGAAAAAAAAATTAGTTGCTATGTCTGGTAAATCAATAAAATAATGGCTGTCAATGATCAAACCTCCAGATTTTTCAAGATGTCATATTTATAGTCTTCTCATGAAGCCTATTCACAACCTTTGAGTGTTGCTGGGTCTTGTGACTAGCTTTGATAACTACAAAGTAGTAGAAGAGACATTCTGACATCTGAAGCTGGGCATGAAAAAACTCTTGTCATCTCTTTGGTGTTACTAGAATATTTCTGTCTTTATGAGAAGAACTGGATGTCAAATGAAGGGAAACTGAGCTACCTTAGATAACATCCAAGACTTATATCATCAGACCAAGCTGACCTCCACATGATTACTGTCCAGTAATGAATCCCATGTGAGACGAATAAAACTGCACAACAGAGTCCAGATCAAATGGCTTGAGAAGAAATGGTTGTTGAGTTAACTCACTAAGGTTTGAAGTACCTCCACAGCAATGGATAACTGACATGCTAACAGATTAACTATTTAAGGATTAATATTGTTACATATGCACATAGAACCATTAAATATTACCAGAATATTAATGATGTAAAGGAACAGTTTAGTGGAAAGTGCATAGCATTTATTTTTAAATACAGTTAAGTTCTGGTCATCTGAATATCACATTTAACTTCCATAAAAGGCCTAATCTGAGGACTGGATGTCACATGCGCCTTAGCACTTGGAGTCATTACAGAAGAATGAAATTAAACCTCTATCTTCTTTAAAGGTGAGGACTTATATAACATAAGTGTTTCATAGATTAACACATAATTGATCAAATCCTGCCTTCTGGTTGTTTTTACTTCTGAAGATTTCTATTATATATAAATATAGCTGTTTGATACATTCCTACCACTATAAGAGCAGGTTAGATTAATATTGCTAATAATGATGTACATATTTTAATTCATAAAACAAAGGTTTGGGAAGAGATGGGTAAGTGAACAATAAAGAAAATAAGGAGAAAAACGGTATGTCTTATTGAATTTATTAAGTGACTAGTGGGGTTGAAGAAGAAGAAATTGTATGCTTTCAAGTAAGCACTGAAATAGATGGAGCTTTGTAGTAGAGTGCATGCAGAGCATATTTGAGGTGCTGGTTTTGATCTAGTGCTGAAAACGAAAACAAAGTAGCTCCAGCGGTGCAATAAAGGCACTTTTCTCTTGGAGTTAACCAACACCTACATGCTCTTAAGACGAACTCAATAAGAAGGAAATCATGCCTAGCACTTATAAATCCAACTACACTTGGATGATTAGGCCATGAACCCTAGAGGAGAACATACTACTACAATTTTCATAAGCCTATATAATTTATAACTGTATTCTACATCCTTCCCTTATAGCTACAGAAAAATGTAGTTCTTACCACTCATAAAAGAAACTTCTTTTTGCAAACAAATGAAGAACATAACAGAGATCCATATATGGTCAAAATGCAGAGAAAAAGTTACCATAGGGTATCCAACCCCACTGATACATCTATAATGGAATCTCTATTCCAAACGCTCTTAGAATATGAGACAGGAAGATCATAGAGTCAGAGGACAAGGATGCCTGCTAACAAATGACATCTTCCAACTTGACAAAAAAGTTGAACCCAGAAAATCTCAACAATATAATCCCCTCACTACATAGGAACAATATCAGTCAGCATGCCAATGATGATAAGGGAAATTTCACAAGGTTCCACAGTTGGTGGAAAATCTACAGGCAATCTATGACTGCTGAGAGGAGAGTCAGTTTTCCTGCAGGGACCAGCCCCCTGACATATTATCTAACCTCAAGTGGTCAGACTTCAAGTGGTCAGACAGTCCTGCCTAAACATATTTGTATAGATGAGCAACATTAAATAGAATCAGTAAGTGTTACATACATATGTTTGTGTGTAGACATGTAATAATAATTTAAAAGAGGTCATGATTTGTGAAGGAGTTGGGAGTGTGGACATAATTGGGGGTGGGAGAAATGCTATAAATATAGTATTCATGTATTGAATCATAAAATATAAAATAAATTAAAAAGAGATGAACAGCACCAGATATTGTTACGTTAAATATTTGAAAAATCCAATAAAGATATAAAAGCAATTAAAAGAATTTTTAAAAATCATGTCTAGACAGGGAAATGGCAATACCGTTTTAGTTATTAAGTTTCTTTTTGGTGTAGTAAAATACTTTGGAAATAAGTAGGGGAGCTGGTGGTAAAATATAATGACTGTTAAATGTTATTAAGATCACTTAAAATGGTTACTTTTGTTATATATTTTATATAAATGAAATAGTATAGGATGAAAACAACACAGTGGCTATATATAGTAATTTTGCATAATTTAATAATAATTCAAAATAAAATTATCTTATCTATCCAAATAAAAGAAATATATTAGCTGATTTAATTTTAAACACATATATACACACACAATCTTTTAGCTACCCATAGAAAACATACTTAATCCACAAAACAAAGGGGTATTCTCTCAAAAAGAACCTTGAATGAAGCAGTAGGAGTATATTAATCAGTTTTGCCATCACCGTCAATAGAATTCCTTAGAAAACAAATTACAACAAAGATTTATTTTAGTGCATGGTTTCTGAGTATTCAATCCATAATTTGTGTTCCATGGAACATGAGATAAAGCATACAATGTTATACAGCAGTCTCTCAAGTAGACCTGCTTTTCGACAGTTCATTTCCCAAAACTCTATTCAAATTCTGAATTGATCATTTGATTCAAACCAAGGCTCTCGTGCTCTAACTACCTCTGGTAATACTCTCACACATACACACAGAGACATGATTTACTCTTGTTTATCATCAATCCAACCAGGGCTTTAACAATCAATATTAACTATCTAAAGTAGATAAACCCTTGGGCCACTGAGATGGCTTGGATGATAAAAGAGCTAGTGCCAAGCCTGAGGACCTAAATTAGAACATCAGGATCCAGATGTTGGAATGAGATTTCTAAAAATTGTCCTATGTCTTCTATATACATATAATATATAATGACTGTTAAATGTTATTAAGATCACTTAAAATGGTTAATTTTGTTATGTATTTTATCTAAATGAAATAGTATAGGATGAAAACAACACAGTGGCTATATATAGTAATTTTTGCATAATTTAACAATAATTCTGAATGTAAATTATCTTAACTGTCCAAATAAAAGACATATAATAACTGATTTAATTTTAAACACATATACACACTCACAATCTCTTAGCTACTCATAGAAAACATACTTAATCCACAAAACAAAGGATATATATATAACACAGAAATTATATATATATATATATATATATATATATATATATATATATATATATATATATCACAGAAATTATATATATATATATAAAATAAATAACCAGGCAGTGGTGGCACATGCCTTTAATCCCAGCACTTGGGAGGAAGAGGGAGGCAGGTGGATTTCTGAGTTCGAGGCCAGTCTGGTCTACAGAGTGAGTTCCAGGGCAGCCAAGGCTACACAAAGAAACCCTGTCTTGAATAAACAAAACAAACAAACAAACAAAAAAAAAACAGGGAAAAAAAGAAGAAAATAAGTAGATGTAATAAATTTTTGATGAGATACAGTCATCTAAAGAAACAGTCTTCAAATCAAAATTAGTTAGAGAAACAAACAAAATAAACACTTCTGATTGATACATAGAACAATCTATAAAATGATATACAAATTATATATATATGCACTAAACACAGACACACTGAGTTATATTAAACAAATGCTATTTTCACAGGATGAGTTAATCTTCAATATAGTCATAATGGGTGACTTCAATACTCTACTTTCACTCTAGATTTGTCTTTCAGAGCAAAGTTAAGCAAAGCAATATTAGTTAAGTGGCACTGTAAATGAAGTAGATTTAGAGACATCTATAGAATTCTCCAACCATAGCTACAAAATATAGGGTTATTTTTAGCAGGCCATGCAAATTTTTTATTTTTTTGAAAATATTTTATTAGACATTTTCTTTATTTACATTTCAAACGTTATCCCCTTTTCTGCCCCCCCCCAAACTCCCTATCCCACTCCTTCCCCTGCTTCTATGAAGGTGTTCCACACCTACCTACCCATTCTCACCTCCCCACCCTCAAATGCCCTAACCCTGAGGCATCAAGCCTACACAGGACAAAGGACCTTTCCTTCTACTGCTGCCTGAGAAGTCCATCCTCTGCTATATATGCAATTGGAGCCATTGGTTACTCCGTGTGTACTCTTTGGTTGGTGATTTAGTTCCTGGGGGCTCTGAGGGGTTTGGTTGGTGGATATTGTTGCTTTTCCTATAAGGTCGCAAACCCCTTCAGCTCCTTCAGTCATTTCTCTAACTACTCCATTGGGGACCCTGTGTTCACCCCAATGTTTGGCTGTGAGTATCCACCTCTGCATTTGTCAGACTCTGACAGAGCCTCTCAGGAGACAGCTATATCAGGCTCCAGTCAACAAGCATTTCCCAACATCGGCAATAGCATCCGGGCTTGGTGACTGTATATGGAATGGATCCCTAGGTGGGGCAGTCTCTGGATGGCCTTTCCTTCAGTCTCTACTCCACACTTTCTCTCTGTTTTTCCTCCAGTGGGTATTTTGTTCCCTCTTCTAAGAAGCACTGAAGTGTCCATACTTCGGTCTTCCTTCTTCTTGAATTTCATATGGTCTGTGAATTATATCGTGGTTATTCCGAGCTTTGGGGCTAATATCCACTTATCAGTAAGTGCATACCATGTGTGTTCTTTTGTAATTGGATTACCTAACTCAGGATGATATTTTCTAGTTCCATCCATTTGCCTAAGAATTTCATGAAGTCATTGTTTTTAATAAGAGAACATGGAGAAGAGCCTTAAGCACATGGGCACCGGGGAAATTTTCCTGAACCGAACATCAATGGCTTATGTTCTAAGATCAAGAATTAACAAATAGGACCTCATACAATTGTAAAGCTTCTGTAAGGTAAAGGTCACTGTCAATAGGACAAACCAGCAACCAACAGATAGGGAAAAGATTTTTAACAATCTTACATCCAATAGAGGGCTAATATCCAATATATACAAAGAACTCAAGAAGTTAGACTGCAGAGAACGAAATAACCCTATTAAAATGGGGTACAGAGCTAAACAAAGAATTCTCAACTGAGGAATACCAAATGGCTGAGAAGCACCTAAAGAAATGATCAACATCCTTAGTCATCAGGGAAATGCAAATAAAATAATCCTGAGATTCTACCTCACACCAGTCAGAATGGCTAAGATCAAAAACTCAGGTGACAGCAGATGCTGGCGAGGATGTAGACAAAGAGGAACACTTCTCCATTGTTGGTGGGATTGAAAGCTGGTACAACCACTCTGGAAATTAGCCTGGCAGTTCCTCAGAAAATTGGACATAGTATTACCTGAGTACCTAGCTATACCACTCCTGGGCATATACCCAAAAGATACTCCAAAATATAACATGGACAAATGCCTCACTATGTTCATAGCAGCCTTATTTATAATAGCCAGAAGCTGGAAAGAACCCAGATGTCCTTCAACAGAGGAATGGATATAGAAAATGTGGCACATTCACACAATGGAGTACTATCAGCTGTTAAAATTAGTGCAAATTTTTCTAAAACAAATTATGTGTTAGGAGGTATTGCAAGTCATAATAAATATTGAGAATTTAAATCACATCTTAAAAATATCAAATAATGATGGAGTAAGATTATAAACAATTTACAAACTATAGAAAATGTACAAACATATGAACATTTTAAAATATATTTTTACATGATCAGTGAGTCATTGAATAATTCAGAGTTCTAATGATTAAACGTTATTGCCAACTGGACTAAACCTTATCTTTGAAGGTTTTTCCAAAGACAATGTGTGGAAGAAGAAGCTAAAGGTCAGAGATGTCCTAGATTTGGATAACTGCATTCAATAGGCTGATGGTCCAGATGAAGTGATACTATGAAAGATAGAGCCAGATAGTGCACCCATTCACATTCCATTCTTCCCAAGTTTGTTTTTTCTTCTAATGCTGTCACCTGTGACCATTCACCTCCAGAATTTTCACCCTTTACTTGCAGTCTCACATCCTCAACTATCTATGAATCCTCTGCCTTTTCTCCTAAGAATTCTTGTACTGACTAAGAATCTTCAAAATTAGTATTAGCTGTGTGTGTGTTTGTATGTGTGTGTGTGTGTGTGTGTGTGTTTGTGTGTGTGTGTGTTTGTTGGCATGCACACACACATGTGCATGAGCATGCACATCTATACAGATGGGAGAGTAAATATACCTATACACCCGTATTTTATTAGTTCTTTTGCTTTTGAGAACCTTGAATAAAACAAGGGAGAGGAAGATTAAAAGTTTCTATAACCAAATAAAAATAAAATACAAACCACCAAAGCTTTCAGATCTGATAAAACCAGTTCAAAAAGGAAGTTTATTAAAAACTACATAAAACTAGGGAAATTTGAAATAATCAGATAATGATACACCCCAAGGTCTTAGAAACAAGGTGAAAACCCAATACCAAATTTTGCTGAAGTAAATTAAAAAAATCAGTGATGAAATTAACAAAATGGAAAACAAACAGGCAATTAAAAAGATTAATAAAACAGCTAGTTAACTCCTGGATCAACAAGATCAACAAACTGTGCCACAGTATGGAAAAGACAGAATGACAAATAAAATGAGATGAAAACAAGCTATTACATCAGGTATCATGGAAACTATAGAATAACCAGGGAGTATTTTTAAAATACACGCTTCAATGAATATACTTCAAAACATCTAGAAAAAAATAGATGGAACTAAAGACATGTACACCAAAACTGGCCAAGAAGCTATAAACAACTTACAAAGATCAATGAGCAACAAGATTAAAACAATAATAACAATTCTCCCAGCAAAGAAAATCATAGTACTAGATGGATTTACTGCTATAGTCTAAAACCTGTAAATTGGAACTAAAACAATGATCCCCAGACTTTCATGTAAAACTGAAAGGTAAGGAACATTTCCAAGTTCAGTATAAGCTCGATTAGTGGGATACTAAAACTGAATGAAGACACAAATGAGTTGAATAGATGGTTCAGAGGCTAAGAGTGCACACTGTTCTTCCAAAGGACTAGAGTTTGATTCCCACAATTGACTGATCCAACACCCTATTCTGGCTTCTGTTGGCAACTGAATATATATGTACATATCTATAGATAAATGTGCATATAAACACTTAAAAATAAAAATAATATTTGAAAACAAAAGATTACCTTGATTAACATTCACACAAAAGCCTCCATTGAAATTTTGAAAACCGAATTTAAATACACATTCAGGGATAATAAACCATAATCATACTGGTTTCATTCTAAGATTGCAACAATGGTTTACATATACAGATCAATAATGTCTTACTACAAATATGTAGACTCAAAATTCAAAAACATCAGATGATTTTCTTAATGGATTCAGAACATACATTTGACAAAATTCAATATGCCTACATGATAAAAAATCCATGAAGAAACCAGCAGAACAATAGGATAGCAATATAGAATAGGCTAAATGTGATAGAATTATAGTCAACTTTATATGGAATGTGAGAAACTCAAAACATTTCCTCTAAAACCAGGGAGTTGAAGAATGTTCAAACTCGCCACTATTATTCAAAAGGTTTAAAACTAGCAAGAGGAATAAAGCCAAAGGAAGAAATGAAATAAATGCAAATAAGGAAGAAATCAAATTAACCTCATTTGCAGATGATATCTCCTATTGAAAAGACCCTTAAGACTCAGCAGGAGACATTTATAGCAGATGAACATTTTTAGTAAAATAGCAGGAAGCAAACTCCACATAGCAAGAGCAAAGAAGAAAAGTAATCATGAAACCAATATTACTTGAAGTAGCCACCAAAAATTAAATAAAGTACTTAGAGATAAACCAAATAACTAAAATACACAAACTCTGTTGTAAAATTTCAAAAGAAGTGAAATGATGAATTTCTATGTGAAAGTCTGTTTAATATTTTACTTCTGAGGGGAAATGAAAATCAAAACTATACTGAGATTTCATCTAACCCTAGTCGGAATGACTATCACCCAGAAAACAGCTAATGGCAGTTGAAGACTGTTGAGAGAGGAAGGGGAAGGCACTGTTGTCTGGGAAGGCACTGTTACTGGTATGTGGCCCATGACATTCAGTACTTTTCACAATACACATATGGGAAGCATTAATAGGACTTAGTGGCTGATTTTTTTAAAAGCCATGAAGTTGGAAGGGAGAGTAGAGAGTGTTATGGGAGTGTGTTGGGGGCAGGTTGATATGACTAAAATGAATATAAAACTGGGAGAGATACATGGTAAAACTGTTTAATAAACTACATGACCTATGTGAGTCTTACATGGACAAATGATTTCAACATCATTAATTTAAGCAAGGCTTGAATGTATAAATAAAAGAAGACATCCATATATAAATGTCCAGTGTCCCCAAATATATGGGACATTTGCTGTCTTCAAGATATCTGGTAGAAGTGACTGCTCTAGAGAACAATTACTTTCTGGTGTGTTTAACTCTTCTTTGTTACTACTTCTTTTGTTGGGGTATCATTCAGTCAACAGGAAAGCTTGGGTGTCATTTAACATAGGCAGAGCGAGACATCAAGATTTCCTTTCACTAGCTAGTCTACCGCTCTCCTTTCAAATTCTCCAAACCTCTTATTTCTGGTCAGAAAAAGATGGGGATTTGTCTTAAAAATCTCATCATCTAAGCATAGCTTCATAACATTTTAGGTTGTTTTTTTTCCTTCTTCAGAAGGGCAGAGAAAGCTTTAACTAGATCAGCATGAAGCAAACTTGGTAATAAATATCCTGCCCACAGATACCTATTAAAGTTCATTGGCTCTGTTTTAAAATAAACTGTGGGAAGGTCACCTTGATTACAAAACCACAGACACATTCTCAAATAGCTACAGGCTTTGGTCTTAATGTTCAGAACTCATTGTTTTTAGGACTGAAATGAACCAGAACTTGGAAACCAAAATGATGAATCTCCGAAGAATTGAATTATACTTAGTTTTTACTGTTGCATTTTAAATTCATCCTGCCTCTCTGAAATTTTCTATGTCTAAATTTTTCAATGTATGTTCGATTTCTTTCCATTGTTACATAGTAGAAATAAGTATAAATATTTTCATCATAAAAACTATTTGAATCCTAGCTACAAACCTTTCCAGATACTTTACATTGTACAAGTATGTTGACCTTTAGAAATTATTTTTTCTTGGAAAAAGAGGAATTATTATCTATAGATTATAGGGAAAATAAAATTCTAAAACACGATCACAGACCTTAGCATAATTCTCGTATGTGTATATATTCACTAAAACCCTGGCTCAAAAAATTAAGGTGAATAACACTAGAGAAAGATATATGATGTCAACCTCTCATCTACATAGGAACATATAAAAGTGTGTACACATGCTCACACATTTACATGCACATGCACACACACCTATCACTCCCCAGAAAAACATCAAGATCAGAAAAATGAATTAACACCACATGAGGGGAAAAAGATTACAATTAAATAGTCTATAAGCCTAATAGAAGATATCATTAAGACATTGAATTGACATTGGAATCTGACACTGAGGCCAAGACAGGGCAGCCCGACTAGAACATATCTCATAGAGAGGCAACAGCTTTTCGGATAGCCCCCAATCCAGTTGTTCAGGACCCACATGAAGACCATCTAGTACATATGTGCAGGGAGGCCTAAGTCCAGCCAAAAGCCAACATCAAATTAAATGGAGAGAAACTTGAAACAATTTCACTAAAATCAGGGACAAGAGAAGGCTGTGCACTCTCTCTGTGTCTATTTAAAATAGTACTTGAAATTCTAGCCAGGACAATAAGACAACTATGGAAATAAAGGGGATACAAATTGGAAAGAAAGAAGTCAAAGAATCTCTATTTGTATATGATATGATAGTATACATAGGAACCTCAAACACTGTACCAGAGAAATCCTACAGCTGACAAACAACTTCAGCAATGTGGCTGGATACAAAATTAAGTCAAAGAAATCAGTAGCCTTTCTTTATACAAATGATAATTTGCTAAGAGCAAAATTAGGAAATAAAACCTTTTACAATAGCCACAAATAAGTTAAAACATGTTGGTGTAACCCTAACTAAATAAGGGAATGATCTGTATTGACAAGAACTTCAAGGCCCTGAAGAAAAAAATTGAAGAAGAAATCAGAAGATAGAAAGATCTCCCACGATCATGGATAGGTAGGATTAACACAGGGAAAATATCCATCTTATTAAAGGTAACCATTCCACATCTGAATCTTGAAAATCTACTATCAGAAACAATTAAATTTTATAAATTAGTATAGTTGGTCTCTTTTAAAAGTCTTTTTTTTTGAAATCATAATATATTTATACCATCCCCCCATTAGCGTTCCTCCTCCAAATTATACCATATGATAGAACCATAAACTTTGAGGTAATAATGTTGAGTACTTATAAATATCAAAACAATGAGACAAAGAAAAACATGAAGGCGAAGAGAATGTAAAGGGAGCCACCCAGGGTCTTGTTGTAATAAGGGAGAAAGAGGCAAACAACAAAACTGGTCTTGCCAGCTGCTACCCTGGTGTGTGAAGGCTTCCCACAAAGGTATCTGCATGTGAATACTGCTGTCAACTGTAAAAGTTTATATAGGGCAGACATTCTTTAATTTTAGCTCCTTTTCAGATGTTACATTCCATTGAGAGTTTAGTTTGCCTTTGAAATGCTTTCTTGCAGGACTTGCTAACTTGTGGTGCCCTGTGAAAAATAAAAGCCTAGAGCAGAGCAGTAATGTGAGCACAGGCACTGGAGAACCCATGCAACCTCTCAGCTTGTCTAGAAGCCAGCCACATACTGCCTCCCCACACCCTGATCTAAGCAGCTGTTGACCTGAGAGCTTTCACATTAGGTCATTGAGACTCCTTAATATAAATGCAAATAACTTTAGACAGCTGAGAAACAGTCATTGATGAGCACCCCCCCCCCCCCGCCCTTCTTCTTCCCTTAATCTCTTCCCATTGATTCTGATAGCCATGGACTGGTGATGATGATGGCTGCGGACAGTGTGGTAACAGGAAGAGAGGTGACATTGTGTGGAGCCAGAGGATCTGGAGGTTCAACAGGTGTCAGCTCTATCAGGAGTGCAGTGTTGTGAGGCAGGAGTGATGCTGCTTTCATGATTTTGCCCAGAGTTATTCTGGGATTAAGAATTAGAATGAGTATTTCCTGAAAGTAATGAAAAAAAAATCAAGAGGGAACCTCTGTTTTCTCTCTTCTGGGCCCCTTCATTGTTTAGTGTTTTAAGGTTTCTATCTCTGACACAAGCTCTGCCATTAAATTATTGTGTAGTCAAAAGCTTCATTTCGCTTCTATGAATACTTTCTATAAGACAGCAATAGCATATGCAGTGCCCCCAAAGGAGTAAGCATGCTTTCCACATAGTATATATCCAGAAAACTCTAACTAAGCCACTTAGTTCTGGCTCTGAATTGACATCTTCCTGTAAAGTCTAGATCTTTTTCTTCATCATTCAGGAGACTAATTCTTCCAAGTGTTCATGTATACATTTAAGGAGTTCCATTCATCAGAATAACTGAAAAGCAATGGGAAGAAGCTGGAGTGAAGAAGTTTGAGAAGTCAAACTTCAGGCCTATTCACAAAGAAAAAACAAAACAAAAGAACAACAAACATACACAAACAAACAAAAAACCCCACAAAACAAACAAAACAAAACAAAACAAAAAACACAGGGCTCTGGAACTCAGTACTACCATCTCAGGTTTTTTTTTTTTTTTTTCTTTTTCTTTTTGTGATAAAATAATATGACCAAAGGAACTTAAAGTATAAAGGGCTTACTCTGGATTACAATTCAAGGCTACAGTCTATAATCGCAGGAGACTGAAGGCAGCTTTGGAAGCCTCTGGCAAGACTGCATCCAAAGTCAAGAAGCAGAGAGAGATAAATTAACGCATACTAGTGCTCCTCTGTCTTTTTTTTAATGTTATTCAGTCTCAGATTCCAAAGCCAGAAAATCGTCCTACCCACAATTAAGATGGGTTATTCCACATCAATTAGTGTTTTCAAGATATCCCTTCATGATGGGGTTACTAACCTACCTTCAAAATTTTTGGCCCAGAATTGTTCCTATATATATATAAAAAATGCAGGGACAAAAATGGAGCAGAGCTTGAAGAAAAGGCAGTCCAGTAACTGACCCAACTTAGGATGCATCTCATGGGTGGGCACCAAACCCTGACACTATTTCTGATGCCATGTTGCACTTACAGATAGGAGCCTAGCATGGATGTCCTCTGAAATGCTCTACCAGCTGTTGACTGAGACAGATGCAGATACAGCCAACCATTGGACTGTTATGGGAGAGTTAGGGAAAGAATTTAAGGTGCTTAAGGAGATGGCAATCCCATAGGAAGAACAAAAGTATCAAGTAACTAGGATCCCTGAGATCTCCAGATAGTAAGCCACCAACCAAAGATAGATGCTCTGTTCTGTGACCTCCAGTACATATGTAACAGAGGACTACCTTGTCTGGCCTCAGTGGGAGAGGATGTGCCTAATTCTGTAGAGAATTGATGCCCTAGGAAAGGGGGATATGGAACAGATATGAAGTGGAGCTTGGGGGTAAGATGTATAGGTGGGTGGGAAGAACCTTCTCAGAGACAAGAGGGGAGTAATAGGGTGAAGAACTCTTGGAGAGGGAATCAGGAAAGAGGGCAACGTTTGGAATGTAAATAAATAAAATAATTTTAAAAAGAAATATCCTTTGAGAGGTATTACCAGTGGCTCATTTCCCAGGTGAGTCTAGATTCTGTCAAGTTATTGATTATCATCCCAAGGCTCAGTTTCTCTCTGTTATGCAATTTAACTAACACAAGAAAAATTCTGTTGCAGACCCTGTGTGGAGAGTTCTTATAGACTCCTTCAGTTTGCTGCCAATCGATCCAGAGCCAGTGTCTCTGGAGACAGCCATATAAGTATCAGTGTAAATACTCTCACCAGCCCAAGGACCAGATTCACTGATTACTACCAAAATGCTCTGCTGTATGTTGACAATTTTGTTAAGGGTGTTGTTACTGTTACATTCTCTTTAGAATTCCCAAGGTAAAGGTGACCTTGACTGTAGTTTAGAAACAAGAAAACCAAAGCTTAGGAAAAGTGAGTAGCAGTTGGGTCTTTGTAGGACACATGGAGAGCTAGAAGTGAAGTCCAGGTTCAGGGGATAATAGAGTTCTTACCTTTTAATTTTCAGAATTTTTCAGGCAAATAATCAGTAAAAGCAGTCTAAGGATGCCAAACATCTTCAATGTCATCATATTTCTAGTCTTAATATATAGTGAGATCAGATGCAAAGTACTGAACGCCTGACAAAGCTAGTGCCTATAATACTTACCTTGAACAAATGTTTATAATGAAAGGATCAAGGCACACAAAGATATAGATATTGGGAAATTATATAAAACTGCTTTTATCTGTTATGAGTTACACTGTTATGAGATTTAATAATATGACCTATAATTATGCCAGTTGGAGTTGCTATGGAAGGCAGGCCAACTCTCATCTCCTTCTTTTCTCTATCTCTGGAGGAGATCTGTGTTAATAACAGTAAATCTCTACATCTTTCCCTAATATTTTCTCTTGATTTCTATAGATATAGATATAGATACAAATGTCAAGTGGACTCTTACCTGGATAGTCCACTGATTTTTCTGTAAAGAATGGACATATCACACCCTTGCCTCATTTTAAAGCTGTATCTCCTTTACATTACTTATTATTTTATCTTGTCTCTATAAATAGATCTATCCTTTGCTAGAGTTCCAAAAATAATCTACAATACCTGGAGCTGAGGAGTTAGCTCTGTAAGCTAAGGGCTTGATTCTCAAGCCTAAGAACTTGACTTCAACTCTAGCTCCCACATGAAAAGCTCATTGTGCTGGTGCATGTTTGTAATGCTAGATGGAGATGCTGAGACAGAAGAATCCTTAGGGTCACTGCCCAGTTAGCCAGCCTAATTGGTGAGCTCTAGGTTCCAGTGAGAAATGCTGACTCAGAAAACAAGACTGGAAAGGGATTCAAAGGCAGGCAATGTAAGTCCCCTTTAGGAGTTCCACATGAAGACACAGCTGCACAACTGCTACTATGCACAGAGGCCCCAGGTCAGTCCCAGGTATGTTCTCTGGTTGGCAGTTCAGTCTCTATGAGCCTGTAAGGGCCCATGTTGGTTGATTCTGTAGATTTTCTTGTGATGTCCCTGACATCAATCACTCCTTCAATCCTTCCTTCCATTCTTCCACAGGATCTCCCAAGATCAACTTAATGTTCCGCTGTGAGTCTCCAGATCAGTTTCCATCAATTGCTGGCTGAAGCCTCTCTGATATCAGTTATGCTAGGTTCCTGTCTGCAAGTATAGCAGAATACTATTGACAGTGTCAGGAGTAGGCTCCCTCTCATGGCACAGGTCTCAAACTGGGTCAATCATTGGTTAGCCCTTCCCTCAAATTCTGCTCCATCTTTTTTTTTTCCTGAATATTTTGTAGGTAAGGAAAATTGTGGGTCTAAGGTTTTGTGGCTGAGTTGGTGTCCCAATCTCTCCATTGGAAGTCTTGCCTGATTACAGGAGGTGACAGGTTCAGGTTCTATATCCTCCAGATCTCCCCTTTTCTGAGGAGAGGAAGAGAAGGAATTGGGGGAAGGAAGATGAGAGAGAGGGACTGAGAGGAAAGGAGGGAGAGGAAGCTGAAATGTAAAGTAAATTTTTTTATCTTCTTTTTTTTTATTAGATATTTTCCTAATTTACATTTCAAACACTATCCCAAATGTTCCCTTTACCCACCCCTGCCACCCTGCTCCCCTACCCGCCCCTCCCACTTCTTAGCCCTGGCGTTCCCCTGTATTGGGGCATATAAAGTTTGCAATACCAAGGGGCCTCTCTTCCCAATGATGGCTGACTAGGCCATCTTCTGCTACACATGCAGCTAGAGACACAAGCTCTGGGAGTTCTGGTTAGTTCATATTGTTGTTCCTCTTATAGGGTTGGAGACCCCTTCAGCTCCTGGGGTACTTTCTCTAGCTTCTCCATTGGGGGCCCTGTGTTCCATCATATAGATGACTGTGAGCATCTACTTCTATATTTACCAGGCACTGGCATAGCCTCATACGAGACAGTTATATCAGGGTTCCTTCAGCTGTCCTCTTGCTGTCCTATGCAATAGTGTCTGGGTTTGGTGACTGATTATGGAATGGATCCCCGGGTGGGGTAGCCTCTGGATAGTCTATCCTTTGATCTTAGCTCCAAACTTTGTCTCTGTAACTCCTTTTATGGGTATTTTGTTCCCTATTCTAAGGAGGAATGAAGTATCCACTTGCTGGTCTTCCTTCTTCTTGATTTTCTTGTGTTTTATAAATTGTATCTTGGGTATTCTAAGATTCTGTGCTAATATATGCTTATCAGTAAGTGCATATCTAGTGACTTAATGGAAAAAAAAATAAAACATTCTTGGGATCAATAATCAAGGTGGGGTTCTGGCCTCTACCTGTGCATGTATGTACACTTGTAAAAACACATACATTCATGTGGGCAGACAGACACAATGACAATGACAACAGTCTTCTTTTTTAATTAATTAATTAATTAATTAGTTTATTTGTTTACATCTAAAATGCTATTCCCCCTTCTAGTGCCTCCCTCACAGAATCTTTTCCTGCCTACCCCACCCCACCCCTTCTCCCCTGAGAGAGTAGAACACCCCTGGATATCCCCCTCCCTATGACCCTGGTGCATTAAGTCTATGCCAGATTAGGTGCATCCTCTCCCACTGTGGCCACATAGGACAGCCATGAAAACTGAACTGCCTGTCTGCTACATATGTGCCTACTAGGTGAGGGTTGTTGTTGTTGTGGTGGTGGTGGTAGTGATGGTGGTGGTGGCGGCGGCAGTGGTGGTGGTGGTCCTAGCCTGTGTATGTTCTTTGGTTGGTGGCTCAGAGTCTGAGAGCTCCCAGGGGTCTAGGTTATATTAGTCTTCTTAAACAATTTTATTTTCCCCTTATGGCTGAGTCTGTCCTTAAATTGAAATTTCTGCCTTTGAAATATGTAAACCTCCTTTATAGCTTCTTAGCCTATTCAACATACTATAACAAAATTCCCTTTACAGGAATCTTATAACAACAGAAATTTATTCCTCCAAGTTTTGGAGCCTAAGAAGGCCAAGATCAAAAAGCACTGATAAATATATATTCTTTTGAAGGGCCACTTCCTGGTTCAGATATGCCACCTGCTTCATATACCCTCAGGTGGTGAAAGGTGCAAGGCAGCTCCTAAGGACCTTTAAAAACAGCATCAATTCCATTCATGAGGGCCTCATGGCCTAATCACCTCCCCCAAACCAACACTCTAATAGCATCATCTTGGTGCTCAGACCTGAGCATTTGTATTTTAGGACTTAGCAGTAGTACTTATGATATTTTATACATTTATAATTCAAGGCAGAGTTATATAAATAGTATTTGCCCAGCCTGCCATTTTATCCATTTTATACTGACAAAGACATCAAGACTATTTTTCTCACCATTTTATCCTCTGTACATGTAACACTGCTAGATATGTGATAGACAATCAAAAACTATGTGTAGAAAACCATGAATAAATCTGTGTTTCTCTGGTATGGAGTAAGCAGCCAAAATCTATATGTGGCTAAGATGGATTAATCTATTTCCTCCTTACTCTTCCTTCTGCCAGACTTCTGGTTCAAAGCCTTACCCCTTTCCAGGCAAGTTATCACAATGATGTCTTACCTGACTTCCCAGCTACTTGAAAATGCATACATACTTCATTTCTTTTGCCAGAGTACACTTTCTCTGGTACATACTTTCTCATCATGTGTTTTCCTTTTTTAAAGTAAAAGCTGATTCATCCAAATAGCTCACTGGTTGGTGTAGTGTAACCTTCTTACAGAAAAAAATATTACACCATAAAATGAGAAAGTTTATATGTCAATTATGTTGACTTCTTAAATTGTTGACTATATTATGAAATATTTGACATCACAAATCCTATTAATCAACAGAAACATAAATGGCATGGTATGTTATTCAGCTTGCTATCTCTATAGTACAATATGTGAGAAGGTCAACTTATAAACATATTTGGGGTTCATCATTTTTGAGAAAGCAGCCATGATTTAGTATTGGCTCTGTTGCTTTGAGCCTGTGGCATGATAGGGAATCACAGTAAGAGCACATTACGACAAAATCACTTATATCATAGCCAGGCAGAAAAGAATCCCAGGTTCCTTCAGAGGAGCCTGATATTGTGACTGATGTAAGAAACACATACGAGGTCCCCTTTCCCATAAGTTCTACCATCATGCAACAGAGCACCACTAAAGATAAAACCTTTAAAATATGTGTCTTTCGGAGACAGTCAAGAACCAAACTACAAAACTGGACATCATGCTGCTTACACTTGGAAGCTGAGGAAGGAAGAATAGGAGTCCAAGGCCAGTCTGTGTTACATAAAAAGATCATGTCAGAGATGAAATGAGCTAGTTATCTTTCCCAACCTGCAGACTGCCGTTTTATTCTATTGATGCTGTCCGTTGCCTTACAGAAGCTTTTCATGAGGTCCTATTAGTCAATTGTTGATCTTAGAAATGAGCCATTGGTGTCTGTTCAGGATGTTGTCTCCTGTATCAACAAGCTCAAAACAATTATCCATTTTCTCTTCTATTAGATTTAGTATATCTGGTTTTATGTCAAATCTTTAATCCACTTGGACTTCAATTGTGTGTAGGGCTATAAATATGGATTTATTTACATTCTTCTACATGCAGACATCCTATTAGACCAGTATTATTTGTTGAAGATGTTTTCTTTTTTCCCATTGTATGGTTATTCCTTTTTAGTAAAAAATCAGGATTCCGTAGGTATCTGGGTTTATTTCAGGGTCTTCTGTTCAATTCCATTGATCAACCTGTCTGTCTGTCTGTCTGTCTGTCTGTCTGTCTGTCTACCAATACCACACAATTTTTGTTAATATTGCTCTGTAGTAGAGTTTGAGATCAGGGGTGGTGATTCTGCCAGAAGTTCTTTTATGGTACAGGATTGTTTTAACTCTCCTGTATTTTTGCACAATTTAAACATGGAATACAGAGCTAAAGAGAGAATGCACAACAGAGGACTTCTGAATGGCTGGGAAGCACTTAAAGAAATGTTCAATGTACTTAGACATCAGGGAAATGGAAATCAAAATGCCCCTGAGATTCCATCTGACATAGATCAGAATGGCTAAGATAAAAAAACTCAAGTGACAGCACATGCAGGTGAGGATGTGGAGCAAGAGGAACATTTCTCATTTGCTGGTGGAAGTGCAAACTTGTACAACCACTTTGGAAATTAATTTGCTAGTTTCTCAGAAAACTGGGAATAGTTTTATCTCAAGACCCATGTCACTCCTGTGCACATACACTAAAGATGCCCTACTCTACTACAGGGACACTTGCTCGACTATGTTTATAGTAGCTTTATTCATAAAAGCCAGAAACTGTAAACAAACTAGATGTCCATCAATAATGAATGAATAAAGAAAATGTGGTATATATATATATATATATATATATATATATATATATATATATATATATATAATAGAATACCATCTTTTTACAACAAAGTCATCATGAATCTTGTAGAAAAATGGATGAAATTTGAGAATATCATCCTAAATAAGATAACCCAGAGCCAGAAAGACATATATGTATGGTATGTATTCACTTATAAGTGGACATTAGTCATGAAGTGAAGGAGAACAATGCTACAATTCACAGACCCAAAGAAACTGGGTAATAAGGAGGCACCAAGGAACACACATGAATATCACCCAGAAGGGAAAATTAAATAATCATGAGATATGGATAGAGGGAGGGAACTAGGTAGAAGAAGGGGTGAGGATGGGGAAAGAATGTTGATCAGGTGTAGGGAAAGGTGGCTGGAAGAGGTCTGGGAGAATGGTGGGTTGGCATCTCTGAGACCAGCTGGAGGCATGGGATAGGGAAGGGTATGGGAGTCTATGGGGGGAGCCCTAGCTGAGAATCCTATCAAAGGTGGATATAGAGATTGATATACCACCTCAGATAGCCAGGCAGAACTTCCAGAGCATGGAGGGAGATATCAATCCATCCATAAAATCTTCAACCCAAAATTTGTCTTGCCTATAGGATGTTCAGGGATAATGATAAAACACGGAATGAGGGAACAGCGAACCAATGACTGCCCCAACTTGAGACTCATCCTATTTGAAAGGGATGTGTATAACCCCAAAGATTATTAATGATAATCTGCTATGCAGGCAGGCAGGCAGGAAGAAAGGCAGGCAGGCAGGAACTGTCTTCCTGGAGGCATCATCAAGCAGTGGACAGAGGCAGATGTAAACACCCACAGCCACACATCAGGCAGGGCTAGGGGAATCTCGTGGGTGAGTGGGCAAGATGGAGGGGTTCAGGACTCCACAAGGAGAACTTTAGTGTCTACTAGCCTGGGTTAATGGGTGCTCACAGAGACTGGACCACCAATGCAAGAGCATGCAGGGGCTGCACCTTGGACTCCTACCACCAATGCAAGAGCATGCAGGGGCTGCACCTTGGACTCCTACATATTTCTAGCAGATGTGCAGCTTGGTCATCATGTAGGACCCCTAACAAGTGGGATGGGGCTCTCTCGGTCTCTGTTCCCTGTCATTGGTTCTGTTTACTACCTGAACTGCATTGTTGGCCTTCAGTGGGAAAGCATGTGCCTAGTCCTGCTGAAACTAAGGTAGGGTGTGGTACCCAAGGGAGGCTCCCACTTCTCTGAGGAGAAGGAGACAAGAAAATGGGAGGAGGGCTCTGTAAGGATGGGCCTGGGAGAAGGGTGGGAGCTGTGATCAGACATAATGTGAATAAAGACAGAAATTATTGGAAACAAAACAATTAGTTCACTGGAGACCTTGACCTTTAACCCATCATTCATTGCTTCAATGTTCTTTCTCCAGTCTTCTGTCCAGGTTACCTTTAGTAGGATGATATAAGCATTTTGAATATGTAATCTCTTGAAACACTCATTTCATCTCTTCTTCAATATTTGTAAGGGATTAACTGTCCCTTATCCTTTCCTTACAACCTACTACTTAAATATTAAAAGAAGTATACATCTCATGATCTTCCTGCCTCCCCTTCCCCTTTAGCAAATCCTCTTGGCATGTACCACCACAACAAGATAATGTGGTTCATTTACACAATGTAATACTATTCAGGTATTAAAAAAAAAAGACATCATGAATTTCTGAGGCAAATTGATGGAACTAGAAAATACCATCCTAAGTGAAGTAATCCAGACCCAAAAGGACATGCATGGTATGTACTTACTGGTGAGTGGATATTAGTTGTAAAGCACAGAATACCCATGATTCACCACACAGATCCTAAGAACTTAAACAAGAAGGAATGCCCAAGGGAGAATGCATGAATCACACTTAAATGGGGGAACAAAATAGTCATTGGAAGCAGAGGGAGGGAGGGAGGGAGGGAGGGAGGGAGGGAGGGAAGTGGGTAAGGAAGAAGAGTAGATGGGGAGTATGGAATAGATGTAGGGAGAGAGAGGAAAACCAGAGGCCTGGAGAATAAATGGAAATCTGCATCTTCCAGAGTGGGGGATCTTTAGGAAGTTCCACAGACCTGAGATGGGAGAGGTTACCAAGAGTCCAAGAGGTTCCCTTAGCTGAGATACCTAATAGCAGGGATATGTAACCTGAAGAGGCCACCTCCTCAAGTCAGGCGGGATAACCAGTGGAGAGATAAGGACACCAACCTACCTACAAACTTTTGACCCAAAATTTGTCCTATCTAAAAGAAATGCAAGAACAAAGATGGAGCAGAGACTGAAGGAACAGCCAACCAATAATCAGCCCAATTTGAAATTTATCCAATGGGCAAGCACCAATCTCTAACATTATTAATAATACCCATGCAGACAGGAGCCTAACATAACTGTCCTCTATGAGGTTCGATAAAGCAGCTGACTGAAACAGGTGCAGTTGCCCATAGCCATATATTGGGAGATGGCCGGGGACTCTTATGGAAGAGTAGGGGAAAGTCTTGAAGGCCTTGAAAGGGATGGGAATCGATAGGAGGATAAACAGAATCAACTAACCTGGACCTCTGGGAGTTCAGAGACAGAATCATCACCAAAGAACATACACTGGCTGAAATGAGTCCCCCAGCAAATATGTAGCAGCTCTGAAGCTCAGTTTGCATGTGGGGCCCCCAACAACAAGAGCAGAGTCTTTCCCTAAAGTTGTAGACTGACTGTGGTATTTGTTCTCCAACAGGGCTGTGTTGTTTGGCCTCAGTGGTAGAGGATGCAGCTAATCTAGCAGAGACTTAATGGTCCAGGGTAGGGGGATACCCAGAAGGCCCCCACTGTCTCAAAAGATAAGGGAGGGTCTCTGTGATGGAGGAACCCAGGCAGGGCAGCATTTGGGATGCAAATCAACAAATGCATATAAATAAAAAGTAGAATACAAGAATTCCCATAGCCAAAGTGGTATCTCTGCTCTCATAACCAAAACACCTTCACAGTTGCCTGTATTAAAACATAAGGGACTTATACCTTAGCCTGAAAATGACTAAAGAATAAAGAAACACTATCATTAAACTTTACAAGCATAACCTGTTTAGCAAAGAAGAGGGAGAAGAGGTACTTAGTAAATATGTATTGAAATCATGCACTATTTAATACATACTTATATGGTAGGCAATATTCTAGGTTCTTGGCATCTATCAGTAAACAAAGGTCTTACACTTATGGAGCTTATATTATAGTAGAAAACATACAATATACAATAAATTTTAAGATGCAAATAACTAATTGATTTTAATTGATAATGACAGCAAACAAAATACAAAAAGTAGATAGGCACTAAGGAAGACCAAGAGTTCTGGAGAAGCAATGCCTTAACATTTTCCTTATGATGACTAGGGTACATGCCATTATGGAGATTCTGAGCATGCTCACAGTTTAGCTATGTGGGTACCTGAACTCAGTTCTCCAGGGAAAGGAAGAGGCTATAACAATACCTCCAATGAAGAAGTATATCTGATACATTTGAGGACCAGGCTAGGCCAGTACAGCAGGAAATCTGAGAAAGGAGAAAAGTAGGAAGTTGTGTGGGGAACAGAGGTGCATAATGACCTGCCTTGTGTTGAAATAATCATTCTAGCAGCTATGGAAAATAGACTATAGTGATACAAAGATAAAAGCAGGGATCCTCATTAGAAAGCCATCATAGTAACACAAGAGACAGGTAGCATTGACCTGGATTAGTTCTACAACAGTCCTAGAGCATCATAAAGAGAAGATTGTCTCCACCTAGAGACACAGTGAACAATATTTTTGTAAGTGGATTCTAGCCTTATGACCCATGTTCCACTTATCTTCCTCATTTTCTGGCATACAGCATTGAGTTAGGTACAAACTGCCCATGCTTCCTGAGGATAGCATGCTTTCTCCTGCTTTTGCAATGCTCCAATGCCCATCTCATTGCCTACACCCCATTTCTGTAACTTGCTCTGTTAGCAACTTTTTACTCATTCTGTAAGACCCAACTCAAATGCCACCTTTTCACTGATTGTTTTCCAAATCACCTACTCAGAATTGGTCTCTCTTTATTCCAACAGTTATCAACTTGTGGGAAGTGATCCCTTTGGTAGTTGACATACTCTTAAACAGGTGTTGCTTAAGACCATCTGTATATCACATATTAGATTGTCATTCATAACAGCAGCAGAATTACAACTATGAAGTAGCATAGTTCATAATTTTATAGTTGAATATCACCACAACATGAGGAACTGCATTAAGAGTTCATAGCATTAGGAAGGGTGAGAACCACTGCACTGTTCCTTCCTCGGAAGTCTGACTAGACCAGTAATCTAGGCATATCACAATTATACTCATACAGTCTATAAATCAGATGCTATGACTTATTAAATGCCTATCTATGACAAAATCCTTTGACTTCATTAAGTTTATGGTAAACATAGGGGACAAGAACAAGGGAACACCAGAAAATGATAAGGAAGGAAAGAATATAGTCAGTTTGAAACATTTTCATTACAGCCTAGTAAAATTACTTGGATGTGATCTCTATTAAAAACAAATAACCAGTGGCAAGCACAATAAGAAACTCTCAGTGGATGCTCAAAGTCATCTATAGGATGGAACACAGGACCCCCAATAGAGGAGCTAGAGAAAGTACCCAAGGAGCTGAAGGGGTCTGCAACCCTATAAGAGGAGCAACAATATGATCTAACCAGAACCCCCAGAGCTCGTGTCTCTAGCTGCATATGTAGCAGAAGATGGCCTAGTTGGCCACCATTGGGAAGAAAGGCCCCTTGGTATTACAAAATTTATGTGCCCCACTACAGGGGAATGCCAGGGCCAAGAAGTGGGAGTGGGTGGGTAGAGTAGCAGGGTGGGGGAGGGTAGAGGGAACTTTCGGGATCATGCCTTTAATCCCAGCACTTGGGAGGCAGAGGCAGGCGGATTTCTGAGTTCGAGGCCAGCCTGGTCTACAGAGTGAGTTCCAGGACAGGCAGGGCTGCACAGAGAAACCCTGTCTTGAAAAACCAAAATAAATAAATAAATAAATAAACAAATGAATAAGTAAGTAAGTAAATAAATAAATACATGAAAAATAAATAAATTAAGAAAGAAAGGAAGAAAGGAAGAAAGGAAGAACAAACAAAAGAAAGAAAGAAAGAAAGAAAGAAAGAAAGAAAGAAAGAAAGAAAGAAAGAAAGAAAGAAAGAAGTTATCTAATAATAAAAACAAAACAAAACAAAAAAAAAACCTCTCAGGTTTTAGCCATGGTTTTTCAGCAAGCATTAAGCTCCAGAAAAAGCTACAGAGAATGGGGTGGAGGACATGGTTAGTGAGAACCACTTACCCATAAAATTCTGATGAGAACAAGCACCTGGGCTCCTTGATCAAACTCTGAAATAGCCTTGGCAGTGTTTGGGTCCAGCCCTTTGAAAGCTGTTTCACTTGTAACAGGACAAAAATGTGCTGAAGGACAGTGAGAGTAACCAGCCCTGACACAACTTTGACTGTGGCTGACCCCGACAGTATCAGGCTTGGGAATAGTTGGATTTGGGAGAGTTAGAGATGGGTCACAACACAAGCATTCATACCTGGTTCTGTCTGTCTGAACATCTTTAGGCAGCACAGAAGCTACTCTTGTAGCTAGTCTGTTATGAATGCCTTTAGCTAAATACAAGAAAATCAAGAAGGAAGACCAACATGTGGATACTTCATTCCTCCCTAGAATAGGGAATAAAATATCCATGGAAGGAGTGGCAGAGACAAAGTTTGGACCTAAGAGGAAAGTATGGACCATCCAGAGACTTCTCCACCCCGGGGGGGTCCATCCCATAATCACCAAACGCAGACACTACAGCATACGCCAGCAAGATTTTGCTGAAAGGACCCTGATATAGCTGTCTCATGTGAGGCTTTGTCAGTGCCTGGCAAATACACAAGTATTCACAGTCATTTATAGGATGGAACACAGGTTCCCCAATGTAGGAGCTAGAGAAAGTACCCAAGAGCAGAAGGGGTCTGCAACCCTATAGGTGGAACAACAATATGAACTAATTAGTACCCCCAGAGCTCGTGTCTCTAGCTGCATATTTATTAGAAAATGGCCTAGTTGGCCATTATTGGGAAGAGAGGCCCCTTGGTCTAGCAAACTTTATATGCCCCAGTACAGGGGAATGCCAGGGCTAAGAAGTGGGAGTGGGCGGGTAGGGGAGCAGGGCGGTGGGAGGGTATAGGGGACTTTTGGGATAGCATTTGAAATGTAAATGAAAAAAAAATCTAATAAAAATAAGAAAAAAAAAAAGAATGGCTTTTGCTGAGTGGACACCAACATCTCAGATACAGTTCTGTCTGTCTTGCTCTATGTCTCTTAACAAACAACTTCCTCCCTATAATCATTTGTTCACTCAAAGTTTAGGCTGTGTGATCTTTAAGGTGCCTTAAGGCTCTGAAATGCTATGCTGTTTAGTAGAAATTTCAAAGATTCTACCCTCTTCCTTCCTAACCCTGCTCTTTTACCACCTTCTGCACACTCCCACACACCATCTTAAGAAGAGGTGTAGAAGGAATCTTTTTATATTATTCAGTTTGGAAAGAGGAACTTGTCAAAGTCTAGATCCTCCAGGGACTGCATCACTGTTGATTCACTGAGCATCTAAGACCCACCCTACATTCAATGTCATATCTTCATTGTTTCTGTCAGGAAAATCTACCCTTCACTCTGAGTAACAGAGACCTGCCTTTATCTTCAATAATATACTCTTTTAAAATCCCATCTCGCAGCTTCTGTTGCACTAAGTAATTCTATTCATTATGAAATTGGAGTAAATATCGTGGAAATATTGAAATAAAATAATATTCTCACTAGCACATTCATCTTAATTATTTCTTTTCTTCTCAGCAGACTGAGTGGGAGATAATCATATCTGTCTCAGTTACTTCTTTAAATTACTGAGTTTTACAATGTCATGTGCTTAGTTGTTTTTTTTTTTGTTTTTTTTTTTTTTTTTTTTCCCCTTTTTCCCTCCATAATATTAAAACAAAGACTATTACATTTCAAGTAGAATCATTTTATTTTTCTGATATACTTGATCACATGCCAAAGCACAAACAATACTTTTTTAAAAAAGATTTATTTGTTATTTATATGAGTACACCAGAGCTGTCTTCAGACACACCAGAAGAGGGCATCGGATCCTATTACAGATGGTTGTGAGCCACCATGTGGTTGCTGGGAATTGAACTCAGGACCTTTGGAAGAGCAGTCAGTGCTCTTAGCCGCTAAGCCATCTCTCCAACCCCAAACACTTTTAATGACCCATGTCTCTTTCTTAAGAATTCTGGTAATAGGTTAAAATGACTATAACAGCAAACTTTCATGGGCAAGCATGAAGCTTTAAAACTAATGTAGGGTTTTATGAAAAAAATGAAAGAAACTAATGGTAATCTTTTCAGTGCTGGGGACTGGAGCAATGTTTCAGCCATAATCCTGAGCTCATGCCTTCGAGGCTGGAACTCCGTCACTAGACAAAGACAGTAACTCTTATGGTTGTAAGCTTATGGTGAGTCATGCAGCTTCAATTCTTACTGTGAAATTTTAAGATGCATTGTATTAGCTGTTTTATAACTGAGGAAACAGAAACTCAGGAAAACCATATGGGTTGCTCAGTTGCTCAGTTGCTCAACAAATGAGTGGTAAGACATGGTTTCTGAAATTGGTTCCAAAAGAGGCAAACAAAGAAAATAGCTGGGAAAGCAGCTTGTCTCCTTCCAATCGCTTCCAGCATTATGCTAACCTACTCACTAGACAGTCCAAAATCCAAGACTGAACCTATCTCGGACCACTTTTCCTAGGGACAGCATTTTTCTCAAGATGGAAGGCCCCAGATCTGCTCATCAGTCTCTACATAGCAGCTGCTAGAATTTGGAATTGGCTAAAGGCTTACAAGCAAGCAAGATCTGTCTCAGATATGCCAACAAAAGTCTCTTGGAGATTGAAGTACTTGGATTGAGTTGTAAAGAGGCACAGGTACAAATACAAAAATGATATGATTTATAGTTATTCATAATTACATGTATCTACACATGTGCATGCATATGTATGCATGCCTAAAATTCATCCCCTCACACATTTCTTGCCTCCTCCTTCTCTCTGTCTCCATCAGTCTGTCTGTCAGTCAGTCAGTCAGTCAGTCAGTCAGTCAGTCAGTCAGTCAGTCAGTATGTCTGCCTGCCTGCCTGTCTGCCTGTATACCTGTCTGTCTGTCCATCTCTCTTTCATATGCACACACACACACACACACACACACACACATACACTCACACAAGGGTACAAAATATAAGAATCAAAAAGATTTGGTATTGGTTGGGAATATAAAATGTAGCCACTTGGAAAAACAGTAAAATGTTATCTTAAAGCTTACATAACAGCACAGCACAATTGTACACCCAAAATCAATGTCAAGATATATCCATACAAAAATGTATATACATACAAGTGCCTATCAACACCATTCATGCTTACAAATGACAACTCAATAAAATATAATAAACATATATAATAGAATATTAGACAGCCACTTTGAACCCCATAGTCTCTTTAACCCTTTCACTGCCATTCTGCAACATATATCATTGTGTGAAGTTGGTATGAAAGTTAGTATTAAGATTTGTATACCAAACAATCAAGCAAACAAAAAGTAGTCATTGCCAAAGGCCATGTTATCAATCGAAAATACTAATACTTCATAAATTATAGTCAATAAAATTGATGTATCATGTAAATTTACATTATTCAATAAATCTGACATTCTGGAAAGATGCAACGAGGTCTGTGCATTGAATACTAATGGCAACAATCCTACAAATTAGGAGGGGAAATGCAAACAAAATGGCTGAGAGACATAACATAGTTCTGCTTCTGCCCCCCTGAAAAACTGACATACTTTTCAGAGCCTTGATTTTCATGTCTGTAACCGGAGGTGATCGTCTCTGACTTTGCTCCTTGCTAGAATTGTGACAAATGACAAATGTTGGTTCACATTACTTGGTAGAAATAGGAGATGCTAGCCTGTACCTTCCTTGGGTTTCTTTGCCCTGTGCAAGAAATCCCTTGTCTGCAGCATGAGAATAATTTAGGATAGACAATCTTGCTGTCCTCTGTGTGCAGAACAGTGAGGTAATTTCATACAGGTCTAATTAGGCCTGAGAATGGAATGTAGACCTGATCTTTGTTTCTCCCACACAACTCTCCTGCTTCTACTTTTACATGTCTCTTTCCTCAGGACATATTATCCACTCTGGAAAATTATTTTTTTGTTGTTGTTGAAATGTTCCTTTTGTTAGACTTGTGGCTTTAAAGTGGTTCTTTCTATCTGTCATTTAATTTCTAGGAGGTCACAGATCCTTCTGAAATTTATATCAGTTTTCAAATATTATGTAATCTTGTGGGATTAAAAACTAGTTAGCCAAAATAATCTCAGCTCTAAACAGGTTTTGGCACAACACTGACTCTGATGAATTTACAAAGAAGTATGGGTAGGTCCTGAATGTCATCACCCAGTTCTCCTACAAGTTCCAGCAATCAGAACTAGGAGACATACATCAGCACATTTACACAACTATATATGTAGCTCTATATCTTTGTGTCATATGTAACCTCTGTGAGAATCAAGGTACATAAATAGTGCCTCAGCACAAAGGTCATTCAGATGCTGCCTCACTGTGGTCACTCCTGTCCCCTTCTCCCTCACCATTCTGTTTGTATTAGTCCGTCTTCTATGAGATAATAAATAACACAGATCATGGATTCATAAACAGTTCTATTTTAGCCCATGACTTTGTAGGTTTTATTCGGTCATACAATGGAGCCACTAGTGGAGATTCTGGAAGATAATGTAAAGAACAAGGGAAAAAGCAAAGTCCTTCACCTCATGGCCAGAAAAGAAGGGGAAAAGAGAAAGGCATGCCTCCACGACCAAACACCACTCTCCTAGGCAATGCTTAAATCTCACCGCTTCTTGGCACTACAGTGGAGGATCAACGCTTTGACACAATCACCTTTGCAGTTCATTTTAGGTTTGTCTACAGTAGCATCACCCTGCTCTCAGCACCAGCCTGGTGGTGTTATACTTGACAGTTGTGTATGGCACAGGAACACTTTTCATGTATAACTGAGTTAAACGCTCCTTGATCACATGGCAAGAACTGTGTCAGATGATGCGGTTATTTTTGTCTCTACAACAAATGTCTTTGAAAATACAGAAAAAGTAAACCCTATTACCTTTGTCCATGTTTTCATTATTTCTGTTGTTTCTTCTTGATATTTTAAAAGTCCTTCTTTAGTCTTTCTGCAGGAAGAATTCCTTTAACTCATTTTTAGAATATTCATTCATTCATTCATGTTTCATCACAATTGTGGTCCCTTGCCCTCCCTTTTCTTCTCAATTCCACTCTTAAAAATACCTCTTCTGTTACCACCTCCCCTTCTCCTTAGAAAAAAGGTAGCATCCCTTGCATATCACCCCATCCTGCGATATCCACTTGCCATAGGCCTAAGTGCATCATCTCCCACTGAGGCCCAACTAGATAGTCCAGTTAGGGGAAGAAGATCCAGTGGCAGGAAACTGAGTCAGTGACAGCCTCTGATCCAGTAGTTTGGGGACCCATATGACTACCACGCTGCATCATCATGTGGTCTAGGGGTATGGTAATAGACAATCTTAGTTCTCTTCATTTTGAATATCTTGATTTCTTCTTAATTCTTAAAGAAGATTCTCGCTAGATATATGAGTGTGGAATGAGAGTGCTTTCAGCATTTGGAAGAAATTGTGGCACTTTATTTGGCTGCTATGGTCTCAAACATGCAGCCCTAAGGTATTCTTAACTATACCGTTTTTAAGATTTTTCTATCCTTACTTTTCAGAATTTTTGATTATGTTATTTCTAGACAGGGGTTTCCCTAGATTTTTTCCTAGCTGGCATTTACAAAGAGTCTCAAATATATTTGTCTTTTCCCAAATTCAGGAAGATTTCAGCCATGTCAAACATTCTTTCCCAAACTATGCTTTCCTCTCCCTCTGTAACAACTATGATGGCGTGGATGTTATAACAGTTGTTATAGTCCCGTGAGCCCCAAAGCTCTTCAGCCTTCTTTCCAGCCTGTTCTTTTCCTATTTCTCAGACTGGGTAATGCCTATTGCTCCACTCACTCTATAGCACTGGGGAGGGGACAGGCAGTTCCCTGGGGCTCACTGGACAGACAGTCCAGTCTACTCACTAAGTTTTAGAACAACAAGAGAGACTTGTCTAAAATAAAGGCAGATGGTGTTTGAAGAATGATACATGAGGTTCTTTCCAGTTTCTGGCTATTATGAATAAGGCTGCTATGAACATAGTGGAACATGTGTCCTTGTTACCAGATGGAATATCTTCTGGATATATGCCCAGTAGAGGTATTGCAGGATCTTCTGGTAGTACTATGTCCAATTTTCTGAGGAACCGCCAGACTGATTTCCAGAGTGGTTGAACCAGCTTGCATTCCCACCNATCTAGAAAAGACAATTAGCAAGTTCATCTGGAATAACAAAAAACCGAGACTAGCTAAAACTCTTCTCAACAATAAAAGAACCTCTGGTGGAATCACCATGCCTGACCTCAAGCTGTACTACAGAGCAATCGTAACAAAAACTGCATGGTACTGGTACAGCAACAGACAGGTAGATCAATGGAATAGGATCGAAGACACCATTAACTTCTTGTGTAAGTATTCCTACCCTCAATTTCAATATATACAAAGATATAGATCTCAGATATCTAGAAATATAAGGTTTCAGTAGTATTCACACATAGTAAACTATCTTCTGGGCCCATCAGGGAATATTGATGAGTTGTGGTTCAAAAATTCTACTGCTGTGGACTCTAACCATTGTCAGCAAGAGGGCTACTATATAACAAAATTAATTGTAGTACACTGAAACAGTTCAAAGAATTGCTGACATGCCTGCTGTTTGCTATTAGATAGTTTTACTTTATCTCCTTAAAACAGGAAATCACTGACTAGCCATATATTTGCAAAATGTGTTCTGAGATGTGTGTTTTGTTCATTTGCTTTCTATAACTTGCAGATTTCCAAGTTCATGATAAAACCCAAAAGTCTAGATATCACTTATGGGTCCTCATGAGAACATCAAGAATGTTTTACTCTAAAAAGTGAAGACATACTAAAGGTCCAGATAAACATAAAACATTTATATCTATCCTGAGGCAGAATTTTTTGCCCAAACTCATAATCCATTTGCTATTACAAAAAGTAGAGAAATCCCAGGCAAGAAAACGTTAATTATTATTCCTATCTTAGTATTGGGAAAAGTAGAATTAAGCAAGCAATAAAGAAGATGTTCTACTCTGGGACTCTGCAAGCTATTTGCCAGGCTTGAATTGAGCTATTTTTCTGGAAACCTGAATTGTGATAAATTTCTCAAAATGAGTGAAATCTGGTGTTTTGACAGGTCACTGAGAAATTTGAGATAATACCTCCTGGGAGGTAGGGTGCAGTCTAGGTAACTGACAGAAGGAATAATATCCAGGGAACGAACAGGAAAGGGAACAGTAAAGATGCTCAATGTAAAATATAGGCAATTAGAGGAATGGTTAGGACCTGTGCAGAGTATTTAATAAAATTTCGAGAAAAGTTTCCTTTGTATATTCATGGCCATTCTGCCCCCTAATGTTTAACATTGTGTACAGAGCATTATAATGCTCAGTAAAATCTTGAAAAATAAATACACAAACATCTAGATTGAGGAAAAGGGAAATTAAGACAATGTGAAAAGATTCATATTCAAGTTCTGGGCAGTAAAATGACGAATTAGATACAGGTTGGTTTGCTAAGTTATCTTTTGCTAAAATTTCAAGCTATTTCATACTAAAAAACTGAATTACTGGATATTATTAATTTCTGTTGCTAAGGCCTGCCAACATTGGATATAGGTACTAACTTAATTTTCAGGTATTATATAATACAAGTGCAAGGACTCAATAATATTTCAAAATATTGTCAATAGGAAAGGGAAGTGGGGGAGAGAACCCAAGTGACAAAATATGGAGCTGGTAACAAAATGAAATAAATTTAGCTGTAAGATTTGAGTGTCGGGGAGGTGTTGGTAATATGAAAGGGAGAGAAGGAAGGAGGAAGGAGAGAGGAAAGAAAGGGAGGAGGAAGAAGAGGAAGAGGAGAAGCAGAAGAGGAGGAGGAAGGAAGGAAGGGAGAGGGAGAGATTGAGAAAAGGGAGAGAGAGAGAGAGAGAGAGAGAGAGAGAGAGAGAGAGAGAGAGAGAGAACATCCAAAGCTAACACTTGGAAACAAGATAACAATTACTATTGTTGCATAAGATCTTAACATAGAACTTGGAAAACTGGATGATTTTACTTTACTTCAAAGGTTCCTATGAAGAGAAACATAGTGATATCATTTTATTGACTTGAAGTATCCACCGACACACATGCCTGCCTATATTATTGTCTTCTTGGGTTGGATTGAGAGACTCCCAGTGAAGCCTTGCCCTTTGCTCAGACTTTATTGACAGACAGAGATCAAAAGTGCAGCTGTTTAAGTGATTTGATGCAGTAATGTAAAAAACATGACCAGAGAGATATTTTTACTATATAGTAAAGAATTTTTATAACTGTTATCAAATATCTACATTTTTATAAACCTGAGCTTTTCAAGCTAGCATTTATAGAAAATTACCAAGCATCATTTGTAGATAAAAGAAAAATTCAATATTTATGAAATGCTATTTTTCTGTAAATACAGACATTTGGAGACTATCATCTCACTAGTCATTAAAATTTGAACAAGGATCAAAGCTAGAATAATATTAACAATTCTTTTCATTTGTATAGCATTTTACATGTTATTAATAATAGATGACATTTGTTGAGTATTTAGCAAGTGCCAGGTGCATTACATAAAAATTCTCATAAGGAATTCAGTTCATTCACAAAAACATTTGCTTAACACCTACTATGTGACTGAGGACTAATACTTGGTTTCTGTCTTTTAAACTTTCATTTTGTCAGTCTCAACAAATGTTGGTTTAATAAATAAATGAATAGATGGAGGATAGGATGAAGCAGTTTCAAGGCTCTGCGAGGCTACATATAAATAACTAGGTCCTCCCCTTAGCTTTTATGACTTTGAGAATACTTAACTTTCTCTAGTTTCAACTTTTTCAATCAACAATTCATGGTTTTGTTATATTTAAAAATATCTCTTACAACATATGAAAATGCTAGCTATAAAAGGAAAATGTTTGGAAGAGAATGAGGTCTCAATAATTAGTGTAGTTTTTATTATTACTATTGGTCTCATCATCATTACAACTAGTAGGCAATCATATCTAATATCTCTCCTCTTCATATTGTGATGGGACAAATAAAAACTCTTAACATCCATACAAATACAATGACTATAGAGAATACCAACACACACACACAAAATAAAATAAAATAAAATAAAATAAAAGGAAGGAATGAAGAAAAGAAGAAAGGAACAGAAACACACCCAAAGTGTCTAACCATTTTTGTGACATGACATTGTCATCTACAAATGTGCTGGGCTGCATCCACATCTAGTCCAGGATGCATGTGACCCACAGATTATGGGATAGGCTAAACTACAGTTTCCAATGTTTTCCTACACATCGTCTATATCTAAAGTAGACCAAAAGAAGGAGAGTGGGTGGGGGCTCAATTTTAGGTATATTTCCAATGATACATAATACATTAAAATAAGATAATAATTTTATGGCACAACATACTATAACTACCCCCATAACAAAAGTTTGTTTCTACTTAGCATGGGACCAAGTTCCCAATATTCTGAAAGCACACTACATGAAGCTCAGATAACAACCATCTAGAAACTCCTCTGATTCATGATACTCAGCTATAACGAAGCTGTGCCCCAACTATGCAAAAGGTAAACATAAGCAACAAGTCAAATTTTCTGCTCAGAAATGGATCACATCATCACTTACCACTTTGGTCTGCTGGTAGATTTCACCATTGGTGCCATCCCATCTCTGTAAAGACTCTTGGTTTTACTGAAGTTAACGATGTTGAAAATTACCCTCTGTAAAAGAAACAGAAATTTATCAGAAGTCTTGCTAAGCAAATTACCATTTTTTGATAATTAAACAGAGAAAATCATAAGAAAGGTTAAAGGAAGCTGCTCAGACTAGCACCCCACAGTGTAATAGTGATCACGAATTTTAACTTGTTTGTGCTGGGTAAGCCTGTCAGCTTACAGATCTTATTCTTTTAGAAGTAATTACTACAATTGAATTCCACTTAATTAGTTTTGAAGCCCTGAAAGTCTGATATTTATTTCTAACACTAACACTTTTCATTTTTTAATGTTGTATTAATGAGTTAATTATTCCCATGTTGATAGATGGTAGTAATTGTATCTACCTAAGTGGGTTTCAAATGGGAAATAAAGGAGTTAATGTATATAGTGGCTATATTCTCACTAGGAAATATAGGATTCAATATAAACTTTAGCTAATATTTTTCCATTCCTCGCTAGAAAAACTTACAATTTACCTGAAAATCAATACTATCATTAGGGTAAAGGTAGACCTTTGATGTTAATGAGACAAAAGATACTCTGTACAAAATTACAATGAAAATATCCTCCAACTACTTGGAAATTCTTTGACTAGACCTAGAGATACCTTTTCTCTTCTGTACTTCCTCCATGCTATACTCTGTGCTCAGACCTAAAATCAGAACACATTGTATAACTATAGGTGCTTGAGTAAGCCACCTTCTCTTGATGTTTTACCCTTACAATAGTGGAGTGGAGTGGAGAGTCTAGATATCTTTGTCTTAATGAACACATTTTCATAAGGAGACACAAGAGATTGTGAATAAAAGATGAAATGGATTGAAATACATCTGATACCATTGAAATATTCCATGACACCAGAAGACTAGAGCTTAAGCAACTAGAATAGAAAGAGGAAAGAAATATGTTGTGAGAGATTACCATTGTCTAGCCTTTCTCTATACTTTTGGTGAAAAGATAAGACATAAAAAATTCACGGGATACTTTATTCATCAAATATTGACATGCCAGGTGTAATATAAATTTTACAAAAGAGATCTTATACATTCTTTCATAACTATAATTAAAACAATTATTTCTCCATTTTACAGATATGGGAACTGAATCTCTGAGAGTCTACTTAACTTGTTGAAAGTCACTCAACACATAGATGATAGAACTTATATTCCAATCCAGTGGATAAAAAAATAAGACAGAAAAAATTTTTATCTTTGAGGAGTTGTTATTAAGGTTCTAAGATAATATATCTACTAATAGATCAGTTTTTTCAATAAGAAGGAAATGAAATATGATAGCAAGTTTTAAACTTTCAAAACTATGTTTTATTAAAAAATAAAGATCACTATCTTTATATTTGAAACTATTTTTTTCTTTTATTAATCTTCTTTTTAAAATTAGATATTTTCTTTATTTACATTTCAAATGCTATCCCAAAAGTATCCTATACCCTTCCCCCACCTTATTCCCCTACCCACCCACTCCCACTTCTTGGCCCTGGCGTTCCCCTGTACTGGAGCATATAAAGTTTGCAAGACCAAGGGACCTCTCTTCCCAATGATGGACAACTAGGCCATCTTCTGCTACATATGCAGCTAGAGACACAAGCTCTGGGGGTACTGATTAGTTCATATTGTTGTTCCACCTATCGGGTTGCAGACCCCTTCAGCTCCTTGGGTACTTTTTCTAAAAGGCTTTATTCCATGAAATGAGTTCTTATGAATAACTTGTGTTTTCACTTCTCTTCAAAACCCAGTCTTTGACCCCAACTCCAGACATGTCAGACCCCCATATGTCATTATATTAAGTCAGCAAGAATGTTCAAGGTTGCTCCATTATTAATAACATAGACCTGCTGGTTGTCAGTTTAATTACTTTCCCCACAATATCAAGGGGGACAAATGGCCCTCAAACTGCACAAGGCATAATCCCTTTTTTTCTTTTGAGATTTCGAGTGCCAAATACATTTCCACTGAACATGGAATATGTATTGTATATATGCAGGAGCTAGATTATCAATAAATGGATAAAGCTAATAAAGAAATGATACAAACACACAAAGCTAAAATTAAAAGGTGAAAAGTGGAATGTTTATGAATTAGTATCATTTATTACATTAACTAACATGATTAAAAAATTTTCAAGTACTTTAAATATTTATATTACTTCACTATTACATTCTTGAACAAAAGTAATATATTTCAACTCAATTTAACCCAGTGTGAAAAGTAAACTAATAACCAGTTTTTTTTTCCCTTCATCCCATGAAAATGTCTCCATGCCTGTAAATGGTAAAATTGGGACTGAAGTTTCAGGTTGCTTTTACTGTAAAGGCTCATATGTCTAGTGCAGGATTCCTTATCCCCTAATATTCTCACTCCATCCATTGGCTAGAAAATGCTACCCAAACATTCAGCAAGGTAGCAATTGGTGATAAGAATAAAATAATAAGGATGAGAAATCTGTTTCTTTTAAAAAAAGCATTATCTAACAATCTCATTTTGTATTCATTATATACTTGATTCCCAGTTAGTCATTTCATTCATATTAGTCTACCTTGTAAGTTAGAATCACTTGCAAAAGTTTTGAGACCTACAGACCCTTAGATTCCAACCACAGAGTTTCTGTCATTTGATCAATTATTTGTTTACTTGAAAATAATAAACTTTACAAGACAAAAGCTATTTGTGACTTTTCATTGTTGTAGTTTGAAACTCAAATGTTATCCATAGGCTAGAATATTGGGGGAATTTTTGCTACCTTATGGGATTTGGGGAGGAGGATGCATCCTAAATACTCTAATATAAGCATTGGATGAGACTCTTTTTTTTTCAAGACAGGGTTTCTCTGTGTAGTCCTGGCTGTCCTGGAACTCACTCTGTAGACCAGGCTGTGTTGAACTCAGAAATCTGCCTGCCTCTGCCTCCCAAGTGCTGAAATTAAAGGTGTGCACCACCACTGGATTACAAAATGCTGTCATTTTGAGAACGTGGTGGGAAGTAAGAACTGGAGCCAAGTTTGAGTAAGCAGGACTTTGGGAGAGTTCCAAAGAAAGATGCACATCTTTCCTGACCCTCCTACAACTCTCTGTCTCTTGTAAGCTAGGAAGTGGCCAGTCTCTTCTAATATGGTTTCTCCTGGTTTTCATGTTCTGACTCACCTTAAGCTCAAAAGAACAGGACCAAGGGCACATAGATAATGACAGTGCAAACAATGAACACTAAGAGGAATGATCAACCAAAAAATTAAAAAAAAATAGATGAATAAGAAGATCACAGAGGATTTTATATTATACAACTCTGGTAAACTACAAAGTATTTTTAAGTATTTAAAGAAGTTTTTTAAGAGAACACCATCATCAACAACAAAACCCTACTCACCAAGTTAAAAAATGCAGTTGAATCGAAACATCCATCTCTCAGGTTAAAATGCATAATAAATGTTACTGCAAGAATAATTAATAATCTATAAGAAAGATCTGAAGAAATCCAGAATTAAGAATAGAGAACAAGTTATAAAATATTAAGAAGATATAAAGTGGAAAGAAATAAAGTTCTAAATGCATCTCATTAAAAGTTGACTGAGGGTCTGGAGAGATGGCTCAGTGGTTAAGAGCACTGACTGCTCTTCCCAAGGTCCTGAATTCAATTCCCAGCAACCACATGGTCGCTCACAACCATCTGTAATGGGATCTGATGCCCTCTTTTGGTGTGCCTGAAAAAAGTAACATTGTATTCATATACATAAATAAATAAATCTTTAAAAAAAATCCTATGAAGGCTTGTTGCTCCAGTGTATAGGAATGCTAGGGCAGTGAGGCAAGCATGGACAGGTGGGTAGGTGAGAACCCACATAGAAGCAGGGTAATGGGGGATTGGATAGGGGAGTTGCAGAGGGAACACTGGGAAAGGAGATAATATTTGAAATGTAAACAAATAAAATATCCATTTTTTTTAAAAAGTTGACTGAAAAGAGACATGATAAAGTGGCATGGGGAAAAAGAAAGAGGAAAATGTCTGAGTACAGGTTCAGGACTGGTAAAAGACACAAATATTCAGATCCAGGAATTAAATGACCATCCAAAGCTGGATGTTTGAAAACATAAAGAGAAAAGTAAAAACAGATATTTGAAAGCAAACTAGATAAAATGTAAAAGAAAAGAAATAAAAATATGAGACCAGAAAGCCACTGATTGACTATCACCCCAAATTAAGAGCAAAATTCCTTTTTAGGCAAACTGAACATAAATATTTTAGCTTCTAATCTTGTTTCTCTGGCCTACACACTTGCTTGTTAAGTGCTCTTTTACTCTTCTTTCTTTTTATTTTGGGGCTTATTTTTTATTAAAATGTGTGTGTGTGTGTGTGTGTGTGTGCATGTGTGGGTATGTGCATATGAATACAGGTGCTCACAGAAGCCAGCAGAGCACTTTAGTGTCAGATCCACTAACGCTGGAATTACAGGCATTCCTGAGCAGCCTCACACCATGTGTTCTAAGAATACAACTTGAAATCTCTGGAAAAGCAGTAAGCACTCTTCAGTGTGAGCCATCTCTCCAGATACAAAGTACTCTCTTTCTTAAGCAAACTGTCTTCATTACCACTATTCATATGTCCCTGGCCAAAATCATTGTTCTGGGACACAAGAACATAGAAATTCCAGCTGTCACCCAAATTGCAATATCTGCCCATAAATCAATCTCTCTCAATCTCTCTCTTCTCTCTCTCTCTCTCAATCTCCCCATCACTCTCTCTCTCTCAATCTCTCCTCTCTCTCAATCTCTCTCTCTCTGTGTGTGAGAGAGAGATTGAGAGAAAGAGAGAGAGAGAAAGAGAGAGAGAGAGAAAAAGAGAGAATTAACCATACCACAGGAAAAAAGCCAACAAATAAACAACACTTAATGGAGTAACTGGCTGAACAGACTTGAAACTATTTAGTAAGATATAGAGTATTCAAATCTCATAACTAATACAATTAATCACAGATGGTTTACAAACTCTCTGTCATCAATAAATGTGAAAACTGTCAAGTAAATAGAGGAAAGCTATAAAAATTAAGTATGTATATGACCACAAAACAAATATTATTACAATTAATCATATATCAAGTCATAAAAATAAAACCATATCTCAAAATGGTTGTGAATTTTGAAGAGTTCAAACATACTCTAAGTTTTCTGCTGCGAGCCTCCCAGCCTGGAGAGCGTAGTGGTGTAGGCACAGAGTAGGACTCTGGTGATGGCTTTAAAGTCTGAGGGTCTCAGGGCATTCCAACTCTCTAACTGTACTGAAATGCTGATGATAACTTTTTTCCCCCATTTTTATTAGATCTTTTCTTCATTTACATTTCAAATGTTATCCCAAAAGTCCCCTATACCCTCCCCCATTCCCCGCCCTGCTCCCCTACCCACCCAAAAGTCCTAAAAACTTTCTTCTCTTCCTGAGGGCAAAAGACTGCTGTTGTAGGTGATTAATACCTGTAACCTAACATCAGAGGATTAAGCAATGAGGCCTTTGTTCTATCTCAGCAGGAACTGCTGGGCTTTAACTTTCAGCCTGCTAGTGGGAAGATGCAGCGAGAAAAAGGCACACTTAGAAAATGATTATAGCATTTATTACTAAGTTGTAAAAAGTTTCCTATGAAAGCTATCTAAAGCAAAAAGCAAAAAGATCCTAAGCGAGGAAAGGGAAAAATTCTTCCAAGTGAGGGAAGGGAAAAACTTCTCTCTTTCCTTCTCATCTATTTGTCCTCAGTACTTACACATCTTTTAGAATACATGATCACATATTACAAAGTTCATCATAAGCTCACACAAAAAATCAAATCATAAATTGAATTAGAAGTTTACTACATAGAATGTTTATATGCATAGCCATTAGGAGTAATTATCTGGCTAAACATTCATCACCTGTCACAGCTCCACAGGTTCACTGAAGGTATAAAACCATAATTAAGTTATGAATGAAGTTTTGTATAGATAAACCCAGTCTATATTTTATCTTCTGTCCTAGAACCTATAATAAATCATTTGTTCCCTTTTAATGACCTTTGGTTAATTGTTTTACAACCTCTTAGAATGTGCTCTGAGTAGAAGAAACACTGGTTAATATCTAATAGCAATTAACGGGTGACACTTGGGAGACCGACAAAGTTCTCATTGCAGTTTTGACTATTGGAAAGATATAATTTGCAAAACACATGAAACTCAAGAAGGAAGACCAAAGTGTTGATACTTTGATCCTTCTTAGTAGGGGAACAAAATACCCATGGAAGGGGTTACAGATACAAAGTTTGGAGCAGAGACTGAAGGAATGACCACCCAGAGACTGCCCGACTTGGGATCCATCCCATAAACAACCATCAAACACAGACACTATTGCAAATGCCAACAAGATTTTGCTGACTGGTGCCTGATATAGCTGTCTCCTGAGGCTCTGCTAGTGCCCAACTAATACAGAAGTGGATGCTCACAGCCATCAATTGGACAGAGCACAGGGTCCCAATAAAGGAGGTAAAGAACATATCCACAGAGCTGAAGCAGTTTGCAGCCAGCCCCATAGGAGGAACAACAATATGAACTAACCAGTATCCTCAGAGCTCCCTGCGACTAAACCACCAACCAAAGAAATTCCATGGTGGGACTCGTGGTTCTAGCTGCATATGTAGTAGAGGATGGCCTAGTCGGTCATCAATGGGAGGAGAGGCCCTTGGTGCTGTGAAGATTCTATGCTCCAGTATAAGGAAATGCCAGGGCCAGGAAGCAGAAGTGGGTGAGTTGGGGAGCAGGGGGAAGGGAAGATAAGGGATTTTTCAGAGGGGAAACTAAGAAAGGGATAACATTTAGAATGTAAAAAAGAAAATATCTAATAAGAGAGAGAGAGAGAGAGAGAGAGAGAGAGAGAGAGAGGACCAGATAATAGTCCCACTATAAAAGAGCTTAATAATCACTGATATAATTTTAGGACTTCTTATAGGATCATCATTAAGACTTAAGAAAAAAAAAGAAGTCATCTATTTGTCTATATAGCATCACTACAAGACAGTACATCTTGGCTCTGCAGAGATCTGCTCCAAAGGGGTGTGCTACTACCTAGTGATTGTTATATATTTTAATAATAACAGGAAAAGCATATTAATAGCAGGAATATTTCCTAAAATGAATTCCTTACAGCCTTGCTTAATAAGGGTGAACCTGTCACAGATTATATAATAATTCAAAGTTGGCCATCGCAGGATGATCACATGTTAATTATTAGCTTGTCCCATTATGGCTTCTGATAGTTTTTATTTGTCAAAAAAGAAATCATGACAAAAAAAAATAGATCATTTTTAGAATTTGATAGTTAATTCAAAATTATGTTTGAAGTTGTGACACACAGAAAAAGCAGTCCATAGACAGGATATAAAGAAACAAAGATAGAATTGTTGGAAGGCAAAATACTGAAAACACCTAGCACCTCTGAACCCAATCATTCTATGTAGGGTGTATACTAAGAGAAATTAAATCCTCAATTATCCTTCTCACTTCAGTCCCAAGACTTACCTTACTCCATGGAGCGAATTTAGAAGACAAAGTGCTGAAGCACAGAGCTAGAGATGGATTCTGAGATGGCAAGCACAGAAAAGGGCAGGCGCTGGGTACTACTGTCAGACTTAAAGCTCCAAATAGGAGATTAGAGGATTTGTCTCTGCAATCACAAACTCCCAAAAGGAATAGATTCAGAACACTACCCCAAATACCACATTATTAATAACAACATATAGGGAACAGAGAAAGTTCTCAGTGCATGAAGTCCTGAGGAAACGTGTACTTTAGTATAAGCACAGTATAATGAAGACTCTGAGACCAATTGTCCCATGAAAAATTGACAAAATATTAACCATACAGGCCAGGTACATCAGGAATAATAAAGCTTTCCTTGTAAGTCTGGGTATGAGTGTTTATGAACCATTTGTCAGTGTGTAAAGACTCATAGCTACAATTTCCTCCTTCCAGATGTTTATAGCTTAAGACTGCTGGCCTGCAGAGAACTTCTAGACTAACTAACCCCTCTGCCTGTGCTACACCTAATAAATACACTGAGGTTCCAGCTTGCAGTGTATGGGTTAGATGATCCTAAATAATCCCACCTTTGTTGTGTGTGTGTCTGTGTGTCTTTCCTTTATTCCCTCATTGCTCCTAGCCAGGCTTCCTGAACCCAAGCCATGTAGGACATGCAGCAGTAAAAGATACTCAATACAAGCAGACGCCAAGGCAAGAAAACTTAAAAGAACATGAAGAAGCAGTTTACTTGTATTAGGTTTACAGAAAGCTAATGTAACAGAAATAGAATTATATATTAGAAGGTAAAGGGTCAGTTGCTAAAAAATATATTGAGAATATAAGAGATAATTATGTAGTAGCAGAAATATTAAGAAATAAATTTATCTATAGCAAAAGGTCAATAAGCCCTATAAAATAAAAAGAAATATATAGCAAATTGTATACCAGAGATTTTTATTTAGAAACATACAAATGTTACAGAAAACAGTCAAATAAATCAAGTTTTTTTTCTATTAGCAAAGGGGCCTACTGCTTACTGCAGCCTTTTTGTAGATAAAGCCACGCTCATTAATGAGTGTTGGTTATGCCTCTTTTACAACAGTGGCAGCAGAGCTGAACAGTTTTGCAGAAATCTAATAGCTCTCAAAATATAAATCATTTACTCTCTTATTCTTCAAAGATGCAATTTGCAGATTCTTGCTTTAGAAAACAGGACCGAAAGTGCCAACATGTTTGGGGAAACATTTGTAGTAGTACTTGAACTTAAAAATTATGTTAATGGTTCATGAGATGAAAGAAAATTTAAAAAGTAGCGATCAATTCACAGTGTAAGGATCTTACAATCTTGAAGAAAAACCAGACAAGAACTTACAAAGAAAGAACAAGTGATAAGCCATGGTTGAAATTTTATAAACATTATCTATTCCTAAATATTATCCATCAGTAAACTTCCTCACAGATAAAAATAATAGAATAACATGATATGAGATATATTAGGAATAAAAAGATATATCAAAATTAAAAATAGATATTAGTGTAAGTTACAAGACTAGGAAATTACACAAAATTTTTAAAGGTTGCCCAGAGATATGGATAAGTGCTAATAACACCTGCAGTAAACTATGAGATGCAAGTTGTATCTTCAGAGCCAATTCCTATACTTAGACAGACAGACAGACAGACAGACAGACAGACAGACAGACACACACACACACACACACACACACACGCATACAGAGAGTGATGAAAACAATTAAAATAATACTACTACAACAATTAGTTTCCATAATTAGAATGAAAGGGGAAACACTTATTAATACAAAAATCTTTTGTTTCTAAAGCTGACAGAAGATATACTAAACCAACTTAGTTCTATTAAATATCTAAAAGCAATTGATTATATTAACGACTTCCTCATATAGAAAATTTAAAGTATGGCAAGTTTTACCAGAAGATTTGCCCAATAATGTGACAGAGATAAGACACCAACACTGTGCAGAATGCTGCAGATACTTGAAAGTGATAAAACACCTTTCAATTTGTGCTATACAAATGTATAACTTTGACAATGAAATCTGAAAAGGCTTTGATAAAAGGGGAAAGAGGTAAGTTGCTCTCTTTCACAATATTCCAAATTGGCAACTTTAATCCACTGGAGGAGCGGGAGATAAATCATAGTGAATTTGAACTATTCTAGGAATTCTTAAAATCCTAAAATTCTAAATGAATCATAATATATTATATTTATAGAAAAAAATTACCCCAAATGGCAAATAAAAGCATTTGATAAAATATGGTGCTCTTCAATTATATTATTACTCCAGAAAACTAATTACAAGAAAGTTCTTAATTTGATAAAGGTTATCTACCTAAAGAAAAATGTTTAAAAATGAAATCATAACATCATAATTAATCATAAAAATGAAGAATTTTTATTAAATTTGGAGACAAAGAAAGGAGTCAGCTATTATTCCACTCCTTTATTTAAAAATTATTTGGGAGATTTTATGCTACTTTATCTTATTCTTTGTTTTCCAAGTTTTATTAGATATTTTCTTCATTTACATTTCAAATGCTATCTTGAAAGTCTCCTAAACACTCCCCCATCTCCCGCCTTGCTCCCCTACCCACCCACTCCCACATCTTGGCCCTGGCATTCCCCTGTACTGGGGCATATAAAGTTTGCATGACCAAGGGTCCTCTCTTCCCAATGATGGCCAACTAGGCCATCTTCTGCTACATATGCAGCTAGAGACATGAGCTCTGGGGGTACTGGTAAGTTCATATTGTTCTTCCACCTATAGGGTTGGAGACCCCTTCAGCTCCTTGGGTACTTTCTCTAGCTCCTCCATTGGGAACCCTGTGTTCCACCTAATAGCTGACTGTGAGCATCCACTTCTGTGTTTGCCAGGGACTGGAATAGCCTCACATGAGACAGCTATATCAGGGCCCTTTCAGCAATATCTTGCTGGTGTATGCAATAGTGTCTGCGTTTGGTGGCCGATTATGGGATGGATCCCCGGCTGCAGCAGTCACGTGTTGGTCCATCCTTTTGTTTCAGCTCTACACTTGATTTCTGTAACTCCTTCAATGTGTGCTTTGTTCCTAATTCTATGGCTTAAAATAAAAGTACTAATTTGTATCTGCTAGTGGGGATGAGGTGTGGGTGGTTGGTCGGAAAGAACCCTTTCAGAAGCAAAGGGGAGAGGGGACAAGATGAAGAACTTTGGGATGGGGGATCAGGAATAGGGGCAACATTTGGAATGTAAATAAAAATCATAATTTAAAAAAAGAATAGGCTATATGTCCAACAATAGATAGGCAACAGAAGATGAACTCAACAGTATTTTTGGAAGTTCCTTGTCTCAGAATGTGGTGTCAGAGCTTTTCCTTTTCAGTAAATAAGTAAGTAAGTAAGTAAGTAAGTAAGTAAGTAAGTAAGTAAGTCAGTCAGTCAGTCAGTCAGTCAGTCAGTCAGTCAGTCAGTCAATCAATCAATCAATCAATCAATCAATAATGTAATATGATTACCTCATTTCTCCTTTTCCTTTCCTACCTCCATGCCTTATCATATTCCTCTTCTTGCTCTCTTTAAATTCATTTATTTATACATACATACATACATACATACATACATACATACATACATACATACATTGTTTTAAATAAAACAAGTGCAGTCTGTATAACGTTTCTTGTATATATGTTTACACAACTGACAGTTTGGTATTGGTTAGCTAGTTCATGTCTTCTTCGCTGGGGAAGAACATTTCTCCCATTCTCAGCCTTCCCTATTTGCCTATAGTGCTTTGAGTAGGGTTGAGGGCTATTACTCTTTCCTCTCTCCACTTTGGCATGTTTATTGTGGTTCTCCTTGTTCAGCTTGAGTTTTGGAAGTTATGTTGGTGAGACTTCATAGATGTAGCATTTGATGTTTAGGAGACACAATCTCGCAGCAAATCCCCTGATCCTCTGGCTCTTATACTCTCTCTACACCTACTATTGCAAAATTCCCAGAACCTGAAGTGCAGAAATATTTTGTAGATTTACCTGTTGTGATGGGTATCCTCAACTCTGCATTTTGATTGGTTGTAGTTTTCTGTAATGGCCTCCTGTTGTATGGAGAAGTTTCCATGATGAGGGATGAACATTATGCATATTTCTCACACTTAGCAATTTTGTCTCCCAGGGTTTCCCCATTATCTCAGTACCATTCATTAATACTCAACTTTTCACCTACTCACCAGTACTATGCCTTGTATATATTAAACATATCCTTAGACTCTTTGAATTAATTATTGGTTTAACTATATTGTTACTAGTTTTTGCTTTTAGCAGTTACATAGTACTACCAGAGGGTCCTGCAATACCTCTCCTGGGCATATATCCAGAAGATATTCCAACTGGTAATAAGGACACATGCTCCACTATGTTCATATCAGCCTTATGTATAATAGCCAGTTGAGGAGAGATAAACTAAGAAACGAATTTACTTCTTATCTATGAAATCAGCAAAAATAATAAAGCTGAAAATATCAAGTAAGGAAAATTATGTGGAAAAGAGTGATTTCATACTGTTGATGAATATGAATCAAATAAAAATTCATGCTGTTTTATGAATATAAAATAAAATAACCACTTTAAAGGCAAACTTGTCAATAAAGATGATGGCACTTGAAACTATGACTCCAAAAATATGTATTCTAAGACATTTTTGTATACTATATAAGGTGACATATATGAGAGAGAGAGAGAGTGTGTGTGTGTGAGAGAGAGAGAGAGAGAGAGAGAGAGAGAGAATTTTGTCCATCTGTTTATAAGAGCAAAGTAAACAACTAAACCACTTAACTCAGGAGAGTGGGTAAATTTTGTTTCATTGCAAAACAGAATACCTGTCAGCATTTAACATGAATGCTCTAGAGGGACAATTATCCAGGTTTGTGTTTAATAAAAAGGCAAAGCAAGCATCATAACACAGAATGATAGAATTTTTAGGTTAATATGTATATATAAGTCAAAAATCATTTCTAAATAACACACACTAATTTCAAATGTGTGGTTCATTCTGGGAGAAAGCAAAAGAAAAGGTATTTATGATACAATGTTATATCTATCAAAATAAGTAAAAAAAATCAGCAAGATGTGAGGGCTGGAAGATATTCGACTATTTTATAAATTTTTATAGAATTCTTAATGTAAAGTGTAAAATTCAACATTTATTTCACTGGATATCTTAGTATAAAATATGAAGTGCAGTACAATGTATATTTTTCAAATGTTTGGTATATTGTTTTCTTGAATCTATAATTCTTACTTTTTATAATTTTAAATGCCATCTTTTCTAAAAATAGCATTTTATGTTCAGTTTCTTATGCCTTAATTTCTATTTAAGTTTCACAGATCTATATGTTTATTCTGAGGATAGTCTATCATTGCACACATAACGAGTTCAGTGACACCCTTCAGTGATGGGAAATCTCTACTTGACGTTCTCCTCTTGCAGTTGTGAATGGTTTCATTCACACCCAGGGAATGCATTATTCACTGTTATAGTTCTTTATTAGCTTTGAAATTGTTAGATTGCCTATTTACTTGATATTTTTCATGTTTTTTTTCAATAACTAAAAATATAAAGTTTAGATATATCTATCACTATGTATATATTTTAAAATAAACTTGATTCCGTAAGTTAGTCATGAATATTTTTCATGTGAATAATGCTAATAAGTCATTTTGAAACAACCAATCCTTGCCACGTTATTCTGGTGACAGAGCAGGAAGTAATACAATGGTAGAAACCTGTGTGGGATAGTTACATAAACCAGACATGGGCCACTATATAACCAGCTCAGTATGGACTTGGAAGGACTACAAATAGTAAATTAGCCTTGTTGTCATGACATATCCAAAGCATATAGGAAATATAGGTAAGAGTTGCTTAAAAATTAGGTCTCTGTGTATTCAACTCATTGACACTCTTACTTCCAAGCCATACCACCATGATTTTATACTGCCTACTCTCTGAGAAGAACCTACATTTTCTTCATTCTGGGAAGAAATATCAGAAGGTCTAAGCCTACCTCTCACTGTATGACCTTCACCATGATTTGTGATCTTTCTGAACCTTTTTGCTTTATCTGTAAAGAGAAATGCCATATCTACATGATAAAGTCATTAGGTTTAAATATACTTACTAAGAATATGTACTTAGGAAACAACATATATGTGCGCGTGTTCATCTCCATGTATGTGAATAAACACTTAAATGTGTGTGGATATTAATGTGTGTATAGAGTTGTAAAATTATATGTGAATACAAATGTAAGAAACAATATATAAATATATAACTATCATATATACATAGTTAAGCACCCACCCCACCCATGTTGTTACCCAAATTTTTAAAACTATGCTAAGCAATCCTGGGCTTAACATACCAAAAGCATAAAGTCTGAAGTAAAAGTAATCCCTTATTTAACAGAAATCCACATTACCAGGAGTCATAGGAAACTCCTTATAAACTGAACCTGTATGTCTTCACTGGTAATTGTCAAAATCTCTACACGGATAGGTAGTCAATAATTGGCTGATAGACAGCACATTAGAAGAGTCTTCTCCCTCACAGAACATTGAGAGGGCAGCAAAAGGAATGCAACAAAACTTTGTCCTCAAAAGAAGCTTATATTATTGGACAAGAGCATAACCAAAATGACAGAAACTAAACAAGATCTTTCAGAGAAAATCTTTCTTCTCTATAATCAGAATAAATATCCATTAACGCCAAGACCTCTCTCCAAATTCTTTCCTTCTTATCAACTTGATAATATTCCTTACTTTTATTCTAAGTTTTTAGTTCCTTTATTGAAGAAAATATTTATCCAATCACCTCATTGAATTAACAAGTACAAGATTCCTATTCTACATCAGCTGTGCTTATAGATATGAATAAAAGTGATCTCTTGGTCCCTAGGCAAATCTGATAAGCAAACACACACACACACACACACACACACACACACACACACATTCCAATGCTGAAGAAGAGTTAATAGTTAATATTATAGCCAAGGTAATGCAAAGAAAGTTTTTTTGGGGAGAGGGAAAGTAGTCATGGTTTTGTTTTATAAACAAGGCTGGCCTTGAACATGACCCTCCCTCAGTCTTCTAGGTGCTGGGATTGTAGGTATATAACAAAACATAAGAATCTTTTTTGAAGAAGAAGGAGGAGGAAGAAGAGGAGGAAGAGGATGAGGATGAGGAGAAGGAGGAGAAGGAAGAGGAGGAGGAGGGGAAGGAAGAGGAGCAGCAGGAGGAGAACAAGGGTTGACTAGATAGAAGAAAATGTCTATAAGACATTTCTTCAACATGAAGAAAGCACACAATTTCTGCAATTATTAGTTATTTTGTGCAACTAGAAGGAATAATTGCCTAAATTCTCCTGATAGTACAGAGAATGCATAGGACAAGAGATGAGATCTTAGCATTACGGTAAATAGCAGTTCTGGTAAGAAATTTTTACTTTCCCTGAGAAAAGCATGAAAAGATTATTGAACTTATTTTTACTGTATATGTTAAAAGTTCAGCTCTATATTTATAAACCATCTAGAGAATCTGGAGAATAACGTGAGTGAGGACAGATGACACTCTTACACAGTCCTAAAGATAAAATAGCCAGGCAAATAAATTATAGTAAATTCAGTGTAATCAATGCAAAAAGTATGTCAAGAATACCTTGAGGTTGACATATAGTACACAGAGGAGAGTGGTCACATCTGTACAAACATAAAAGGAATACTTTCTTTTCAGACAGCTCATAAAAGAAAACATGCAGTTCTGAGTTGGGAAACTTGTGATTCAGTACTGTAATGCATTTCCTCTGCTAGCAATGTGTTTGATTTGACCAAAGCCAAAGTCATGTCTTCCACTTCTTTTGAACTCCATGGCATATACTAAATAAAACTCATGTTTAGGAGAACTATTCTCCTGCCTTTGCATGGTGATATTAAGGTCAAGGAGGATAAACAGACACTGTACAAGTTAAGCCTGGTTCTTCCTCTAGCCCCATGCTCCCAGAAATAAGATTCAGACTCAAAATATATTTACAAATATATTTTGCCATATAGCTAGGCTCTTCTCTGACTAGATCATAATTTAAAATAACCCATATATTTAAATATACATTCTTTTTCATGGCTAGTTATCTGTACTCAGGTACCATAAATTAATCATATCATATCTTGGGCAAATCCCAACACTATTACAGTTTTATCCCTGAACTATTTATACCTCTCAGATGTTTCACCTTCTATTCTATCCTTTCCCACAGGTGATGCATCCATACAATATGTAAGATATTCTCCTTACAAGACATAGTCTATAGATCCCAATCCAAGCCAATTTCTATCCCACCAGGGTAGTGGGTATTTGCTTATATCTAATCTATTTCACATCCATAGATGTGCTGTAGACATAATAGGACAATAGGTATACACACTTGTTAGTTAAATAATGAGCTAATCAACATCTAGGAGCAAAGGGATTTTCAGTGACTCATAATTATCAAACCTGCGTGAATAGGCTTGCAAATTTAGGTAAAACCCAATCTCTTTCTTTCCCCCACCCCCACACTGTAATATAGGATTTATTTTTAACACAAGTCATCATACATCTGCAGGGTTTCACAGTGCTACCCACTTCTGCTCTCCATCAGCCTTGTACTTGTATTTATTTTATTTTCATCTTACTATGATATGAAGAATAAATTGATGTGTATGTTAAATTAATATCAGCATAGACTCTCCTAAATGAGATAATTATTGATCATCTATTTTCTTATAAATGCTATAATTCATATTCTTAAAAAATGTGGTTGTCCTATAGATGGAACAACAATATGACCTAATCAGAACCCCCAGAGCTCATGTCTCTAGCTGCATATGTATTACAAGATGGCCTAGTTGGCCATTATTCAGGAAGAAAGGCTCTTGGTCTAGCAATGTTTATATGCCCCAGTACAGGGGAATTCCAGGGCCAAGTAGTGGGAGTGGGAGGGTAGGGGAGGAGGGCGGGGGGGAGAGTATAGGGGACTTTTGGGATAACACTTGAAATGTAAATGAAGAAATTCTCTAATAAAAAAATTTTTTAATGTGGTTGTACAATATGAACTAACCAGAAACCCCAGAACTCGTGTCTCTAGCTCCATATGTAGCAGAAGATGGCCTAGTCGGCCATCATTTGGAGGAGAGGCCCCTTGGTACTGCAATCTTTATATGCCCCAATACAGGGGAACGCCAGGGCCAAGAAGTGGGAGTGGGTGGGCAGGGGAATAGGGCGGTGGGAGGGGGGAGGGAACTTTCGGGATAGTATTTGAAATGTAAATTAAGAAAATATCTAATAAAAAAATTGAAAAAAAATGTGGTTGTAATTTTCTTTCCTAATCTATGTCTTATTTTTAAAATATGTATTTATTTAATATATAGATATATGCATGTGCCTACACAAGTTTATATGTATCACATGTATTCAGGTCCATGGGTTCATAAGAGAGCAGTGGATCTCCTGAATCCTTATTAGAGGTCATGAGCTAACATATGAGTAGTAGGAACTAAGCCTAATCCTCTGTATGAACAGGAAGAGCTTTTAATCACTAAGTCACATCTCCAGCCCCATTATCTATGTTCTTACTATGGGTTTTACTATTCCCCATATCAAGGATGACACTCATGAATCTATGCTGAGCTCATATTTCACCTGGGCCAATAAAAATTGATGGAAGTGATATATATTTCTGAATCAAGACTTTAAGAAGTCTTATGTAGTTTCTTTGTGTCTTTTGAACTCCCTATAACCAACATTTCATTAAAGTGAGGATAAGCTGACAAAATGAAACACATTGAAAACAACAAGGAGTTCGAGTTGAAGCCATTATGGACTAGTTTATAACCAGACTGATGTGCAAGTTAGGAAAGAGCTAGATAAGATTCCCATCTAATGCTGACTACTAATTAAGAAGAATGTAGATGAAGAAAGGCTTTTATTTTGGCTTATAGTCCAACAGAACCATCCAGATAAAGATTCTAGTTTAATTTATGTTCTTATGATACAATGCCCCAATGAAAGCAACTTAGAGGAAAAAAAAGTTTATTTTAGCTTACAATTCCAGATTATAGTCCATTATTCTGGGATAGATACAGTGACAGAAGCTTAAATCATCTAGTTTCATCATATCTGTAGTCAAGAATAATAATTACATTCATGTATGTTTGCTCACATGCTTGCTTGTTTTCTTTTTCCTTCTTGTTCGTCATTCAGTTTCTTGAATATTGGCCAGGTAATGACCTTCAGGCTAGAGAATAGTACTACACACAGTGCAAGGGGTCTTCTCATATTAATTTTGTAAAGTAAGACTGTCATCTACAGACATGACCACAGGTCAACCCAATGTAGATAAATTCTTCATTAAGCCTCTTTTCCCAGATGAGTCAAAGTTGTATTAAACTGTCAGTTACAGCTAACTATCACAGACAATCATGGTCTCCTGAGATTGAGGGGATTGGTCACATTGTGTATACAGTCAGAACCTGAGATTGAGGAATGCTCTGCTCAGGTATCATCCCTCTCTAGTTTTAACTCAATACAAGTCTCTGACCATGAAGTGACACTGAACTCATTAGGGTAGGTACCTCAAATATTCTCACCAAGATAAACCTCCTACAGGCATGCCTGTCTGCAGGTGATTCTATATCTCATCAAATTGACTTCTTTATGAGAAATTAACCAATACAATAATGATGTGGACCTACTGAAAAGTACTGTCAAGTTTTTTTTTCTCTTGACTCATCTATAAGAAAAGTTAAGCAAGATTATGAAAAGAGTGGAAACCTGTATTAAACCTCATCTCCAGTGCTCTTTCTAAATTTTATTATTTTTACACAATCGATATGCTCATAGACTCAAACAATGCTTTACTAGTTAGAAAGAATTATGTTTGATCTTGGCAAATTGACTAGATTTAGAATCTCTGAGGAGATATATTTATGGGTTTTACTAGGAGGGCACTGTGGTGCTTTGAATATGCTTGTCCTGGAGAGTGGCATTATTAGGAGGTGTGGTCTTGTTGGAGAAATTTTGTCAATGTGTTGGGGAGAGGGGGGCTTTGGGACCTTCCTCCTAGCTTCCTGGTGGTCAGTCTTCTCCTGGTTGCCTTCAGAACAAGATATAGAACTCTCAACTCCTTCTCCAGTGTCATGCCTGGCTGGATGCTGCCATGCTTCCTGCTTTGATGATAATGGACTGAACCTCTGGATTTATAAGCTAATCCCAATTAAATATTGTTCTTTATAGGAGTTGCCTTGGTCATGGTGTCTCTTCCCAGCAATGGAAGCCAAAATTAAGACACATATTTATGGGAGAATTAGCTAAAAGAGGAAGATCTATGCTTCTGCCACACCTTTCACCATGTGGCCTGGAGAGAAGGCAGCCTGGGAGAAAAACAGCATACATCTGCCTGTGCGTCTTCTTTCTGAGCTAGTGCTTCCAGTGAGGCTACAGACTTACTATATTTACATCAGACTCTCATTATTCAGCCAATTTTCCTATACAAACTCAATACAGCTTTCAGAAATGCATTAAGATTGCTTAGGTATCCAGCTTTTTGGAATGAGTATCTATCAAGTTAAAAAAAAAAAAAACAACTTGTTTGTTGTAATATTCAGATCCTATTGTGTATGTCAAGCTAATAAAACCTCTTTGATCCTTTTATTGGTTACACACTATACTCCTATGTTCCTCACCCATTCTATTGGTTCTGTTACTCTAAAATTCCACGGCCAATGCAATTATCAGTGCAAAGAGTGACATAATAGACCCTGCACAGAAACCATGGGAAAGGAGTCCTAGGATTGATTTGTTGGGGAAGTAAAACTAAAACCTCGCTTACAGATGATTCTTTGTGCTATTTAGGAACCACCTGGAAATAAAAAGCTGTACCATTACAGCTTCTTTGTGGTATGTCCCCAAAGTCCAACAGTAAAGGGAAATCTTCACAGCTGATAGAATTTCAGAGAGTGCACATAGTTGTATATTTTAGAAAACTGACTATCTGTAAGATTATAAACTGATTCATAGGCTATAGTCAATGCTTTGGCTGAGTGGTCTCTAATTGAACATGATTTTTTAAAAACAGAGATAGGCCCACACACATTGACCAACTCAGCTTCCATCCAGACTCAAATCCATTGCTTTGAGTCACTCCACCACAACATCTGCTTTACCTACAAGTTTCTGGAGTGAGTGAAGGAGATGGTCCTGCAAAACCAGATATCTTTACTGAATAAGGCAAACACATGAAAGACAGTTTTCCTGAAGCAGACACAGGTGAAAGGATGCTTTTCTATAGCAAACATATGAAAGGACATGTGATGAAACACTATAAATGTGACCTCACAGACATTGGTTTGGTTTGCTCTGCCTCACTATTCTTCACTAGTAACACCTATGCATTGGTTCACCTTATGTAGCCTTGTTGAGCTCAACACGTGGCAATGCTGCCATTGAGAGAAACTAGCCCAAGAACTTCTTGTGAGGTTCTTGTGACTTCTTGCTGCTTCCGTGGCCTCAGGCCATTTGGTGAGCCTTGTGGTTTTTTCAGGGTTGAACTACAGCTGTTGGTTCTTTCCTGGAGTCTGCCTGCCGAAAGGACTGAACTGTAGCTGCTGGCTTGTGCCTGGTGTCTGCCTGCTGATAGGACTGGACTGTAGCTGCTGTTTCATGTGTGTTATATACCTGCCTGGAGAACTGGTCTGCAGTGACTGAGTCTTAGTTGCTATTTTCTACAGAACTGAACTGCTGCCAAAGAAGATAGTGCTTGTCCCCAAAGAACTATTGCTGAACAGGTCCGTTCCCTCACATTCTAATAACTTTTCTCTTCTACTACCTCTACTGGGTGATGGGTTAGAGGAGAGGTTGAACCATAATTAGAAGTAGGTTTCAAAAAAATTATGCCTACAAAATATTGAGGTTTTTTTTTTTCTTCTTACTTTTTTTGGGGGGAAGTAGGGATAAGTCCCAAGGGGAGGAGATGGACCTTGGAATACTAGGAAGTGAGGGTACTCCAGGTTCATGATGTAAAATTCCCCAAAATAAAACATTATGAAAATTACTTACAGATGTGCATATAGAGAATATGGACAGATTTAGGCATACGGATAAATCTCCCTAAATGGACAAAGATCATGAAGTTAATTTTGTCCTATGTAAATACTCACAAAAAAGGTAACATTAGCTTAAGAAGACTAAAAGTATAATTAAGTGAATGTAATGATGGATGGTAGTCAACCTCTTTCCCTGGCCATCCCATAAAGTGGACATAGTGACTAGGGCAGAGGTTAGGCATGGGCTAAGCAACACAAACATGTACCTAGGTTGGCCTGACTATGACAACTGCTGAATGCCAAATCCATTCAGAGCAAAGAGCGACACTGAACCCTCAATACAGTGCTAGCCTATGTACTAGGATCCTATACTGGATAAAAGGAAGAAAGAGGAGGAAAGCTGAATGTTGAGGTGCCCCTTTGCCAGTTTTCACATATTGGTGGATATTAATTTATGAGCCAAAGCTTCCTACCATCATGCCTTTTCTGCCATAATGGCATATATCCCTTAAACCATGATGTAGAAAAAAAAACTTTTCCCTTTCCTATAAATTTCATCCTCCAATTATTTGGTCACATCAATGATTAAAATAACTAATACAAGAAAAATTAAATCCTAAGTTGGATATATGTAAGGTAAAAACCCTTTAGAGAGTTATTTTAAATATGCATATGCATTCATGTGCAGGTGTATATATGCATTTCTGTGGAAGCCAGAGGAAAAAGTTGGCTGCTGCTTTCTCCAGTGCCATCTACTTTATTTTTAAAGACATGTTTTCTCATTTGCCTGCTGCTTGCCAAGATGGCTGAACTGTCTGGCTATCGAGCTTATTTATCTTTTTGTTTCTGCCTTGAAATTATTATGTTACCAGTGCAGAACTCTACATTTACCTTTTTGTGTGGATCTGAGGGAATATAACATATGTCCTTATGCATGCACAATAAGTATTTTATGAACTGAGTTATGTCCCCAACTGTCTTAAAAGAGTTCTGCCAATTTAGTGACTTGCCAAGGCTTGGTTCCCATAAATTCATGTGTTTGAATGCCTGGCCTATAGGAAGTAGCAGTATTAGGAGGTGTGTGGCATTTTTGGAGAATGTGTGGCCTTGTTGAAAGAAGTGTATCACTGTGGGGGTCAGCTTTGAGGTTTCCTATGTTTAAGCTCTACCTAGTGGGGAAATTCCAATGTCCTCCTCTTTCTGGCTGCCTCTGATCAAGATAAACAGCTCCTCCTCCAGCACAAAATCTGCATGGTCAATGCCATACTTCCCACCATGATAATAATGGACTGACCTTTTTGAAACTGCAAGCCAGCCCCAATTAAATGTCCTTTATAAAAGTTGCCTTGGTTATGATGTCTCTTCAAAGCAATATAACACTAACTAAGACAAAGCTTGGCTGGTACCAGAGATTGAAGTATTTCTGTGACAGACAGGTCTGACAGGTTTTTACCTTAGATATATCCAACTTAGGATTTAATTTTTCTTGTATTAGTTATATTAATTATTGCTGTGACAAAATAATTGAAGTATGTAATTTATTTGGATGTATGTGGATTTAAGGACTTTGCATTAGTAAAACAGTGGAATACTTTAAATGGGGCTTAATGGACCATGCTAGTAGCAGCATGGAAGACAGTTATACTGAGCATGATTTGAATTGTAGGGGCTTGTTTCAAGAAGTTTCAGAGGGGAAGAATTTTAGTATGTTATCTAGAAATTGTTCTTGTGATATTTTGGTGAAGAATGTGGCTGCTTTTTGTACTTGTTTAAAGAGTCTGCATGAGGCTAAAGTGAACAGATTTAGATTAATTGCATTGACAAAGGAAATCTCAAAAAAGTCTAGCCTAATAGACTCAGTCTTATGGTTCAATCTTATGAAGAGTGTTTTGATCAAGTGCAGAAAGCTTGGACAGAAAAAATACAAAATGTGTGGTTCAAGGATTAAAGGGGCACAAGAAAGTGTAATGGAGCTAAATCCTGTGTTCAAGGATATTAAATGGAGTTAAAGGAATAGTGACATTGGGACTTGATCACACCCAGCTAAGCTTATTGTTGATGTATGTGCAGTTGTATAAGGGATAGTTATGTTATACATCATGTTAGGCATTATTATGACCAATTATTGTTTTCATTGGGTCATAAAGAGATTTTATTTTGTGTCAACTTGACAAAGGATGGACTGTGATGTCTATTCTTGGTTGTCAACTTAACTATATTGGGAATGAACTACAATCCAGAACTTTAAAATATAAAGATGTTGTAAAAAGGAATTAAAGAAAAGCTCAGGTCCAGTCATGGTGGTATATATCTTTAATCCCAGGACACAGAGGCAAGCAGATATTTGAGTTCAAGGCTATCCTGGTACAGAGCAAGTTCTAAGTAAAGAAAAGCTTAAGTCCAGGCATGGTAGGACATACCTTTAATCCTAACACTCAGGAAACAGAGGCATGCATGTCTTTTGGTTCAAGCCAGTCTACAGAGCAAATTCCAGGACAGTGAAGCTTAGGCTGTGAAGGAAACCATTGAAAACAGAAAACTGGTGAAGATGTAAAAAGAACAAGTGTGCCATGGTCTAGCCCCAGCAAGTCCCAGAGTTTGGCAGCTTCAGCCACACAGCTTTAAAGAATAAAAGGGGTTACTGGGACAATTGATGCTTATTAGCTGGGGCTAAGAAACTAGCTGTGATTAAGAAGAGACCAGCATCACTGAGGTGAACTCTTCTGGGAAGGTCTTTTTCTGAGAGCACAAAGCCTTGTTCCAGAGATAGACCTTGTGCTGGGAGCCAGACTTGGTAAAGTATAAGGCCCACACAGGTGGTGCTGGTTTTGAAGGCATGAAGGGGTCATGGAGAGCAACTGGGGCTTGGCACTGAAAGGTCAGGAACGACCATTGTTGAAGGTATAGCTTCAGTGGCAGTTGAAATCCCAGTACTGAAGGGGTCATATGAAGAAGTTGAGGCTTGGCACCATGAAAGACTCTATGAGAGGTATTGGTGAAAGTATAGCTTAGTTGCAGTGGTAGACCCCAGCATATTGGATATGACAGTACCATGGAATGACCTCCAAGAACAGCAACAGCAGTGGATAGGAGTTAGACAGAGGATAGCATGCTTTAGAGGGCAGAGCTAGAGAAGTGACCCAAGCCCTTTGGTGACCACAAGATGTTAGAGATGCCAGGGCTGTGGTAAACCTATTGAGGAAAGCTGCTAACCGGCCCAAGAGAAAGAATTACGTTGCAGTCAACAAAGCTGAAAGGAGTTGAACATCAGACATGAAGATACAGAGTTTGGAGTTTGCCCATCTGGATTTTTAGTCTTTCTTTGGTCCAGATTTTTCTCACTATGACATTTTGAAATGGAAATGTATATCTTGGAATTACATTGGAAGTATTTTCATTTTATAGGAGAATACAATAAAGAGATTGCATGAACCTCAGAAGAGATTTGAATTTTGGAACTTTTAAATACTGTTGAGACTATGATAGATTATGGAGATGTTTGAAGTTGAACTAATTTTGCATTTCACATTATGTCATGGCCACAAGACTGTGAGCCAGAGAGTGAAATATGGTTTGGATAGGTTTGCCCCCACATCTTGTTGGAAAAAATACACCACTGTGAGGGTATGTTTTGAGGTTTCCTATGCTCAAGCTGTACCCAGTGAGGAATTCCAGTCTTCTCTTGGCTGCCTGTGAAAGACAATCTCTTCCTGGCTGCCTTCTGATCAAGATGTAGAACTCTTAGTACCTTCTCCAGCATCAAGTCTACATGAATGATGCTATGCTTCATGATATGAATTTTACCTCTAAAACTGTAAGCCAACCCAAATTAAGTGTTATCTTGTATAAGAGTTGCCTTGTTCATGGTGTCTCTTCACAACAATAAAACTCTAACTAAAACAGTCAACTACAGAATGCATGTTCCTCTAGTACAAGGTGATATTAAGTACTATATTCCAAATGTCTTATCTAGAACTCTTCGTTTAACAAATACAACAGTATTGTGACAGGGATACTAATATTCCTCTTTCCCAGATGGAGAAACTGAAAACCTCACAGTAATAAGCTAATTTTCAAGGATATAATGCTGACGAGTAGTAGGGCTAGAAACCAAAATCAGGCTTATTTAACTGTAAACAGATGGGCTACGTTATCCATCATACTCTATATCTCTACTAGCAACTAGTAAATAAGAGGTCTAGGTTGTCTCTGTAATATCAGGGCAATGACTAGGATTGTTATTTTATTTTATGACCCGCATTAAGGCTTGATATAAGAAAAGGGCCCAATGTATAGCAAGGCATATGATTCAGTCCATATGAAGACATACCTGTAACTTCACAATAATAGGGAAAAAAGACACTAAATCATTTACTATATTTGTAATTAGCTAATCAATTAAGCATGTCTAGCCATGTCAAACTAAACCTTTCCTTTCTCCATAGGCATCATTTTTTCATGTATTTTATCATGGCAATAAGAAGACCTATGAAAGGAGATTCATATTCACATTATATTCAAACCACATACCCATGTGTATAGCTGAAACATTTTTTATCATTGAGCTACCTTAGCTTGAGAAAGTTTTCCTTTTATAAAATTATTGGGGATAATATTCCTGGATTATAGCAGTTTTAAACCTGAGATTTGGACTACATCAATTTTTTAAGGAAAAGCAGAAGTATTTTGTAGATTGCAAATGTAAGATAAAACATCCTCTTATTAAACTCAGCTCTCTCCAAAGAATTTCTGAGAATACAAAGATTCCCCTTTTGTTTAAAATAATCACATTTTGCTCAGAGTTGTGCACTAGAGTTTTACCTTGGGCATGAATTTTTCATGATGCATTGATTGAAAAGACAAAACCAACAGAGAATAGTACAGGCTTAGGGACCTGTCTTACAAGTTAGAGTTAAATTACTCTAAGGGTTAGAATGACAAAGTCAGGTGGAGCCCTCAAGTCAGCAAGAAATTGACAATTACAGATTCGTTGAAAATTGAGAAAAAAAATCAATTATGAAAAGGTTGACTGGTGCTAAATTTATTGTTTACTTTATTGAACATCATTCTGTGAATTTGAGGGGAAAAAGAAAGGACTATGGAAAAAATGCTTATTCCCTTAGTATGGTTTCAAGGGACTTAAGATATGAAAGTTAGATTGCAAAAAACCTCTATTTCCTCCTGGGTGTTGTCACTCACTTGTGCCTTGATATGAGAAAGATGGTTTCTCAGCTCTGATCCCTAATTTTCCCGTTTCTAAAGTGGAGAGAGCTGAATAATCACTTCTTTGAAGGGGCTGGTCAGATATCAGTTTAGAAGCCACAAGCACAATTACAGGAGGGAAATTTAGGCTGTCATAATTTATCTCTTTCAATAGTGCTAGATTTTTAACTGGTTGAGATGTAATCCTGTCTTAACGATAAAAAATTTTATGGAAGTCTGACTAGATTTTAACTGGTTGAGATGTAATCCTGTCTTAATGATAAAAAAAATTGTATAGAAGTCTGATTTATACTCTAGAAATATTGGAAATGGAAAAAGCCAGAGTCAAAACCACACTCTACTTAAGATGAGGCAAAGCAAGCTGGTCCTGTCAGACACAAACAGAGGGCTAAGGGTCAGGAATCTGACTGCTGAAATGGCCTCTGAAAGAAACAAGAGATGGAATGGTCAACTCAAGCTGTCAAGTTCATGGAGCAGAGCTTAGTACTGAGGTCTCAGAAATGCACTGAGGAGTTTGAGCAAAGTAATATAGTTAATTCAAGTTGAATAAAAAAGAAGATTCCTTTATCCTATAGATATTCAATGAATTCTTTTATTCTTTTAACAAATACCTGTTGAACTCTGCTTATGTGATCAAACCTCTTCCATATGCTGAGGTACACTGATAAATTAATCATACAGAGCTCCTATCTTCATGTAGCTTATGTTTTTGAAAATAAACAGCAAAAAGAAAGTAAAAGCACATAAGGCTATGAAGGAATAATTTCTAAAAAGAAAAGAAGATAACAATGTACTGTAAACAGGGTATGTAGAGACTTAATTCATTTTTTTATCTTTATTCATCTTGTTTCACTTGCTAACAAAGGTTCTTTCTATGTAGAATGATCTAATCCTCACTATACAGCTCATGCTGCCCTTGAACTCATGATAATCATGCTTTATCAACTGCTGAATGCCAGGAGTAGAAGTGTGTATTATTTATTTTTTTATTTAAAAATATTTAAGCTAACTGACTTGCCTTGTGTTGGGACTTCTGGCTTTTGTACCGAGGTCAGTGACAAGGATGTCCTCACAGTATCCTAGGCTGTGCTGATTGGCAGGAAAGGTTAAAAGTAAAGTCATGAGACATCCAGAGAACTGCAAACTGCCATGCCATGTAGTTCCAGATGGGAAATATGATCACAGACCTGCCCTCCACTAAACCACACTGTTGGGCCATAGACAGAGGCCTGCCTGTCAATACACCATGCCGGATAGTAGAGGAAAAAGACGTCCATAGACTCTGCTGCTACAGACTAACCGGATCAGATACCACACAGGCCCAGATTCGGGGCTTTGTTTGTTCCACCCAAAAATCTATATCATCTGTGAACTGTAAGAGCATATAAAATGACCAGTGCTGCTGATTCAAAGCTACAGAATCTCCATGACACAGGGTAACAACAGGATAATCTAGAGGAGTTCTAATGAGGAGCCAATATTGATAGTGTCACAGAATCCAGAAACCTTGATCCAGACCAATGACTTATTACAATGAATATTTGCAAGTGAAGATGTATGGAGAGAGGGGTATATTTTGGGACATACTATGACACATGTCAGCTTCAATGATAAGATGTATTTCATGTTTGTTTTGTTTATTTTGTTTGTGTGTTTTTTATTTGGGGAGTTGCAAGAGCAGAGGCAGATAAGAGGGGGCAGGAAGATGAGTGGGGCTAGGGTGCCTGATGAAAAACTCACAATGAATCAGAATTAAAAAACAAAGAAACAAACAAACAAAACAACAACAACAAAAACTTGTTCAGGGTAAAGACACAACATATATATTAGCCTATCCCCTCACAGAATTAGAATCATCAGTATCAGTGTCCTACACCAAATTTTATTCTACTATAGAGTTTCTCAACCTGAGGGATGCAACCCTTTTAGGGGTCACTTATTAGATGTCCTGTGTATCAAATATTTATATTATGATTTGTAACAGTAGCAAAATTACAGTTATGAGGCATCAATGATATGATTTTATGATATAGGATACCACAACATGAGGAATTGTATTAAAAGACAACAGCAATTGAAACTTTGAGAACTACTGGTATATTAGAGCTCTGAGGTGGGTAATAACATGAGAAGAGCAATGGTTTCCTAGGGCATCTCTTGGAATGTCTTCTGAAAGACTTACATAAGGCTCTTTCTCAATCAGATTTCTTTAAGTATGTAGAACAGATATTTTAAAAAATTATAAATGTACAATCTAACAAATATGTAAGCTACTAGCCAATTATTCTTATCAAGTGTTATATTCTACACATAATTACATGAACTCTATTTTTAAAAGACTAACAGAGAACCAATGATGCTTATATTACACATTCACAGATTATGCTACAACATCACTATGTAAAATAAAATTCTCAGCTCCATTATAATATTATGGTATCTGCTTTAGTTCCTGACTCCAGATTTCTACCTTGAGTAACTGTCCAAATTTTCCTTAATGATGATTTATAAGCTTTATGCCATAAGATAAAATAAACCAATCCCTTCCTAAGATGGTTTTGGTCATAGTTTTTTTTTCACAGTATATATATATATATATATATATATATATATATATATATATATATATATATATATATAGTGTATACACACACACACACACACATATATATATATATATATATATATATATATATATATATATATATATAAAATGTGTATACATATATACACATATATTTATTTATACAAATCTAGATGGTAGATGGTATAGGCCAATCACTAGAGTTTTCCATTGATCCAATTAGTATATGTGATAGACACAAAATATAGAGAAAGCTTCTGAGAGAAAAGTACTTGTTGTTTTAAAGTAAATTTTTATGTAAGCTGAAGTAGTACATTTTAATGCTAATACATTTAATATACACTACTTATGAAAATACATAAGCCTGTAATTTACTACTATAGCCAAGTATTATGTGTACATCATTCTATGTGTTATGCTTTTATATAAGCAACCATGAATTAAGTTTGTTTATGCCAGCAACAACACAAATGTGATCCCATGGTGTTGTAATAGCTGCAACATCACAAGATGATAGAAAATTTTGAGGTACAGTGTAATCTAATAAAAATACAGTCTGTTTTTAATCATATGCCAGTATGTAGAATATGATTGTATGTAGAATATGATTGTATGTAGAATATGATTGTATGTAGAAAGGTTGGTAGCCAAAGAATATAAAATATGAATTATAGGATAGTTAGTAAAACTATCATAACAACAGACAAACTATACCTTTAAGGTAAAAAAATAGCTTAACATAAAGAGATACATCTAACAATAAAAGGGCTATAAAATGTGTCACAATCTTAAACAATATGTATCTGAAACATACCATCAAAATTCTTACAGAAAAATTTGTTTTTATTAGTAATGTTCACATGTTCTATAGTTTACTGAAGATGTTAATATTATTTAAAATTTTTATTTATTAATCATTTTATTTGTTTAAATTTCAATTGCGACCCCTTTCTGGTCTCTCCTCAATGAACCACCCACTCTCTGCCCCTCCCCTTTGCTTCTAAGAGCATGCTCCCTTACCCACCCTTCCACTCCTGCCTCACCCTAAAAGAATGTGTGTCTTTTCCATGTACATATTTTGGCATACTACATAATAATGAACATCAATGAAGTACATGCAAAAATATACATGATTATCAAAAACATGAAGCATAAGAAATCAGGCAGGTGCCAGAGCGGTGGTGGTGCATGCTTTTAATCCCAGCACTTAGATGGCAGAAGCAGGCAGATTTCTTAGTTCAAGGCCAGCCTGGTCTACAAAGTAAGTCCCAGGACAGCCAGGGCTACACAAAGAAACCCGTCTCAAGAAAATAGAAACAAAAACAACAACAACAACAACAAAAAATCAGACACGCTAGAATAAAAGAAAGCCTATAATGTGGTTCCATTTACATAAGTCCATAATTGCTAATATAAAGTTCAAACGTTAGCAAGACCAATTTAGAGTGTTTTTTTTTTTTTTTTCCAGTAGGTATAGAAGAAATAGCTATTTGGGTGAGGGGAGAGGATAAGGCTTCTGAGGTATAGACTTGCTATGGTTACATATGTGAATCTGCTTGTGTAATGCATTTAACTTTGTCTTATGATTTGCACATCTTTCTGCATGTCTAATAATAAAATATGTGGTGTCCCTTCTCCACCAACATAGTTGGTGCAATGACCAGAGCTGTGCAGCACCCAATGGCATCCATTGTGTTGTTAATTAGGCTAAGAGAGCCGGGCTCCCCCCTGCAGCCAGGTTCTGCACATCTCCTAGGTCACCGGCTCCACCCAGCTTACCAGAGGCCCACCTACAACCAGCCCACCTGCACAACCTGCGAGATGTCAGGAGACTTCAGGGTTACCGCCAAACTCCAGAACGCCTGCACAGAAGACTGGGGGCGGGGCCTCCCCTTCCTTTTTCCCCAAATGCTTGTCCACCATTAAACAGTCGTTCTAAGCAGAAGCAACCATGTAGCCTCGGAGTTCTTCTTTCTTTCCCCACTCCCTTAGTTTCATTTCAGCTTCCGGCCAATCCTCCAGGAACCCCGTCCACTGCTGGCAGTGGACCCCAACAAAAATACTTGGCACATAAATGAATAAATAAACAAATTATCTTTACAGAATCAACTGTGAGGTTCAGCTAAATGTTGCTTAGAGGAAGATCCAAATCTTTTGTTCTAGTTTGCTTCTTTGTTGGTATGATACAACACCAATATCCAAAAGTAACTTGTGTGTGTGTGTGTGTGTGTGTGTTTGTGTGTGTGTGTGTGTGTGTGTGTGTGTGTGTTTTAGGCTTCTGAGTTATAGTCTACCATCAAAGAGGCAAAGGCAGAAACAGAAGCCAGGGTATGTTCACTAAGAGTGGAAGTAGAGACTATGGGGGAACACTGCTTATTGCTTGCTTCTCCTGGTTTGCACAGTTGCCTTTCTCATTTAATAGAGTACCACCTTCCCATGGATGACACTACCCATCATACCAGGGTAGTATGATTACTTTTCTACTAATTAGCAATCAAGAAGTTGTGCTGTAGACATGCCCATAGGCCAATCTGATGAAGGCAATTTCTCAACTGAGGTTCTGTTTCCCATGTATGTCAAGTTGACAAGTGAAACTTACTATGGCAGCTTAACTGCACATGCAAGACTATGAGAAAGGTTAGAATCAATGACATAGTCTTATCTCATGTAACTAAACAAAAGCATCCCTCATGTTCATGCTCACATACATGAAAATACACACACACACACACTATAATGAAAATAAAACAAAGAATTATAAAATGTTATTACTCTTTATATCATCATTATTAGAAAAACCTGAATAACCATCCTATATATAGGCTTCTAAGACTACCATGTAACAAATAACTCCAAAATGTCAGTAATGGACAACAGTCTCTCCTGTGGAACTGGAAACTGACTATAGATCTGTCGAGGCTGGCAGAGATCTGCTAAGGTTTGCTCCAGACTTCTGTCCAATATTTCATGAATCTGTGACCAAAAGCTCCTCTCCTGGTAGATGACAGAGAGATCAAAGAATTATATTCAAACACACTGTAAGCTTGTGTGTGGGCCACAATTCTGTAACATTTCATTGGCTAATGCAGTTCCAATCATTAAAACTTTATATAGATATATACCATGTTTATTTTTAAAGCAGTGGTTTATAATCTTCCTAATACTATGACCCTTTAATACAGTTCCTTATGTTGTGGTAACCCCCAACCATACAATTATTTTCGTTGCTACTTCAAAATTTTAATTTTGCTACTGTTATTAGTTGTAATATAAATATTTTTGGAGTTACAGGTTTGCCAAAGGGGGTAATGACACACAAGTTGAGAACTGCTACTCTAAAGGAAGCTGCTGCCAAGGGACATGGTTTGTCATTCCATTAATAGGGATAAAACGTAAGAACAAAAAACCCAACATCTACCAAAATACTGTACTTATGAAATGAAATAAATTTGTATCTAAAGATATTTCTTTGAAGAAATTTTAAACTAGGGTCACTTCACTACAGAACTGAGTCAAACATTTACTTTGGGATCTCTCTTACAAAAAGTGTCAGAAAACAATAAAAGAAGGAAGACTTTCCACAGCTTCTTATGATGCAAAAACCTGATACAGTCTGGTGACAAAGAAGGATTAGAGACAATGTCTTTTATGAGACAAGCACAGAAATCCTACGCAGGTCACATAGATGCTAGTATAACAGATTGTTTACAGATCACCCCAAAAGAATAACTTGTTACATAATGACACAGACAACATATAATTACACGTTGCTATCATGTACAAAAAGATATACTTCATGCACATGAAGCTACAACATATGTAAGCTGATTAGAATGGACTTCATATTTGGTACCTGGGGGGCCTGACTAGGAGGTGGCACCAGGGAGACTTATGGATAATAGGTAGTATCTTAAATTTTAATTTGGGCAGTATATCTCCTTGTACCAGCTGATTGAGCTATATATTTAAAATCCAAGTGACCCCTGTGTGTATGGCAGTCATCCATTTTAAAAGTTCCACACAAATGTCCCACTAGTAATTCTGGCTCTCAATATATACTAGGTCTCTCCTAGCTTTAAAATCTGTTTGATTTTACTGGTAACTTTTAGATGAGAACTTTACTATGTCTCTTAAACAACAGTTGATCAACACTAAAAACAGTACTGAAAGCTTCAGAGAAATATAATATACCTAAAAATAGTTATAGCAGCTTAAGTGAGAAAAACATCTCAAAGACCATAAATTATTTTGAATGGTTGGCAGTTTTCTTGAAAGTTCCTGCAGTGAGAGGTAAACCAGTGTTTTAATTAGGACAATGGTATATTTTTATACTAGAGGCCATAGAAACATAAAGTTGCAGTATTACAAAGCCAAGTTGGTAGACAAATAAAGGAATTTTCAGCTCTGGAGGAGCGCTGAATCTAAATGTCAAATTATGTAACTGAATGTTTTACCCTCCACAGTTTCAAAGGAGTAAAAATGCCAGCAGCAGAGTTCCCAGAGTTTAGAGACATACGATTTATGAAATAGTAGAAAAATCACAGTTGAGAATATAAAAAGCTGTGTGCTAGCTCTGGTTATGTTACTCATTAGTGGCATGGTTTTAGTAAAATCATTTAAAATGATCAAGTTGGTTCCTCTCATGTGAAGCTGACATCATGTACCTCTTGATACCAAATTTAGACTTTACATAAAGTCCAACTAAATTGGATCTGTTATTTCCCAGATAATTCCTGAAATATTTACTGCTAGGGTGATATTTGAAGGCTCGTGATCCAGTAAAACAAACAAGTTAGAAACGTCAAGAATCTACATGGATTCCTCTAGGCAAATGAAAATGCACCTTGAGTTCCCTTCTAAGAATGTGTTTATAGAATAGATCACAGGTGACAAACTGAGGTCACTCTCTTTCCAAAATAGAATAATTACTTCTCCTGAAAGTACTTTCTCTACATTTCTACTTAAAGAACTGTGTGGGCCTGTTGCTAGGAATGAGAACAAGCTAACTCTAGCTAGGTCCTTCCCAGATGACAATCCCCATCAACGGTTTCTTTGAATGCTCCCCAGCCTTTGTTCTGTTTCTACACATGGAAACATGGTTCTGAATGCTGTCTCTAAGTCAAACTCTCTCATGTCCTGTTGCTCTTCTAGGCTAAGCTCGTTATTTCTACCACCCAGGTAAACCAACAGCCCCAACAAAGGCCTAGATCCTTTCCTCTCTGGCAGCCTAATTCACCTCTACATATGTTCTGAGACTCAGCTAAAGTACTTCCTCCTAGAAACTTTATTTAAGTCTCAAACTGACTAGGTACTAGTACTTCCCTCTCTAACTCACATGTCCTATCACAGAAATAACCATACCATCATTTAATACTTATTTGTATCTATTTCTTATAGTGAATGTATAGCATATATAAATAAAACTTTAATGTTCCTCCTCATTCTATTGCCCCTTTTTAGTAGTTTAGGCAGACCTTTAAGTTACTATGTACCCAAGGATAAAATTGAAATTCTGATGTTCCTGTCTCTACATTTCACCTGCTAGTTTTATAAGCATGCACCATCATATTTGGCTTGGGCCCACTGTGTGTGTGTGTGTGTGTGTGTGTGTGTGTGTGTGTGTGTGTGTGTGTGTGAGATTGTGCTCAAACCCAGGGCTTTGTGCTTACCATATAAAAATTATAGTGGTTACATTACATCTCCTACCTTTCAAATGAAAAATTTTAAGTATAAGATTTCTTTTTAATCATTCTCTATATCCCGACATTCAGTAGACTTTGTAATATTTGCTAATGAAGTTTTAAAAATGAATGAATGCATAGTTAGTCCATGATTATACTAACTAAATAACTGATTCTCTTGTGCTCCAGCCTCCATAACGTTGTTCCTATTCTGTGCCTCCCTTCCATCTATCCCAATCCTACTCTCCAGTCAGTCCTGACACAGAGCCACCAAGTACATTAGCTCAAGTAAACATACTGAGAATAATGCAATTATAGCATATATTCTGATTCTTGAAGAAAGACCTTATAATATAAGAGGAGAGAAGCAAATGAAAATGTTTGTCTATGCTACAAAATGGACGTGAGAGGGTGAAGCCATGTGATCTGTGGGATCAAAGAGAAAAGGACAACACAAGACTGTGGATATAACCCAAGGCTCTCTGTGAACAAAGACATCAAGGGCAGATAAGATTTCCAAGTAATATTTGGAGATTTAGGAAGATATAGAAAAGCCTATGAACATAGATAAAAAAGAATAAAAGATCATAATCTTGGGAAGGAACCTAGAATAAGTAGCAAGCTAAATTAGTTGTCTAGGACAAGGCTCACTAATACCTAGTTCCAAGACTAATAATACTTCTATTATACAGAATATATTGTCATTAAAATGCATGATACTGTCTTTCAGAACTCCTCAGAAGAATATGCCCAAGTGCAATGCTCTGTCTCCTTAGCTAGTGGGTCTCAACCCTCAGGACTTCTGTTCTCAGTGTTTGTAACAGACCTAAAGGAGCATTTAGAAGCTCACTTGGTAATAAAAACTTATTGTGACTAGACACTTATATCAGACTGACACTCCAATTCTATGAAACACTGAAACCATCATAGCCTCTAGTAATCCCAGTTGCAACTTTGTGAAACAATGTAAACAAAGCCCCCATGTGACTCAACAATAAATTTCTTCAACAACATATCTGTGTTACAAGAATGGCTACATTAAATTTCATTTTTTATTGGTTATTTTATTTATTTGTATTCCAAACGTTTTCCCCCTTCTCAGTTTCTCCTCCACAAGCCCCCTATCTCCTCCTCCCTCCCTTCTGCTTTTATGACGGTGCTTACCCACCTACCCACCCACTATTGCCTCAGCGACCTAGTGTTTCTCTATCCTGGGTTATCAAGCCCTCCACAAGATCAAGCAGCTCACCTCCCAGTGATGGGAAATAAGGCAATCCTCTGCTTCTACATATCCAGCTGGAGCCCTGGGTAACCCCTGTGTACTCATTGGTTGATGATTTAGACCCTGGGAGTTTTAGGGGTTCTGGTTGGTTGATATTTTTCTTTCTATGAGGTTGCAATCCCCCCTCAGTTCCTACAGTCCTTGCCCTAACTTCCCCATTAGGGTCTCCACGCTTATTCCAATGTTTGACTGTGTGTATCAGCATCTGTATTGGTATGACCCCTGCTTTAGATTTCTAAAATGGAGTAGAATAATTGTACAGCCTTTTTATAAATGGATTGTCAACTTGGATGTTTAAAAGTGTTTCAATTACTCCACTTTTTAAAGCATCTGAACATAAATGAGGCTCTTACTACAACACATACTAGCTAATATTTTTGAGACATTCTGTGTTTATTTGCTTTATTACCAGTAACTATGCTGAAATGTTGATGTCAATATTTGTATAGATCTCCTGAGGAAAACTTCTCAGAGATGTTTCATTCCCAGAATTGCAAAGCTTGCAGAGATGGAGCCAGGGTCCATATTTGCTTTATCCTACTCTGAAGCCAGGATCAATGTATATAGATGAGAATTTCTTCCTCATTGCTCTTTACCCATCCTTTAAACATAATAGCCATGGTTGTGGAATCATGAAAAAAGTCTGAAGTCTCAGGTGCCCTAATGTCTGAAAGTCTACTTTCCTGAGTGGCCTCATTCCTATTATTAGGTTTATGTCTAAATGCCTTCTAAGGTCTCCAGTAATTCTGACAGTCTGTGACTTTGAGATTTTAAAATATTCTTATGTAACAACTCCCTCATGAAAGGGTTATGGCCCTGTGAGTGGCCTGTTGTGGGCAGATAGGAGGATAAAACATCATAGAAATTGAATTGAGTTTTCTACATTTATCAGAGTGGAAAAATAGGTACATAGCTGCCAAAAAGTAAAGGTATAAGCCCTTGAGAGATGAACTTAGTTAAGGCAGAGGCTCCTATGTGTCAGCACTGTCAGCAGAAACCTCAATCAATGTCACAAAACAGTAAAGACCTGAGAAATACATGTTGTTGCACTTGCTGAAATAGTAGACCATTAAACCAAGCTATAAGACAGCACCCAAGTTAGATATGGCCTTAGAATCAAAAGACTAATATCTTTCTATAGCTCCTTCCTAGTCCATATTTTAAATGATTTCTCTCTTGTTTATAAGCAAGGCCAATAACATTCCATTAAAATCAAAGATTGTTCATGTCATTTTTTGAAAATGTTTTATTAGATATTTTCTTCATTTATATTTCAAATGCTATCCCAAAAGTCCCCTATACCTTCCCACCACACTGCTCCCCTACCCACTCACTCCCACTTCTTGGCCCTGGCATTCCCATGTACTAGGGCATATAAAGTTTGCTAGACCAAGGGGCCTTTCTTCCGAATAATGGCCGACTAGGCCATCTTCTGCTACATATGCAGCTAGAGACATGAGCTCTGGGTTAACTGATTAGATCATATTGTTGTTCCACCTATAGAGTTGCAGGCCCCTTTGGCTCTTGGGTACTTTCTCTAGCTCCTACATTGGGGACCTTGTGTTCCATCCTATACATGACTGTGAGCATCCACTTCTGTATTTTCCAGGCACTGGCATAGCTTCATACAAGACAGCTATATCAGTGATATTTTTACTTCTTCCTTTCCAATTTGTATCCCCTTGATCTCCTTTTGTTGTAAAATTCCTCTGGCTAGGGCTTCAAGTACTATATTGCATAGGTAGGGAGAAAGTGGGCAGCCTTATCTAGTCCCTGATTTTAGTGAGATTGCTCCAGCTTCTCTTTATTTTCTTTGATGTTGGCTACAGGTTTGCTGTATATTGCTTTTGTTATCTTTAGGTATGGGCCTTGAATACCTGATCTTTCCATGACTTTATCACGAAGTGGTGTTGGATTTTGTCAAATGCTTTCTCAGCATCTAAGGAGATGACCATGTGTCTGTCTTTATCCGTGAGGTGGGTTTCCTGTAAGCAGCAAAATGTTGGGTCCTGTTCGTGTAGCCAGTCTGTTAGTCTATGTCTTTTTATTGGGGAATTGAGTCCATTGATGATAAGAAAAATCAAAGAAAAGTAATTGTTCCTACCTGTCATTTTTGTTGTTAAAGTTAGGAATCTGTTCTTGTGGCTGTCTTCTTTTTGTTTTGTTAAATGATTACCTTCTTGCTTTTTCTAGGGTGTAGTTTCCATCTTTGTGTTGGTGTTTTCACTTTATTATCTTTTGAAGGGCTGGATTCATGGAAAGATATTGTATGAAATTGGTTTTGTCATTGAATACTTTGCTTTCTCCATCTATGGTAATTGAGAGTTTAGCTGGGTATAGTAGCCTGGGCTGGCATTTGTGTTTTCTTAGTGTCTGTATAACATCTGTCCAGGATCTTCTGGCTTTCATAGTCTCTGGTGAGAAGTCTGGAGTAATTCTAATAGGTTTGCCTGCCTTTATAGGTTACTTGACCTTTTCCCCCTACTGCTTTTAATATTCTGTCTTTATTTAGTGCATTTGTTGTTCAGATTATTATGTGTCCGGAGGAATTTCTTTTCTGGTCCAGTCTATTTGGAGTTCTGTAGGCTTCTTGTATATTCATGGGCATCTCTTTCTTTAGGTATGGGAAGTTTTCTTCTTTAATTTTGTTGAAGATATTTGCTGGCCCTTTAAGTTGAAAGTCTTCATTCAGATCTACTCCTATTATCTGTAGGTTTGGTCTTTTCATTGTCTCCTAGATTTCCTGGATGTTTGGAGTTAGGAACTTTTTGCATTTTGCATTTTCTTTGATTGTTGTGTCCATGTTCCCTATGGAATCTTCTGCACCTGAGATTCTCTTTTCCATCTCTTGTATTCTGTTGCTGATGCTCACATCTATGGTCTCTGTTTTCTTTCCTAGGGTTGCTATCTCCAGAGTTGTCTCTCTTTGGGTTTTCTTCATTGTTTCTACTTCCATTTTTAGATCTTGGATGGTGTGTTCAATTCCATCGCCTGTTTGTGTATTCCTGTAATTATTTAAGGGATTTTTGTGTTTCTCCCTGTTTAGCAGTGTTTGCCTGTAGTTCTTTAAGGATTTCTACCTGTTTAGCAGTGTTTTTCTATGATTCCTTGAGGGATTTTTGTATTTCCTCTTTAAGGGCTTCTCCTTGTTTAGCTGTATTCTCCTGTAATTCCTTGAGGGATTTTTGTACTTCCTCTTTAAGGGCTTCTATCTGTTTAGCAGTGTTCTCCTGTATTTTTTTTTAAAGTGAGTTATTAATGCCCTTTTAAAAATCTTATACCACCATCATGAGATATGATTTTAAATCCGAGTCTTGCTTTTCGGGCATGTTGGGGTATCCAGGACTCCTTGTGGTGGGCCTACTGGGTTCTGATGATGCCCAGTATTCTTGGTTTCTGTTAGTAAGATTCTTATGTTTGCCTTTTGCCATCTGGAAATCTCTGATGTTAAGTTCAAGCTGTCTCTGGTTGGAGCTTGATCCTCCTGTGATTCTGTTAGCCTGTGTCAGCACTCCTGGGAGTCCAACTCTTACCTGAGTTCTAGTGGTCAGGACACTCTCTGCTGGCAAGGGCAGGTGTCCAGCAGTCTGGAGCTCTGATCTAGGGTCAGAACCCTTCCAGAAGGCTGACTCTCCTCTGACAAGGAATGTGCCCAGAGGTCTGGGTCTCAACTCCACCTCCTGGCTGAGTATGAAGGCCCGATGGGACCCCGACCAAGGAGCTCTGTTGCTTCTATAGCCCACGTGCTCTCAGGTGATCAGGAGGTTCTAGGTGTGCTAGGGGTCCCATGATCCCGAGGTGATCCTGAGGTTCTTTCAGAGTAGAGAACACTCCGGAGCCCTTAGCAGCCCCTGCTGGGTTCAGAAGGAAGATCTAGTTCATGTCTTTAACTCAATTTCTCCCAGTTGTGATTCTGTTTTCATGCTTTTCTTACCTTGGTTCTGCCCTTTGTTTCTTTCTCTCTCTTTTTTTCAATTAAAATATTCATATTAATTTTTTAAGAATTTCATATAATAAAATTTGATCATAATTATTTCCTTATTCCTCCCTTTAACTCCTCCCAGATCTGCACTGCTACCACTCAGAACCTCATATTTGGACAAAAAAAATTTCATTCACAAATTTTTAAAGCACTTAATGAGTTTATATGATTGACTCAGATATGCCTATCTACTAAGGCAGTTTTAAGTCATGAAGCTGGAGTGCTGTGCAGAGATAGCAGTGTCTATGAAATGGAGAACTGACTGTGCCCCTTCTTAACTATGAGACATAGCTCAGCTTCTTTTTCTGAAAGATGAAGATTACAATCCTGCTTTGTGTTAGCATTTGGTGTCTGGCATTTTGTGTTTGCTTAAACATTCACTGAACCTCAGTCTTGGAGTTGAAATAAGGAATGGAAACTGAAAAAGCATGAGAACGTATCATTGGATGGTTTTTCCTTATAAGACAAAAAAGGTGAGTTTTTTGAGTAGTCTAGTGTCCGTATTCTCAAATCCAATGAGATGACAACATAGAATCTGCCCAAGCTCTGCTCCTTTTTTAAAGGCTTCCTAAAATTCAGTGTATAGAATCCTCCAAGTAGCTCCTTCCCTCTTTACACTGTGAGTTCTGCACAGAGCCCTAAGAAAGTTGCCAGCCATGAGATTCTTTTCCCCTCCAATGAAAACACACATGGCACAAACATATGATTCCCATCTGGATCCACCCCCGACTTCCGGCCTGGAGGCTGCTGTGTGGGCAGGAACGTCTGCCTTTGAATTTGCCAGCCTAACCTGGCACCCTGAGCTAGTCCTCCCCGAGGAATAAAGCACAGCTCTGGCAAAGCTCGCACTTCTGTCGCTTCCTTTCAGGGTCCTGTCCATCTTTACTTTCTGGCTATGTCAAAAAATGTTCATGTAGGCCAGGGACACTTAGCTCAGGCCAAACAAAAGGGTCTTTAGTTCTAGAAAGGAACAGGCAGACTTTCCTTTAATCCTAGAAACAGATGCTAGCCCAGGAAGAGAAGGCTGGAAGTCCCAACCTTCACCTTCAGGCTTTTAGGGGCAGGAATTCTCATTAAAATAAACAGACATCACCTTCTTCATGTCCCCTGATGGCATCATTGACCAGCCACTTCAGTGTTATTACCATCATCATCCCTGCTGGATTCTATGCCCCAGTGAATTGGCAACATTCCTTCTATTTGCAAACAGTTTGCAAAATAAGAACCCCAGGAAGGATACAGGCTGGCCAGGCTCCAGGGACTTTCAGCAGCAGCAGTCATGCTAAATCAGGGCTACAGCTTACTTCCTGAACAAGTGCTAATATTGCCTCCTTGGCCCTTGATCAGGAGGGCTGCCTAATCTCCCCTAAATTCCTCCTTTCCTTCTTACCTCCTTCTTCCTTATGGGAATATGGAACCTGAGAAAATGAGAAGGCAAATCTTAGAATCTGTGCCTGAGGTCACAAACTATTCATACATTTTCTAACATGGGGCTTTAATTCTAAGAAGACCGGCCTGATAATAGCAATTTCTGAATGATCGTGTAAGGCTTGAAGTTTTCTATTTTTTTTCCTTTTAGTCTGGCATTTATGATCCTATTGCTACATGTGCCCATGTCTTGTCATCTCTCCTGAACATACCCATCTTCCTGCCCTTCCCCATATCCTTCACTATGATAGTTCCTCTATCATCAAATATTTTAAAAAGAGAAAAACAATGGCTACTGCTATTTACTATGTGTCTATTGTTAATCTGGATCCATAATAAGTTGTTGTATATGCATTTTATATTTTAACCATGAAAAACAAATCCAAGTAGTACACTCTATAATTAATCTCATCTTGTAGTTGAGCAAGTTAAGGCTAGGAGTTTACAAGTGACTTGCTTTAAGGTCCTAGAACTAGTATATAAGACAGTATGACTTAAAATATTATTTAGCACATGAAATAAATTTCTTCTAAAATAGGTCTTCTAACCCTACCCCTAACACTCTGCAACCCTAACCCTGACCTACCTCAACCTCCTTCAACATGGCAAGAAAGCAGAAAGTAAGAACAAGACTTGGAAAGGAAGGTACACAAGTGTGAGCTTGGCTAAGTCTCTCCGCAGGGAGGACATGCTTAAGGTACCAGTGCCTAGAGCATAATATATGGAAGGAATTCCTAAGCTGGCCCTGCATGTGGGCTCTGCTGGATTCCTTTCAGAGGAACTGCTGTGGCCAATTGCTTATTGCAAAGTGCACCTTACTCTTTTCCTCTCTTTTCTCCATTTACAACAAACCAGCTGAAGAACAGTAATTATGAGACTCTATACTACAATTACTATAATGCTCAACTTTGTATTGACATCTGTAAAAGAAATAGCTCTTGGAATTTATGAACAATTATGTGTTTCCTACCTTTCTTTAACATGAATCTTTTAACTTTAAAAAATATTATCACTTTTGACAACTGTCTTAACACTTTGGAAATATCATTTTTTAAAATTTTTTATTAGATATTTTCATTTACATTTCAAATGTTATCCCCAAAGCTCCCTATACCTTCCCCATCCTTGCTCCCCAACCCACCCACTCCTGCTTCCTAACCCTGGCATTCCCCTGTACTGGGGCATATAATCTTTCCAAAACCAAGGGCCTCTCATCCCACTGATGGCCTACTATGCCATCCTCTGCTACATATGCAACTAGAGACATAGCTCTGAGAGACATTAATTGGTGAATGTCAACTTCATTGAGGGGTACTGGTTAGTTCATATCGTTGTTCCTCCTATAGGGTTGCAGACCCTTTTAGCTCCTTGGGTACTTTCTCTAGCTCCTTCATTAGGAGCCCTGTATTACATCCAATAGATGACTGTGAATATCCACTTCTGTATTTGCGAGGCATTGGCATAGACTCACAAGAGAGAGCTATGTCATGATCCTGTCAGCAAAATCTTTCTGGCATATGCAATAGTGTCTGGGTTTGGTGGTTGTATATGGGATGGATCCCCAGGTGGGGCAGTCTCTGGATGTTCTTTCCTTCCATCTTAGCTCTGAACTTTGTTTCTGTAACTCCTTCCATGGGTATTTTGTTCCATATTCTAAGAAGGAATGAAGTATCCATACTTTGGTCTTCCTTCATCTTGAGTTTCATGTGTTTTGCAAATTGTATCTTGGATATTCTAAGTTTCTGGGCTAATATCCACTTATCAGTGAATGCATACCATGTGTGTTCTTTGGTGATTGCGTTAGCTCACTCAGGATGATATCCTCCAGATGCATCCATTTGCCTAAGAATTTCATGAATTCATTGTTTTTAATTGCTGAGTAGTACTCCATTGTGTAAATGTACCACATTTCCATTCCTCTGTTGAGAGACATCTGGGTTCTTTCCATCTTCTGGCTATTATAAATAAGGCTGCTATGAACATAGTGGAGCATGTGTCCTTATTACCAGTTGGAATATCTTCTGGGTATATGCCCAGAAGAAGAATTGCTGGATCTTACAGTAGTACTATGTCCAGTTTTCTGAGGAACTGCCAGACTGATTTCCAGAGTGGCTGTACCAGCGTGCAATCCCACCAACAATGGAGGAGAGTGTTCTTATTTCTCCACATCCTCGCCAACATCTGCTGTCACCTGAATTTTTGATCTTAGCCATTCTGAATGGTTTGAGGTAGACTCTCAGGGTAGGTTTGATTTGCATTTCCCTGGTGATTATGGATGTTGAACATTTTTTCAGGTGCTTCTCAGCCATTCTGTATTCCTCAGTTGAAAATTCTGTTTTGCTCTGTATCCCATTTTTAATAGGGTTATTTGATTTTTTGGAGTCCATCTTCTTGGATATTGGATATTAGTCCCCTATCTGATTTAGGATTGGTAAAGATCCTTTCCCAATCTATTAGTGACCTTTTTGTCTTATTGACAGTGTCTTTTGCCTTACAGAAGCTTTGCAATTTTATGAGGTCCCATTTTTCAATTCTTGATCTTCCAGCACAAGCCATTGCTGAACTGTTCAGGAATTTTTTCCCTGTGTCCATATCTTTGAGGCTCTTCCCCACTTTCTCCTCTATACGTTTCAGTGTCTCTGGTTTTATGTGGAGTTCCTTGATCCACATAAAACTAAGTACTAAGACTTGACCTTAGTACAAGGAGATAGGAATGGATCAATTCACATTCTTTTACATGATAACCCCCAGTTGTGCCAGCAGCATTTGTTGAAAATGCTGTCTTTTTTCCACTGGATGGTTTTAGCTCCCTTGTCAAAAATCAAGTGACCATAGATGTGTGGGTTCATTTCTGGGTTTTCAATTCTAATCCATTGATCTACCTGTCTGTTGCTGTACCAGGTTTTTGTTTGTTTTGTTTTGTTATCACAATAGCTCTGTAGTACAGCTTGAGGTCAGGCATGGTGATTCCATCAGAGGTTCTTTTATCATTGAGAAGAGTTTTTGCTATCCTAGGTTTTTTGTTTTTCCACATGAATTTGCAAATTGCTCTTTCTAATTCGTTCAAGAATAGAGTTGAAATTTTGATGGGGATTGCATTGAATCTGTAGATTGCTTTTGGCAAGATAGCCATTTTTACCATATTGATCTTGGCAATCCATGAACATGGGAGTTCTTTCCATCTTCTGAGATCTTCTTCAATTTCTTTCTTCAGAGACTTGAAGTTCTTATCATATAGATCTTTCACTTCCTTACTTAGAGTCACACCAAGGTATTTTATATTATTTGTGACTGTTGTGAAGGGTGTTGTTTCCCTAATTTCTTTTTCTGTCCGTTTATCCTTTGTGTAGACAAAGGCCATTGTTTTGTTTGATTTAATTTTATATCTAGCTACTTCACTGAAGCTGTTTATCCGGTTTAGGAGTTCAAAATATCAAAATTTTATGTTTTGGGGAAATCATGATACACTGGGAAGAAAGGCCCCTAGGTCTTGTAAACTTTATATGCCCCAGTACAGGGGAATGCCAGGGTCAAGACGTGGGAGTGGGTAGGTAGGGGAGCAGGGCCAGGGAGGATATAGGGAACTTTTGGGATAGCATTTGAAATGTAAATAAAGAAAATATCTTAGAAAAAATTATTATAAAGAGAAAAGAAGCTATACACTGGATTGCATTATAAGGTGGTCTGCTAGAAAGTCTCTGGAAACTTATCACTTGAAGAATTATTGACCCTGTTGCTGGAAAGATAGTTAGGTGCTACTGAGGTATCCAGGGGATTGCAAATGCTTATCAGGAGTCTACTCACATAAGATCTCGTGTATAAAAGTTCAAAATAGGCAAAAACAAACAAACAAACAAACAAACAAACAAACAAAAGAAACATCAGCCTCATCACATTCATAATCACTGCCTGTAAGTAGCAGGTGGTGTGAAAAATACCTACTGGAGGTAGATGATTACATCCTGGCTAGTTTTATATCAACTTAACAGAAGCTGGAATCAGGTGGAAAATGGGATTCAGTTGAGAAAAAAAGACTCCAAAGATTTGCTTGTAGGCAAAGTCTGCAGAGAATTTTCTTAGTGGGTGATTGATGTGGGAAAACCTAGCTTATTATGCATGGTACCATCCTTGGCAGGTGGTCCTGTAGTGTATAAGCCAGTAAGCAGGCTGAGCAAGCCATGAAGAACAAGCCAGTAAGCTCTGCTCCTCCTTGGCCTCTATGTTAGTTCCTGCATTTTGGTTCTTTCCTGACCTCCTATGGTGATGGAGAGTAACCTGAAAGTTATAAGATGAATTTAGTCCACCCTTTCCTCCACAAGACTTTTTTGGTCATTATCACAGCACTAAACACTGTAAGACAGATGATAGGCCAGCTGTCTCCCCTTATTAGCCTTATTTCTAACACTTGAAGAAACTGTACAATGTTTAATTGGTGCAGCTATTATAAAAGTACAAATTAAAATGTGTAATATGTATAATAGACTGTCTTAAAATAGCACTACTTGCAAATAGTAGATACAATTATCACTAAATATGTTTTTTTCAGGATTTATTTCAGTAGCAGTATTAAAACAGTTGTCAGCTATAAAGACCTAGTAGAGGGATGGGAAGATGGTTCAGTACTTAAGAGCCTGAGTTAGAGTTCTCAACATTTACAAAAAAGTTGAATGTTGTTATGTGCTAAGGTAACTTCAGTACTGGGGTTTTAGGAGGTAGAGACAAGATGACTGTGAAGCCTTGCTTGATGCTAGTCTATTTCCAGGCTCAGTGAGAGAGCCTGGCTCAGGAAACTAAAGTAGATGTTAGAGCAGGACACTTGACTTCTTCTCCTGGTCTCCACACAGGAGCAGAACAGAGGGCACACACATGTGTGTTTATACCACACACAGAGATGTAATGTCAACAATTATATTTATTATAACTATATAATATTTGTATTATTTCTACAAAGTTTAATATGTTTCACTAGATAAACTTTACTGACATTTTCTGAGTACCCATTGAACTGATGCAATTGTAAGGACTTTACAGACAACTAGTTTGATTCTCACATGCTTTAAAATTGATATTACTATCTTCATTTCATAAGATAGGAAAATGTGCCAGAGTGATTAAGTGATCAAAACTTACTAGGGGACAAACTGATATGTGAACCCAAGCAGTCTGGCTATAATCGTGACCTTTACAGCAAAGCACATGAAGTGAATCATTTGGTAAAGGTTTCTGTATTACACTGGCATCTGTTTAATTCAATCAACTGGTATGTAACAAGTTATAAACACATTATAGAAAATGTGACTATTTTCTAAAAAAGAAATCAATTACACACTTAGGGATGTCATTAAAGGAGATCAGAAAACTGTGTGCCATGGAGTAGATATTTTCATCACTAGTCTCAAAAAGCCTGAGATTTTTATGAGAGAATATTGTGATAGCTTGAAATTCATCTTTCTCAGCTCCCTTGCCCAGGACATTAAAAAGTTATTTTCACCTCCTCATGTAAATGGTTATTTACATAGGAGTCATTAGCAAGCAAGAAAGAGATCTGTTTGCTTACTGAACAGTAAAGATCCTATAACTAAGGACTTCATGGTTCTAAGAAACAAAGAAAAATACCTTTGCAATCCCAAAGGACATGTCCCTTCTAAGAAACATCTATATGACACCTTAGGACAAAAGTTGAAAATTGGTTTTTTGCAGTGAATAGAAAACAACTGAAACCTCTTATAGGAAATGTAGGGTAACAAGAACCTGGGCTCCATTATATTAGCAAACAGGTAATTTCTGGCTCATTCTTTTATTTTCTCACCATGGCTGGAATGTAGTATGTGCCTGATTAGTAATCTTCATTGTCAGGGAGCATCATTCTCCTCTCTCTCTCTCTGTGAACATCATAGTTTTTAAGAATGGGGATCTTGCAATTTGCAAATTTATCTGGAATAATAAAAAAACCTAGGATAGCAAAAACTATCCTCAACAATAAAAGAACCTCTGGTGGAATCACCATGCCTGACCTCAAGCTGTACTACAGAGCAATTGTGATAAAATTGCATGGTACTGGTATAACAACAGACAGGTAGACCAATGGAATAGAATTGAAGACCCAGAAATGAACCCACACACATCAGGTCACCTTATCTTCGACAAGGGAGCTAAAACTATCAAGTGGAAAAAAGACAGCATTTTCAATAAATGGCGCTGGCACAACTGGAGGTCAACATGCAGAAGAATGCAAATTGATCCATTCCTTTCTCCTTGTACAAAGCTCAAGTCTAAGTGGATCAAAGACCTCCACAGTAAACCAGAGACACTGAAATTCATAGGAGAGAAAGTGGGGAAATCCCTTGAAGATATGGGCACAGGGGTAAAATTCATAAACAGAACACCAATGGCCTGTGCTGTAAGATCAAAAATCGACAAATGGTACCTTATAAAATTGCAAAGATTCTGTAAAGCAAAAGATACTGTCAATAAGACAAAAAGGCCACCAATGGATTGGGAAAGAATTTTTACCAATCCTAAATTTGATAGGAGGCTAATATCCAATATTTACAAAGAGCTCAAGAAGCTGAACACCAGAAATTCAAATAACCCCATTAAAAATGGGGTACAGAGCTAAACAAAGAACTCTCAACTGAAGAATGCCAAAGGGCTTCTTGAGAAGCACCTTTAAAAATGTTCGAAATCCTTAATCATCAGAGAAATGCAAATCAAAACAACACTGAGATTCCACCTCACACCAGTCAGAGTGGCTAAGATCAAAAATTCAGGTGACAGCAGATGCTGCCGAGGATGTGGAGAAAGAGGAGCACTCCTTCATTGCTGGTGGGATTGCAAGCTGGTACAACCACTCTGGAAATCAGTTGGGCGGTTTCTCAGAAAATTGGACATAGTACTACCGGAAGATCCAGCAATACCTCTCCTGGGCATATACCCAGAAGATATTCCAACTGGTAACAAGGACACATGCTCCACTATGTTCATAGCAGCCTTATTTATTTATAATAGCCAGAAGCTGGAAAGAACCCAGATGTCCCTCAACAGAGGAATTGATACAGAAAATGTGGTACATTTACACAATGGAGTACTACTCAGCTACTAAAAACAATGAATTTATGAAATTCTTGAGCAAATGGATGTATCTGGAAAATATCATCCTGAGTGAGGTAACCCAATTACAAAAGAAGTCACTTAATATGCACTCACTGATAAGCGGATATTAGCCCAGAAATCTAGAATACCCAAGATACAATTTCGAAAACACAAGAAAATCAAGAAAGACCAACGTGTGGATACTTCATTCCTCACTATAATAGGGATTAAAATATACATGGAAGGAGGTGCAGAGACAAAGTTTGGAGCTAAATGAAAGGATGGACCAACCAGAGAGTGCCCCACCCGGTTGTTCCATCACATAATCACCCACCAAATGTAGACACTAATGCATACACCAGCAGGATATTGCTGAAAGGACCCTGATATAGCAGTCTCCTGGGAGGCTTTGACAGTCCCTGACAAATACAGAAGTGGATGCTCACAATCATCTATAGGGCAGAACACAGGGTCCCCAATGTAGGAGCTAGAGAGAGTACCCAAGAGCTGTAGGGGTCTGCAACTCTATAGATGGAACAACAATATGAACTAATCAGAACCCTCAGAGCTCATGTCTCTAGCTGCATATTAGAAGATGGCCTAGTTGGCCATTATTTGGGAAGAAAGGCCCTTGGTCTAGCAATGTTTATATGCCCCAGTACAGGGGAATGCCAGGGCCAAGTAATAGGAGTGGGAGGGTAGGGGAGCAGGGCGGGGGGAGGGTATAGGGGACTTTTGGGATAACACTTGAAATGTAAATGAAGAAATTCTCTAATAATAAATAAAAAATATATATTTGAAAAAAAAAAAAGAATGGGGCCCTTGGGCTCCATTCAAGCTACATTTCTTAGTTGTTTCTCAACAGTTAACAAATGAACTCTTCAATCCCTGAGATAGAAAACTTGAGTAATTCAGCTTGAATCAGGTCCTGATTTAATTGTGGATTTGGATCACACAGTATACAATGAGTTCTAGAATAAGTGTAAGGATGGGGGAGAGGAAAAGAACATCTTGATTAAAGGAAAATTTCACCTAGAAACTTATCTTTAATTGTCTTAATGCATCTCTAGTCTCAGGAAAATTGATCATCATGAACATTTACGACAGAATTTTATATACCACTGTGCATGATAAGGCATTGTAAATACTTTGAGTTTCATTGGGATAGATTTCCATAAGTCAGGTTTAGCTAGGATAATTCTGAATTTATATAAGTTATCATAGTATAACACTACCACATTTTTCTCCTAAAAGAAGTCACTGTGCTTATTCCCATATGCTTAACGTTCATACATTGGATAAATTTTAATAAAGCACAAAGGTACGGCAATACGGCTTTAAGATGAATGAATTACATAGATTTGATTATTATTTGTTACTTTAAGGATCATATAGTGAGGATTTGACTTGTAAGAAGTTGGGTGTTCCCCATGTTCACACTTAGCCATTTGGTGATGTTCCCAGAAATCCCTTTCATTTGCTCTGTCAGAGCAGTGCAACATGGCACTCTCATCAGAAATGTGGGAATTTTTTCCTACACAACAGACTGAAGGAAAAGCAGAGTCAACAGAAGGAAACCACTTGGCTTTGTTGACTGGCTTGTGAGATCTATAAGGCAAATTTACAGTAGCAAAGCCCATTATCTGCCTACCTATAGTTCACCTGAAATAGATTAAATGGATGCTGGTAAGGAATATTTGGAGTCTAAGCAGAAAGCAAAATACAAAGGACTAAAACAGCCTCTCCTTTACATGAATAGATATTTTTAAAACCTGAGTACATTTTTGGAGCTGTAAAAAAAAATCAATATATTGACAAAATAAAATTTACACAGATGTAATTTTTATTTTTGTGCAGGTAGAATATTGCTTTATTTAAAATAAAGAGATGGTAATTAGAGTATTTGGGAGAATTCATTATGGATTTTGCATGCCCCATAAAGTGATAAAGAAAAAGAATTTAGCAGAGATCACTTAATCAGCAATTAAGTGTTCCTGAGATGTAGAAATAGCAGAAACAGTGAGTTATCTGCTCAGTGTAGGGGAAATGGGACTATATCAGGTAGTCTGTGTATGCAATAAATTGGGAAATGCCAGTGCAACAGAGGCATAGGCAAAGTTCTAGGCAAAAGTAAAATGCAGCAGAGGAGATTTTCACTATATCTTACAGTTGGAAACAACCTCAGAAGTCCGTTTAATCCACTCATTGTAACAACCAGTAAATTAAGGTCCAGACATAAAGATAAATGCTGGATCACATGGCAAATATAGAATTAGGACCTGACCCTAAGTCACCCTCTTTTCCCAGTACTTACTATAACCAGACTAAGAACTGATAGTGAAACATGGCTTTTTCTTCTAACATTTTTGTTTAAAGTCTAATCAGCAAGGCTATTTAGGGAAAAGGAACAATTTAAAAAGTCAAGACTAGAATAAAAGATAATATAAATAAAGATAGTGGGAAGAATTATAGGAAGTTTTCTAGGAATAAGATGCACAGAGGCTAAAGTTCACATGAGAGTAGGCAAAAAGAGAGATTAGAAAAGTGTGTTACCCTCCTAAACATGGCAGGATAAGACATACAGCTAATTCTTCCTGCAGTTTATCTTGTATAAACACAGAGCTGTCAGTAAGGCTATAGCTCTACATTTATACATGTTTTGAATATAGGGACCATCTTACAAATAGGAATCATGAAAGTTAATTGACAGACTATCAAGCAATTCAATCTGAAAACAAAAAATAAATTCACTAAGAAATTAGACTAGAAGAAGAGGAGGAGGATGAAGAGGAGGTGGAGAAAAAAGAAAAGAAGAAGAGAGAAAGAAACAAAGAAAGAAATTAGACTGTGGTACTAGCCTAGGTGTGAAAGAAATAACAAAATGTTGAAAGAAATAAGTCATTATGACCTTTTGATTTATTTCACTCCCACAAACTAAAATGTAAATGCTATACAGAACACTTTTGAATTATTGCTGGCAACAATTATCAGATAATTCCAGCATCTTGGTGTACATGTATTTTCAAAATATAGAGGTGCCAACATTAATATATAGAAATCACCAAAGGATCTTGTAAATAATACAGAATTTGGAACAAGTTAGATGGCTTAGCTAGGCAAAAGTGGTTGCTGAGCAACCCTGACAATATGACTTTGATTCCCAGTCCTAATGTAAAAAGCTGGATTCAAGTATACACACGTGTAATCTGACTATTCTTATGAGAAGATGGGAAGGAGAGGCAGTAGAACTATTTGGAAACTTGGAAGTAGCACAGTTACAGAAAGGGAATAAATGAATAAATAAATAAATAATACCCAAACATAGTCAATGAAGGAGTGAAGTGTGTCCTGAAAGTTATTCTCTGACTTCCACATGCATGTGATGGCAGAGCCTTAACACACACACACACACACACACACACACACACGCACACACACACACGCCATACAGAATACATACTCCTAAAATAGTAGCAATTACTAAAATACATTTTTTAAAAAAGTATTGTGTATGTACCTTCAGGCCAAAATATCCTGACTTTTTATGGCTAGAATACAGTAGGCCTATGCAGTAAATAAGCAGTAATGGTAATTCTAATTCTAATTATCTGTACACTATGTTTTAAGAAGACCTGACTGATTCAAAATACTCCAATCTTGCCTTAGGGGAAAGAAAGCTAAACTCAATTTTAATGTTATTTTTCCCTTTACTGCAAATAATTTATTCTTGTATGAATTGTGCTTTTAAATCCTTACAGATTTGTATGTTTGTTTTGTTGTTTTTAATGCATGTAACTTACATGCTATCTATAAATCATAGCCATAAATAAAAAATAAAATTACATAGTAAATCCCACTTTTGAGACATGAAGGAGTTTTATTAGATGTTTCCTAAGTCAAATATAGGTTTTTATTTATAATGAAATTAAATGTTCTATCAGTATAAATATTAAGAATAAAGTACTAGCATATGTCATGCACTGGTGAGCAAAATAAATAAATGGAATTATACTATCAAATGCTATAAAATATATTATAGGTAGCAAAGTGTTGCTGCAGGAAGGAAGAAGGTAATAAAACAGATTCTGTTTTAAACATAGAAGTCAAAGACATATATGAAAACTGATTTTCAGCATAGATCTAAATGAAGGAATAAGGCTACCAAGTAGATATTTGAAAAAAGACTGTTCGAACCATAGTAAGGGTTTGAATGAATGCTCAGATTAGAGCAAGTGATCATTCAGCAGAAACAGGGCTAGCAGAGGACAAAGCAGTGATAAGCAAATCAGAGAGGATGGGTTAGATAAAGTAGTGTCTTCTAAATTGTTTTAAGGTCTTATTCTGAGTGAAATGGGGAATCACTAGGAAGCTTCAGTGGAGGCATGACCTATTGGGCCTTATGATTAACACAAATGTCCCAGGGTACTGTTTGTACAGTATGCTAGAAGGTAGGCTGAAATAATAATTATGAAACTATTCTAGCAAATCAATGTTGTGGTTCAGACTAGGGCAGCGCTAGTAGAAAAGTCAATTGAATTTTATAAATTAGGTAAGAATTCAAGATACAGAAGGCCACTACTCAGACTATTCTGTCAGAAAATGCTAAATTGTGACCCCAGACAATGGAACTGTATAAATCTATCTTTAATCTTCTGCATAAAATAAGATTTGAAGGATACATAGGATTTAATTGAAGGAGAAAGACTCTGGTCCTATGACATTTATTTAAGGAATTAGGGTGATGCTGCAATGAAGATCACAGCATTTCTGTGCTCTGAGGAAGCAGAACAGACTGGCTGAACTGGCTAATGTCTGTTGAGCACAAGCTATGTGACCAGAGCTAAATAAAACAGTCTTTTTAAATCTAACAAAATAAAGAGAACTGGAATCTAAATAAAAAAGCCAGATTCCAAAAGCTTCACTCATTAGTTAGGAAAATGTATTGTTTCTCAGATTTATTAAATCCCTTCTTCTCATGTGCAGACTTTGTGGCAATAGTGAGAGTAATTACTTTAAAAGATTGTTATGGTGTTGGGAGTAGAGTCTGTGGGTAAAATAATCATTGAGAAGTCATGAGGACCTAAGTTCAAACACTCAGAAACCATGTAAAACCATATATGATCATGTGATATTTTTATCACAAAGCCTTCACAGTGAAATGGTAAACAGAGAAAAAATAATCTCCAGAAATCCAGGTGTCAGCCTAGCTACCATGTGCAGAGGTAAACAAAAAAAAAATCATGTTGGAAACAAGAAGAAAAATGGGACCATCACCAAGGCTATGCTCATATGGCTATGGCATGTCCACACGCATACTCACACACACACATATACACACAAACACACTAATACATACATACATACATACATACATACATACATACATACATACACAGGTACAAAGACTATTGTGAGCACAATAAAAACTAGTTTCACACTATATATATATCAACATTACTATATTTGATGATCAAAAGTATAGCAATAGCTAAAAAGACAAAACAATATCAACTAAAGAAATGGTTTTAGAAAGTTCTCAAAAGAAAAAAAAATGCCTAAGAATATCTCAAAATGATGTTCAAACTCCTCAGCAGTTAGGGAATTGCAAATCAAAGTATCTCTGAGAGATCTTTCCCCTGTTGGTATGGCAAAGTTTACCAAAACAAAGGACCACAAATTCTGGAGGGGATATGCTGTAGAGACCCTCATTCACTTTTGGTGCAACTGCAAACTAGTACAGCCACTATGGAAATAAGTATGGAGAACTCTCAAAAACCTAAATATAAATCTATCATACTTTTCTGCAATACCTAAGGACTCGGCATTCTACTTCACAGATACTTGCATAGCCATGTACATTACTGCTGAATTAACACACAATAGGTAGTGGAAACATGCTATACGTCCTTGAACTGGTGAATGAATGATGAAAATGTGGTATATAAACACTGTGGAACATTATTCAGCTGTAAAGAAAAATGAAATCTTGAACTTGGCAGGTAAATGGATAGAAATAGAAAAAAAAGATCATATTGAGTCAGGCAATCTATATACGGAAAGACAAATGTCACCTGTACTCTTTCTTTAGAGGCTCCCAGTTCTAAATCTTCACATGTGAGTATATATCCTGTAGTAACTGTAGAAACCAGGGAAATAAATTCAGACCTTGGTGGAGTAGGGAATTCAGGAAGCGATAGAGAGAAAATAGGAGGGTACAAGTGATCTGATCACCAGTTAGAAAAGAGCAGGGAAGGGAAGTAAATACAGAATAGCAAGGAGAATAACATAACAAGTATATCTGAAAAAGCCATAAAGAATCATAATATTAACTATCAAGCAAAATTTCTATAATACATATAGTTCTGTACAGAATACCCATGATACATCCCACAGACTGCTGGGGCAGTGGGTGTGGAGGAAAGAGGGAGTGGGAGAAAACCTGCTTCCCACCAGAGTTCTGGTGCTCTTGGCAGGCATACTGCCACACACTTTCCATGATGCCCCAGGTGGGTGTCTGGCTGTGTGAAGCCACTCAACCCCAGCTATGCAGGTGGTGGACAAGGGGTAGTCCTAGGTACCAGGTTCTCAGTCTTGGGCTTTTACGCTGGACACCACGGAAGAATGAATGGAAATCTATAGCTGTGAGGGGGTGGATGCCGGGGGAACTTCTAGAAAGTCCCAGACACCTTGGATATGATAGACTCCTAAGGACTCAGTGGGGATGATCTTAGCCAAGATGCCCAACAGTAGGGAAAAAGAACCTGAAGAGACCACCTCTGGTAGACAGAGAGGGCCCCCAGTGGAAGATAGGGTCACCAAACTATCTTCAAATTTTTTGACTCATAATTGTTCCTGTCTAAAAGAAATGTAGGAACAAAATGGATCAGAGAGTGAAATAAAAGCCATCCAGTTACCAGCCAAATTTGGGATCCATCCCACGGACTGGCACCAAACCCTGACACTATTGCTGATGCCATATTGTACTTGCAGACAGGAGCCTAGCATGGCTTTACTCTGAGAGTCTCTACCAGCTGCTAAGGCAGATACAGATACTTACAGCCAACCATTGGACTGAGGTCAGGCACTCCTATTGAAGAGATAGGGGAAGTACTAAAGGAGCTGAAAGGGATGACAACCCCATAGGAAGACAACAATATCAACTAACAGAGACCCCTGGGAGCTCCCAGAGACTAAGCCATTGAAAGAACTCTGTAAGGAGACCCTCCACTCGAGTCTTGGGACAAGCGCACCCAAAGAAGCTCAAGAGACCAGCTTGAGGCAGTTTAATGGAGGAGCTCTGGGTCGACACGTATCTCCCACAGGAGAGAGAGGAAGTGTCCCCTAGGCTCCGGAGTCAGGGGTTTATATAGTAAAATGATGAGGGGGCTGGGGGGGTGGGAAGAACTGACGAGGTTATACGATTGGCTAGTTTAATTATCAGTAAAAAAAATACGTGCAAAACGTGCAATTCAGTTGGGCAGGGCATTTGGTTAACCTCTAACAATATTAGGAAAACAAAGAGATGCCAGCGTCCAGATGGCCCCTTACTCAGCGGGGATAAGCCCAGGCATGTCCTTGCATGCCCTCCCTATCTTCAAGGCAAGCTGGTTCCTGGAATGAATCAACAGCCTTTGTTCTAGCCTGTCTGGGCATGCCTGGGCTTGTTCAGCAGTGCTCACTACCCTATGCCTATAAACCTATTGACTATCCAGCATTCTCCACAGACCCTGATCTTAATTTTTCTTTCACCACCAACCAAAAAGCATACATGGACTAGGCACACAGAGGACTGTCTTGTCTAGGCTCAGTGGGACAGGATGTGCCTAACCCTGTATAGACTTGATGTCCCAAGAAACAGGAATGCAGGGGGGAGGGTGAAAGATAGGGATGGGGGGTGTTGAGGAGCATCTCAGAGTCAAAGAGAAGGGCCATGAGGCGAAGAACTCTTGGAGGAGGAGAGAGGGAGGGGGGACAATATTTGGAATGTAAATAAAACAATATTTTTAAAAAGAATTAAGTTTGTTTATAAAGTGGATTACATTGATGGATTTCCATATATTGAACCATCCCTGCTACATTCCTGGGATGAAACCTTCTTGATTGCTGCAAATGATCATTTTGATCTGCTCTTGGATTTGGTTTGTGAGAATTGTATTGGATGTTTTTGCATCAATATTTGTCTTAGTTAGTCAGGGTTTCTATTCCTGCACAAACATCATGACCAAGAAACAAGTTGGGGAGGAAAGGGTTTATTCGGCTTACACTTCCATACAGCTGTTCATCACCAAGGAAGTCAGGACTGGAACTTAAGCAGGTCAGGAAGCAGGAGCTGATGCAGAGGCCATGGAGGGATGTTCTTTATTGGCTTGCTTCCCCTGGCTTGCTCAGTCTGCTCTCTTATAGAACCCAAATCAACCAGCCCAGAGATGGTACCACCCACAAGGGGGCCCTCCCCCTTGATCACTAATTGAGAAAATGCCCCACAGATAGATCTCATGGAGGCACTTCTCCAACTGAAGCTCCTTTCTTTGTGATAACTCCAGCCTGTGTCAAGTTGACACTCAAAACCAGCCAGTACAATATTCATAAGCAAAATTGGAGTGAAGTTCTCTTCTTTTGTGTGGTTTAGGTATCAAAGTAACTGAGGCTCATAGAATGTATTAGGTAGTGTTCCTTATGTTCCTATGCTGTGGAATAGTTTGAGGAGTATTAGTATAAGCTCTTCTTTGAAGGTCTGGTAGAATTCTGCATTAAAACCATCTGGCCTTTGGCTTTTTTTGGTTGGGCAACTTTTTTTAAATTGGATATTTTATTTATTTACATTTCAAATTTTATCTCCTTACCAAATTTTCCTCCAAAAACTCCCTATCCCATCTCCCCTTACCCGGCTTCTAAGAAAATACTCCCCTACCCACCTACCCACTCCTGCCTCACTGACTTAGCATTCCTCTACACTGGGACATCAAGCCTTCACATGTCCAAGGGCTGCCCCCCACACTGATGCCAGATAAAGCCCCTTCAGTTCCTTCAGTCCTTCCCCTAACTCCTTCATTAGGTTCCCTGTGTTCAATCCGATGGTTAGCTGCAAGCATACACATCTGTATTGGTCAGAATTTGGCAGAGCCTCTCAAGGAACAGCTGTATCAGGCTCCTTTCAGGCACTTGGCATCTGCAATAGTGTCTAAGTTTGGTGTCTGCATGTGTGATGGATCCCAGGTTGGGCAGTCTCTGGATGACCTTTCCTTCAGTCTCTGCACCACTCTTTGTCCCTGCATTTCCTTTAGACAGGAGCAACTTGGAGTTAAAATTTTGTAGATGTTGAACACTTCTTTTGCTACTTCTCAGCCATTAGAGTGTCCTCAGTTGAGAATTCTCTGTTTAGCTCTGTTCCCCACTTTTTAATAGGATTATTTGGTTCTCTGGAGTCTAGCTTCTTGAGTTCTTTGTATATATTAGATATTTGTCGTCTATCAGATGTAGGATTGGTAAAAATATTTTCCCAATCTGTTGGTTGCCATTTTTGTCCTATTGACAATGTCCTTTGCCTTACAGAAGCTTTGCAATTTTATGAGATCCCATTTGTCAATTCATTTTTTATTAGATATTTTCTTAATTTACATTTCAAATGCTATCCCAAAAGTTTCCTATATCTTCCCCCAGCCCTGCTCTCCTACCCACCCACTCCCACTTCTTGGCCCTGGTGTTCCCCTGTATTGGGGCATATAAAGTTTGTAAGACAAAGGGGTCTCTCTTCCCAATGATGGCCGACTAGGCCATCTTCTGCTACATATGCAGCTAGAGACATGAGCTCTGGGGGTACTGGTTAGTTCATGTTGTTGTTCTACCTATAGGGTTGCAGATCCCTTGAGCTCCTTGGGTACTTTCTCTAGCTCCTACATCGGGGGCCCTGTGTTCCATCCTATAGATGACTGTGAGCATCCACTTCTGAATTTGCCAGTCACTGGCATAGCCTCACTCGAGATAGCTATATCAGGGTCCTTTCAGCAAAATCTTGCTGGCGTATGCAATAGTGTCTGGATTTGGTGGCTGATTATGGGATGGATCTCTGGGTGAGGTAGTCATCCTTTCGTCTTAGCTCCAAACTTTGTCTCTGTAACTCCTTCCATGGGTGTTTTGTTCCCCATTCTAAGGAGGAATTAAGTATCTGCACTTTAGTCTTCCTTCTATTTGATTTTCTTGTGTTTTGCAAATTGTATCTTGGTTATTATAAGTTTCTGGGCTAATATACACTTATCAGTGAGTATATATCATGTAAGTTCTTTTGTTATTGGGTTGCCTCACTAAGGATGATATCCTCCAGATATATCCATTTGCCTAAGAATTTCATAAATTCATTGTTTTTAATAGCTGAGTAGTACTTCATTGTGTAAATGTGCCACATTTTCTGTATCCATTCCTCTGTTGAGGGACATCTAGGTTCTTTCCAGCTTCTGGCTATTATAAATAAGGCTGCTATGAACATAGTGGAACATGTGTCCTTATTACCAGTTGGAACATCTTCTGGTTATATGCCCAGGAGAGGCATTGCTGAATCTTCCGGTAGTACTATGTCCAATTTTCTGTGGAACCACCAGACTGACTTCCAGAGTGGTTGTACTAGCTTGCAATCCCACCAACAATGGAGGAGGAGTGTTCCTCTTTCTCCACATCCTCGCCAGCATCTGCTGTCATCTGGATTTTTGATCTTAGCCATTCTGACTGGAGTGAGGTTTGTCAATTCTTGATCTTAGAGAATAAGCCATTGGTGGTCTGTTCAGAAAATATTCCCTGTGCCCATGTGTTTGAGATTTTTCCTCACTTTCTCTTCTATTAGATTCAGTGTATCTGGTTTTATGTGAAGGTCCTTGATCCACTTTGGACTTAAGCTTTGTACAGGGAGATAACAATGCGTGGTACTCGTACAGTGGCAGGCAGGTAGATCAATGGAATATAATTGAAGACCCAGAAATGAATCCACATACCGATGGTCACTTGAACTTTGACAAAGAAGCTAAAACCATCCAGTAAAAAACAAGACAGCATTTTCAACAAATGGTGTTGGTTCAACTGGTGGTCAACATGTAAAAGAATGAAAATTGATCCATTTAGACATTATATTCAGAACTAAGAAGAGGTGAGAAAAAAAAAACATTGAGATCCCCATAATTATAGATAAAAAGTCTGTTTCTGTGAACATAAAATGTCAATGAAAATTAAGAAAACAATACAAAATTTATAAGCAGACCCAAAAGAGCAGGCAGGATTCTGTGTGTTGCTTTACTTACACAGTAGTAATTAAGATTAGACATTCAAAACACCCACTTTAAAAATCTAACATCCTTAATGTAGAGTAATATTGCATGGAACATTGTAGAGATGTCTGCTTCACCTAATATTCTAATTACCTTATATGTTTTATCTTATGAAGGTTTTCATGTAGAAATAATTTAATTTCACTTTCTAATTCTTTATTTAAAAATTAAAATCATATTACAAAATAGTTCATTAGCTGTTTAAATTACAACAATATATTCTCTTGCATTTTCAGATATGCAATTCCTCTGTCATTGAGCAAATGAAAGAAAACATTATCCAATTTTTTAGAGAGCTGGCTAGTCAGCCTTGTAGAATGATGAAAAGGTGTATTGAAATTTATGGAAATTCAGGAGTAAACCTCACCTTTCACAAAAATGTATGTGTCCACTACTTTTTAAGTATGCAATGCTCTTCTGGACACCGTGACAGAGCTATGTAATAATCTAAAAGTCACTTCATCTTCGTTTTCCTGTTTCCATAGTAGTAAAGCTACGTGTCTTAACTGCTTCTTTGTTGTTATGATAAAATACCTCCCCTTATTCCTTCTTCTCCTCTTCCTTCTTTTATAGCATGAAGACTTTATATTGGCTTAATTTTCCAGAAGAATGAGATCCTCTCATGATGGGAAGGTTTGAAAGCAAGCAACAGGCATGGTGCTAGAGTAGGAATCTGAGAGCTCACATACTCAATCCCCCAAAGTAGGAAGCAGAGGGAAACATAGGTGAAACTATAAACACTCAAAGCTATTCCAGTGACTTAATTTAGCAAAACTCTGTCTCCCAAAAGTATCATATTCTCCCCTAATAGCACCTCCAACTGGGGACCAGGTGTGTAATAACTAAAGCCTATAGACATTTCTTGTGATACAATATTTTTCAAGGTTATGTTGAGTTTTAGACATGAATGTCTAATAATTTTATTAATAATATTTGAACAAAAGAGAATTTGGTACCTGGCCAGTTAATTTCCACAATATTGTTAATAGAGTAGCTATGATAATGGAAGTGGAATCCCTTGAGTTACTTGTCCAGGGGTGATATAGGTGAGTCACAGGGCAGCTTTTGAAGGGGCCTCCACAAATACCATAGTGACTATACTAGTTTACACACACATCAATAGTTTTACTTGCTTATTGGGCTTACGTTGATTCACACTTGTGCCAGGATTGATAGTTACTTATTTTCTTGACTATAGCCATTCTGCATGGAACAAGAAGAAATCTATGGTAACTTTCATTTTTATTTTTCCTTTCTTTTTTTTTTTTTTTTTTTTTTTTTTTTTTTTTTTTTTTTTTTTTTTTGGTTTTTCGAGACAGGGTTTCTCTGTATAGCCCTGGCTGTCCTGGAACTCACTTTGTAGACCAGGCTGGCCTCGAACTCAAAAATTCGCCTGCCTCTGCCTCCCGAGTGCTGGGATTAAAGGCGTGCGCCACCACGCCCGGCCATTTTTATTTTTCCTGATGGGTAAATGTGCCAAACATTTTTGAAAGTATTGACTATCTGTTTAATTGCTTTTTTGAGAATATGCTGTTCAGTTTCAGACCATTTCTTTAAAATCTTGTTGTATGTCTTCTTGATATTTAATTTCTTAAGCTCTTTGTATATTCTAGACTTTAAAACCTTTTAAAATATTATATATATAGATATATAAGCTATAGTATAGTATAATATAGTATATCAGGCAAAAATATTTTCCTCTATGCTATAGGCTGCCTATTCACTCAATTAACAATTTCCATTTCAGTGTAAAAATGTTTAAAATTCATGAGTATCATTTGTCAACTACTGGCCTATTTTCTGAGCACCTGGAGTCCTATTCATAAAATCTTTACCAATACAAATATATAAATATGTTCTGCATTTTAACTTGTAGTGGTTTTAGATTTTGCTCCATTTGGAATTGGGGTGTGTGTGTGTGTGTGTGTGTGTGTGTGTGTGTGTGTGTGTTTGCATACAGGATTTGGAATAAGTAAAATTTCATGTAGAGATCAGTTTTCTCAGCACCATTTGTTGAGGATGCTGTCTTTTCTCCAGTGTATATTTTGGGCATCTTTATAAAAAGAATCAGGTGATTATACTGTATGAACTTCCATACTGGTATTCTATTCCACTCCACTGGTCTATATCTATTTTTGTGCTGGTACATGTTTTCATTAGTATGGATGGATCTGTAGTATAATTTGAAATCACGTATTATAATGCCTCTAGCAGTGATCTTATTGTGCAGGATTTCTTTGGTTTTCTGAGGCCTTTTCTGATTCATATGAATTTTAAACATTTTTTTTCAAATTCTGTGAAGACCTTAGTTAACAGTAAGTAATGTTACATACATGTTTAGAAAAGGAATTTAATTAAATCCATTATGCTATATAAACAAAAAGGTAAGATAAAATAAATGGAATACTATTAAGAAGATTGTGTATAAGAGAGGGGAATGGAACCAACAATGAGTAAAATTCCTTATATAAATGTATGAAAATATCAAACAATTTTTAAAAATTAAAAACCATGCCAATTTGTATAGCCAGATAATTCAGTAATTAAGAGTACTAACTGCTCTTTCAGAGAATCATAATTCAGTTCCCAGCACCCATATCAGTCCACTCATAACTGTCTATGAATATAGTTCTAGGAGATCTGATGTTATACTGCTTCAATAGGCACCTGCACACATGTAATAGGCACACATACATACTGTCTTAATTACTTTTCTATTGCTGTGAAGACACATCGTGACCACACAAACTATTGAAACAAAACACTTATTTGGGGGGTTGCTTAGTTTCATAGGATTAGTCTATTATCTTGGTTTTGGAGGGAGTATGGTAGCATACAGGCAGGCATGCCCTGGAGCTGAGAGCTTTATATCCTGAACCTCAAGAAGCAGAGAAAAAGAAAAAGCCTGTGCCTGAAATGAGCTTCTGAAACCTCAAAGCCAGTGACATCTTTCCTCAAACAAGGCCACACCTACTCCAATAAAGCTGTGCAAGTCTCCAAATCTTTGTAAGCATTCAAAAACAAATGCCTGAAGGGGGTCATTCTTATTCAAATCATCATACATAAATTAAAAATATATTAAACCCAACCCAATTAAAATATAGGCAAAAGACTTAAACAGATATTGCTCCAAAGAAGTTATATAATAGTTAATAAGATCAGGAAAAGAATCTCAATATCTTATTAATCAGAGGATTGCAGATCAAAGCCATGATGTACTACCATTTCATACCCATTAGGATGGCTACAATACTTTTATCCCTCACATTATGTTTTCTTGTCAACTCTACAAGAGTATTTGGGTAGAATGTGGGAAAACTTGATAAAAAAGCATAAATTGATTAACCTGCTGAAAATAATGAAGCATAAAATCTATTTAAACAAAATTGATGGTAATGATAGTGATGAAAGCAATCAGTGGAGCTAGTTATGTATTAACCACCACTCTTACACCTTATTTATGTATGCTTTGTACCAAGTACTACTGTAACACCTTGTATACTACATGCTATATAATAAACACTATTTTAACTTAATATACCTCATGCCCAATTCTCATAACATCCCAGAGGGTATGAAGCTAAGGCAGAGAGAATTTTTATAATATTTCTAAATTTAGAGCAAGAGAGTGATGATACCAGATTAGATGTCTGGCTCTAAGGTTGGTAATCTTTTTTTTTCAACTTTTATTAGATACTTTCTTCATTTACATTTCAAGTGTTATCCAGAAAGTTCCCTATACCCTCCCCCCTCCCGGCCCTGCTCCCCTACCCACTCGCTCCCACATCTTGGCCCTGGCGTTCCCCTGTACTGGGGCATATAAAGTCTGTATGACCAAGGGGCCTCTCTTCCCAATGATGGCCAACTAGGCCATCCTCTTCTATATATGCAACTAGAGACATGAGCTCAGGGGGTACTAGTTAGTTCATGTTATTCTTCCACCTATAGGGTTGAAGACCCCTTCAGCTCCTTGGGTACTTTCTCTAGCTCCTTCCTTGGGAACCCTGTGTTCCATCTAATAGCTGACTGNGTATCTTTTGTCTTACAGAAGCTTTGCAACTTTATGAGGTCCCATTTGTCAATTCTTGATCTTACAGCACAAGCCTTTGCTGTTTTGTTCAGGAATTTTTCCCCAGTGCCCATATCTTCGAGGCTTTTCCCCACTTTCTCCTCTATAAGTTTCAGTGTCTCTGGTTTTATGTGGAGGTCCTTCAACCACTTAGACTTGATCTTAGTACAAGGAGATAAGAATGGATCAATTCCCAGTCTTCTACATGATAGCTGCCAGTTGTGGCAGCACCATTTGCTGAAAAGGCAGTCTTTTTTTCCACTGGATAATTTTAGCTCCCTTGTCAAAGATCAGGTGACCATAAGGTTGGTAATCTTAAACATTAGGCTGCCCAGTACTCTGTTAGATATGGTCTGATCCTGTAGACAGATGTTTCTCAGTCATTTCAAAATGCAGTATTTTAGAGTACCTTGTTTGAAGAAAATCAAAATTTCCTTAGGATATGTGATTATGCCTACATTTTAGAACTTTTCCTATTATTTATGAAATATAGTCAGGAGAAGTAAGAGGAGGAGAAAAAGGAAGAAGAACTGAAGGAGGAGAAATAGGGAGACATGAGAAGTTGAAAAAGCTGAGGTCAAGAGGAAGGAGGAGGTAGGAAAGAAAGAGAAAGGACAGGAAAGGAGAGAAGAGGGAGTGAAGGAGAAAGAATGGGGCAGGAAAGGGGGAAACACAAGAAAGGGAGAAATAGAGAGGGGGAAGGAGGGAGGGAATGAGGAAGAAAGAGAGAAAGAGAGAGAAAGAATATCTCAATCCAGTTAACTTCAAGGGCTACAATAGCACCTGGTGGGCATGGGCTCAACTTACAGAAAAGGAAAGGATAGAATTATTCTAATCATAGGATTGGAACATGGCTTGGTTGGTAAAATGCCTACTGCATAAGCATGAATCCTGTGTTTGTGTCCTTAGCACTCTGCATAAAGCCAGTGTGGTGGTTTATCTGTAACCACAATACTTAAAGCATAGAAACAGGACGATTGCTGGATTTCATTGGCCTGATAGTTTAGCCAAATCACTGAGTTGCAGGTTTAGTGAGACACACTATCTCGAGAGCATAAGCCTTCACAATTACATGCATACCTGTGCATGTACACACAAGCACACACACACACACACATGCACACATACACATGCATGTATATATCACATCCTTTTACAGAATTGTCCTAATTGTTTAGAGCAATAACTTTCATTTCTGGACCATGCTGAATACTTCATATGCCCAGTGTTATTTAATTCTCATGACTATCCAACAAGAACTATTTTTAATTGATGCTACACATGACTAAACAGTATCAGAGAGGATAATTTACTTGCTTGGGGTATGAATTTAACTTTATATAAAGCAGATGTTCTCACACTAACATACAAAAATACCTATGTTGAATACTAAAATAATTTGGAAAAATATTTCTAAAAGCATAATAACTCTTCATTTTTTCTCACACATTAAAGAACTATGTAAACTTGTACTCTATTGTTGATATGACAGTGATCTTCTCACTTGTCTGTATCTGGGCTTGCATTCATACTCTGTCAGGCCCTACAGAACCTACTTAGTGACCAGGATCAGGATTCCTACCTTAAACTAAGAGTTTAAACTGCTAGAGCCTTAGGTCTTAACACAGACTTGGGTAATTATACATGTTCACTAACTGTCTTATCAGAGAATATATATTAATATATGTTACATATACATAGTGTGTATGTGTGTGTGTGTGTATGTGTGTGTGTATGTGTGTGTGTTTGTGTGTATGCTGGAAAAACAATCTCCACATATATTTCTAGTACAAACATAATCTAGTAACACCCAATATAAAAGTCTCTACAAAATTAAGATATATGAAATAATAAAGCAGCAATCTTATTTCTTAGCCTATGACATGTAAAATATCTATGGGTATAAACTGTTGCACTGAATTCCTTAATGCAGCATTATTTGCAATGTCAAAACTGAATAGAAAACTTGTTCACCAATCCTGCAGAAAAGTAGGCTTATATTGTGGTCTATTCCCATGAAAAAATAATGGATGGGCAACTGAGATTTCAATTGTTCTCTCTATCCAGTTTTCCTTTCCTTGTACACAACCTTATATACCCCCTTTAGAATTCTGCTAGGGTAATATGATTATTTATGGCCAATAACTTATAAATTAAAATGATACTTCTGCACTGAAGTATTTAATTGCTATCTGAGACCCTAAAGCATTCTTTCCTCCAGCTGTAGTAAATAAGAATCATTGCTTTTCAGATACTATGCTGTAAAAATAGCATAATTTTTCCAGCTTGTGATATAAATAAATTGGTAAAGTAGAGCATACCACTGATGCATGCTCCCTGAGCACCAGGAGAAAGGGACACTAAGATGAAAGGGGAAATCAACCCTTAATGCTTAATAAAAGGTAAGTGTGAGGAATAGACTAGAGCAAAGCTAGTATTAGTTCTTAGAGTTATAATTTCTATATAATATTAATATTGAGGTACAAATTTAGGAATGATTTTCATAATACCTTACTTGGAAAAATTTAATAGGTGTGATTAAGTTAAAATTCCAAAATGAAATGCTTTTAGATTTATTCCACAGGCCTCAAATTCAACAAGCATCCATATAGCAGCGATGTATAAGCAAAAGCAGAAATCAGAGATGTGGTTACAGAGTGAAGGAGGCTAAGGAGTACCTGCCTTTTAGGTCTTCAAAGCTAGGACAACCCTACAAATGCCTTGATTTCAGACTTCTGGCTTTAAGAACCAAGAGGGAAGACATCTCTTGTTGTTTTACAGGTTCCCGCTTTGTGGTCATTTGTTGCCAAGTCCAAGAAAGCCAAATTAGTTTGTGTTCCTTCCTTACAACAAGAAAGTAGAAAGCAAGTAAAACAAAGTACTGGCTCTTCATTATCGTGGCTTCTCATTTGCTTTTATTTCTTTACATCTTTTTAATTTTGCAAAGTAAAATTTTAAAAGTGAATTCTACTTGCTTTATCTCACACAAAGATCTGGGTCCCCTCCCCAACACACACACCTCTATGTTCTATTGTGTAAATGGTTAAACTCTCCTGAGAACAGACTGTTTAGCTGTTTAGCTGTTAAATCTCTTGCTATAAGTATATAAGTTTCAAGGGCCTCCATAATTGACTTCCATCTTGTTTTATAGTCTTAATTATCAAGCCCTATAATTTTTACTCCTATCCCATGTTTTAGGTTACCTAGAATTTGCCACACAAGTTTTCATGTCTTCCCTCCTGCTCTTTCCTTCTCAAGGAATGTTCCAAGACCTATTGTTTGTCCTTCCTTCTCCTTGAACTTCAGGTCAGATAAGTGTTTTGGTGTCTTCCCTTATTCTTCAGACAGAATTAATGTACTATTTCTTTGTGCTCTCTAAGCATTTGGTAATAATGAATTCTATCTAATGTTTGGCATTTTAGTTGAGTTGTTGTTGTTGTTGTTTTTGTCAATCTCTGATTATAAAAGCAGTAGCTGCTAAACCTTGACTACATGTATATCCCCTAATAATTCACAGTTGGCACATGGACTAGCAACAGTACAAATTGCTAGCTGGATAAATGCATGAACGAATAACTTCATAACTCAGTGACTCTCATCATGAGCTTCTGTATATACGAAACATCATACTGCATTATCAAGTCAAAAGACTCAGAGCAAGGAAAATCAGCAATGCAAAAGATGCCAAAGTGGATTTTTCTCTGACAATATTAATCATGAGAGAATAAGTTCTTAAACTATCCTCTAGACCCAATAAAAAGGAAAGTGTAAACTGTAGAGTTGCATTAACAATAGGAGTCTCACCTTTTAGCTCATGCTCACTACATTGAATAAAACCTAGTACCCAGCACTCTGATTCTGAGTCATTCCTTGACAAAACCTTATACAACTGCCAATAGCATCACCTACATCTTGTGCACAGAACCACTTGAGCCAACTATTAGAAGGAGAAAGGAAACAAACAAACAAACCAAGAAACAATACAGCAGCCCCTTCTCTTGTTATCAAGGTTGTCTTGAGAACTATATTTCCATGTTTAGAGAGAATTAGAAAGTGCTCAATTTATTATTTTTTTTAAAACAAAGTGAGTCCTAGAAGATGAAACATGCAGAATTGGCTCTACTTTACAAAATAATGTTACATCTAACTTACATCTCCAACTACCTTTTCATAAGAATAGCTGTCATTGTAAAAGGTTACTTGTATGATCTAGCATAATCTTCTCATTTCAAAATCCTGAATTTAATTGCACCTGAAGATTCCTTTTTGCTATGTAAAGTAATATACTCAAGGACTTTGTGTAGGATATGAGCATCTTTGGAAGCCTCTTATTCTAACATAATCATGTATTTTCTTATTTTACTTGAGTTTCAATTCCCTTGTATATAAAGTGGGCATGGTCATATTGATTAACTTGACTACAAAAATAACTTACTTGAATCGAATTTAGATATAGTTTTCTTATTTTGGTGCTGCTATATCAAAGTAATAGAGACTGGGTAATTTATAAACTAATAGAAATTTATTTCTCATAGACCTGATACTGGAAAACCGGAGATCAAAATGTCTTACAAGACTGTATCAGATAAGTGCTCTTGTCTGCTTCCAGATTTGGATCTTCTCGATGAACTCTTAAGAAGAGAACACTATGTCCTTACAAGATAGAAGGACCAAAAGATGCTTATTTCAACCTCAAACCATTTTACAAAATGATAATCTAATAGGACATTTAGCTTTTAGTACAAGGCCCCACAACTTACTTGCCTCCCAAAGACCAACTTTTTAATATTGTAACATTGAGGATTCAGTATCCACATTACTTCAAAGGAGCCACTAGGCCACAGCAACAGTCATTTGAAAACAGTAATTACAACTGAATCTTAACTTCTTTGCCACTGTTAGTGGGTGTGGGGATGTGGCAAGGCAATCTACTGGCAGAAGGAGACTTATATGGGTAAAGTTCCCCACCTGAAGGGTGAAGTGTTCTATAATGACAAGCCCAAGTGTCTTTTATCTCACTATTCCCTAAAGAAGGAAATTTAAAACAAACCCAAGGAAAACAGAACTGGAGAGAAATGAGCCTGCCTGTAATCACCTGGGAACCAGCAGTCACTGAGTCCCCAGAGGCTATGCCTTCCAAGATGCACTTAGAACTGCTGGGAAGAAAATGATTAAAAATAAAGAAGCCAATATGTTTTTTCTGTTCAGGATCTAGGGTTCCATTTTGAGATTCAATTTCATTTGAACAGCTATAGTTGTATATTCCCCAATATAAGCTGCTTAAACTAAGTATTGGGGGAAACACAGAGACCTCTGGTATAAAAGGAACATGAAGTTTCATTCCAACTTTGCCACTAATTTACTAATTTTAGGCAAGCCTCTTCTTTGCATTAGTTTTCTTAGGTGTAGACGCTGCACTGTGCTGCACTAATCTGCCTGCAAAGATCATCAGATTTTGGTTTTGTTTGCTCTTGTCCTCTATGACTTTGCCTCAGAGCCCGCACTTATTTTCATGACTTTGATCCTCTCCTTTGCCATAGAAATTGTAGCCTCTGCTGTCTACTAGTCATGTCTAATGCACCAGTCTATGACTATTTCCCTCAAAATGACAAAAACCTCAACACCATAACATTCTAATCTCTTTTAATCTGGTTTGTCCAATATTTATTCCCATTATTCTCACATCTTGTATTTTGTGACAAACAAGACAAACAAGGCCTTCCTTCCTTCCCATTATTAGCTTGTTATAACACCAAAATATCCCAAAAATCTAAATTCTTCCTGACCTGAAGTGGCTTTTGTCCTGGATCAGGTTAGTGTAGGGTATTCAATTTCCCATCATACGCATATTTAAAATTATGACAAAGGGACATTTAATACAATTTCCTGTTTCATTGAGGGAATCAATGCAGTTGTTTCAATTCCAAGAGCACCAAGAACAGCAATGAAAAATGCTGGATTCTGACTCTGACTGAAGAGCAGACAAACTATGACTACACCACAAAATACCCTCTCTGATTTTTCCAGCTAAACACTGCGTGTACAGATGTCTATCACGCTATTTCCCTTGTTTACTGAAATTCTGCTCTTTCAAGAATAGCCCCCTCGGTTGATGCCTTCTTTGATAAACTGATTCTGCCCCATCATATTCAGTATTGTTATCACATTCTGGAATCTATTTTGTGATATATCCTCTTGTAAACATATGCATCTTTCTCATTCTTCCTCCAAGCAGACATGATAATTAAATCTGCAGGACCTTTCCCAGTGCTCATCAACAAATGAGTAACCAGAAAATGTCTGTTGAATGAGCTTGTGATATTATGGAGAACGGCAGAATGAAAAAAAAATGTGGCAAAGTTAGAGATCTTTGTTTTAGGCTCAGTGACTTTTCCTATTTGGAACCACCAAGGTAGCTATATAAGCTCTTTTTAAATTCATTTAAGAGGAAAAAAAAAACCCAGAGTGATATAAAAGCATTTAAATGATGTTTAGGGTTTCATTTGTCTTTTAGACTCTAAGTGTAATAATGCTATTTAGCATTTCTATAGCATTTAACAATTCCAAAGAACTATTCAGTGTTAATTAGATAATCCTAAGGCTCTGTAAGGCAGGCCAATATTATGATCCTCTCTGAAAAGTTAAGAATATGGAAATTCAAAGGTGTTTTGGCTCCCGTTTCAGTGCATGAGAAACTGCTGAATGTTATTATAAATATAAAACAGTGTTTCAGAATTGCACTTAGTAAAGGTTAGAAGCACAGTGCAGGAGAGCAATTGGAGTTTCTCATTTCACTATGAGCCAACATACAAAAGGTGCCTGGATAGGATGCATGAGTTTCTCCTTTTAGTCTCTGTAGCACGCCTTCCCCACTCCCCACTAAGATTTCTTTCCACCTAGAATTCAGACAGAAAAATTCATCAAAAAATTCAGACACATTGGATACTAACTTAATAGGAAAAAATACAGTTTTCAGAGCTAAGGATGATCCAGTGGGTTGCTAAGTCATCAACTTACTCAGAAATAATTTAGGGACAGAGAAACAGTGAACATATTACATTGTGGTCAAGTTGTTGGACCAGCTAAGAGTCTCTAGATAAAAGTTGAGCTTATTTACAAAGGGTTTTGCCGAATTCTGATAAACGTGAATTTTATCTTCCGGTCGGATAATGACTAGGATCCAGTGGTAGACAGATACGTGTAAAGATGGGTTGGGAACACACTTTGTGTTTATTTAATCATCCACGGTAAAATTTCCCTCTCAACAGTAGTAAGAAGAATTTCGAGTCACACGAGTATAATACCTCGTGGTTCTGTCTACCACTGATTAAAAGTAAAGGACTAGTAATTAAGGACTAGTAATTAACCAGGACTAGTAATTAAGATAAAAGTGCTTTTGAACCATATAGAAAAAGTATTTGATGTACCCAAATTGATTCACTTTAATTTGTTTACTCATATCTGGAACAAGTTGTGGTGTCTTCATTCCTGAGAAGACTGAGATAAACAAGACACTATTCCAGACTCCTAGTCCTCCCAGTCTAGTTCAGGATTTTGGAAAGTATGGTCCATGGCACCAAGTACACCAATAATACCAGGGATGCTTTTCAAACCTGAAGAATCAAAGGTCTCAGTGGAAAGTTACTGAGTAGCACTAGGCATTTCTAATGAGCCACAGAAATTTTTGTTTGCTTTGTAACAATTCCCCTAAAGTAATTTTTATATACATTAATTTGGAATCACCAAAGCTAGAAAAGGCAGGAAATTAATTAGGACTGAGTTAGTGAAGTAGAATGTAAGAACCCAGACTTGGACTCTATCAAGCCTGTCCTTAAATTGACCACTTCCCAGAGATTTTCTCATATAACTTTGGTCTCTTCATTTGTAAACAAGAAATCACAGTGCCTGCTTTTAGAGTGGTAGATAAATAAATATGCTTTCTGGTGAGCCTTCTGAAATATGACATTGTAAAAAAGGTTTTTATAGGTGAGTTCTAACCAAATTTCAAGAAACAAATACCTCCAGACAACAGAAAAAGAGAGGCTATTTTCTGATTCATCATTTAATGGAACTTGCAAATGACAGATGCCTAAACCAAAAATATGGAGGTAAAAAAAGAATATTAATACATTTTATTTGTGGTTATTGGTGACAACAATGTTTCAATTTTCTTTCTTTTGCATCCCTACCACAGTTTCCCCTCTCTTCTCTACTTCCCCTACCTTCCTTCTTCCCTGCCACCCATCCACACCTCTGTTTTTCTTCAGAAAAAGGCAGGCCTCCATCGATACCAACCCAGCCATGGCATAGCAAGTTGCAGTAAGACTAGAAACTGCCTCTTATATTAAGGCTAGATAAGGCAACCAAATAGGGGAAGAGTCTCAAAGGCAGGCAGCAAAGTCAGAGAGACAGCCCCTGTTCCCACAGTTAGGAGTCCCACAAGAAGACCAAGCTACTACACAACTGTAATATATGTGTGGAGGGTCTAGATCTATCTCATACAGGCTCCCTGGTTGGCAGTTCAGTCTCTGTGAGACCCTATGGGCTCAGGTTAGCTGTTTTTTTTTTTTTTCCGGTTTTCTTGTGGTCTCTTTGACCCCGCTCCTCCTCATCTTCCCCAGGATTTCTCAAGCTCTGCTTTGTGGAGAGCTGCGCAGTGCCATGCCTTTAAGAGGGGGCTGGCTTCTGCCTTCTGCTAGCCCGATAGCTAGTGCTCTCAGGGATACAAGTCCTCAATTGGCTAAGGCTCATGATCTGGCTTGCTTATGTGGACCTATCTGCTGTCGCCACATGGCTTTCTGGGATAGGTTGGCCTAGGACTGTTTAGCCTATGGGCTGGCTCCCCCTCCCCCCCTGTTCTATTAGTGAGAGTTGGTCAGAGTCAGTTAGTGAGGGCCAGGGAGGCAGGGTGAGGGAGTCAGGGGTGAGTTAGAGAGAGTTAGGGTTAGAGTTAGTCAGGGTCAGTTAGAGTTAGTCAGAGTAAGGGAGTCAGAGTTAGCCAGGGGGATTTAGGGCAGACTAGTCAGAAGAAATTCATTCAAGGTTTCCTGAATAAACTGTTTAAGGAAGAGCTTGGGGGTCGTGTCCTTCTTGCTGGGCAAGAGGCACGCAACACTGCTTAATGTTTGGCTATGGATCTCTGCATCAGTTTTCATCAGTTGCTTCTCTGATGACAACTGGGCTAGATGTCAATCTATGAGTATAGCAGAATATCATTAGGAATCATTTCACTGACATTTTTATTATTTTAGTTTTCTAACATTTATGTTTTGTTCTCTCATCAGTCTCTGGGCTATCCAGCCTCTGGCTTCTGGCCCTCTGGGCAGTGTCAAGGGTGGGCCGCTCTCCTGGCATGTGTCTCAAGCTGGATTTCTACAACAGCTTTACATGAGCATATTTTGTAGGCATGAAAAATTGTAGGTTGACGGTTCCATGGCTGGATTGGTGTTCTACTCCCTCCATTGGAAGTCTTGCCTAATTATATGAGATGGCCAATTCAGGTTCCATATCCCCCATCACTACGGATTTTAGCTAGGGTCACTCTCATGGATTCAAATTCTATAATGTGTTAACAACTATTTAAGACAAAACATTATTATACCATATTCTCACTGTAAAATATTATCCAATGATGTAAATAAGTGAACTATGGTATAAGAAGGAATTGTAACAACATCAAACATAAGAATCAAGTCTTAGAAGAGGGCCTGCTATATTAAATTATGTTATGGAGCTCCACAACAAAGAAAATGAAACAACACACTCTTTTTACATAGCTTAATAAAAATATTTTTAAATATAATTGAGGATATTAATTATCCTCAGAAGCCAATGCATAGGAATGAAGAACAGAAAGTCAATATGAGTTGTTATAAATGCCTTTTTCTTGATTAGAAAGTGAGTAGCTGAGTAGTCACTACATTATAAAAATAATGAATAAAATAAAAGTACCATATATGATCAATAATGATAGCATTTATGAGGCAAGGGTGAATTGAGCATATCTGAAGTATTTATATAAAAAAAAATGACACTAAAGGCCATATTTTTCAAGTTTAGAAACACTGTGGATAAGACAGATATAATGAGATTCAGACCAAAGGTCCTGGTTCATATTGGCCATGGTCAATTTGATCCATCTGAAAAAAAAATGTCATTATTTAAATTAGCTAAGTTTCATTTATAGAAGCCTATCATGAAATTTGACCCAGAGAACTTTGACCAAGCATGGATTCCCATGGTTTTGTATACCGAGTGAAAGCAGATGCAGTACTCAGCAATGGGCCAGATGTTGGGATCTAGTGAATTATGCAAGGGAGTCTAGGTTTAATTCTGTCTAGCCACTATCATTTGCCAGTTGTATAGCCATGAATAATAATTATAATTAAAACCACCCCTGGAGTTTTGTATAGGCCAGTATTTTAAAGTACATTCATACATATTATTTCCATTCTATACACATAAGCCTGTGAATAGAGAAACCATGCATGCAGCTGTTGTGAGCACTGTTTTGCGAGTGCATAGACAATGAAATTGGGGCCAAAGAAGTGAAGATTAATTGAGCTAAAATCTGTATCTATAACAGTTCCTTCAGATCCAATATTTAGCACCCTCTCTCAGATATCACAATACCTTTAGCTTTTCTCCTTGGTTCTGAAGCTAGACACTTTGAAAGTCATTTAAAATTCACATCATTGAAAATATTAATTCCCTTAAGCTCATGTTACTTCTGAGTGTAAAAATACAACATGCAAAATGACTAAAGTTTTGTAACAGTCATCATTCAAATAAAGATCCATGCTTAACAAATGAGAGATAAGACGAACTACACAGACTGCCCTAGTTAATTCATGTATGAATATTCTCACTTTTTAAGTAGAGAAACAGATACAAAAAGTTTTTAAGACTTACTGTCATATGAACAGAACTTAAATCAATGGGCATAATCAGAAGCACATGTTCTTCAGTACTGTATTATATGGATCTATAATGACTGCAGATTCTTTTCTTGGAAATTGGACTCCTTAATTCCTGACTGAGTCCTTGATGGTACAGTAAGACTGTTTGGCAGAGAAAGTATGAAAAAATTATTTCCAATCATATATTTTCTAACAATAAAACTCTACCTAAACCACTGGCAATTCTCATCTCAGAAGTTGCAGTTGTATTATTTTCTCTATATAATGCTTTCTTCACATACTAAAAAGTTTTAAAAATCTTATATCATGTCACTAATTTGTATAAAATGCTATTTTAATAAAAAGATCTATTTAAATAAATAAATAAGTACTCTAAATATATACTCTTAATAATTAAATTATTAAAATACTCTATTTAAAATACTACATTTGATTACTTCTTATCTAATGAAAGGAAAATATTAATCTTTATTTTACAGTAAAAGAGCCTAAGAAATCTTTTTTTTTTTCAACTTTTATTAGATATTTTCTTCATTTACATTTCAAGTGTTATCCAGAAAGTTCCCTATATCCTCCCCCCTCCCGGCCCTGCTACCCTACCCACCCGCTCCCACCCCCTGGCCCCGGCGTTCCCCTGTATTGGGGCATATAAAGTCTGCATAACCAAGGGGCCTCTCTTCCCACTGATGGCCAACTAGGCCATCCTCTTCTATATATGCAGCTAGAGACACGAGCCCAGGGGGTACTAGTTAGTTCATGGTTATTCTTCCACCTATAGGGTTGAAGACCCCTTTAGCTCCTTGGGTACTTTCTCTAGCTCCTTCTTCCTTGGGAACCCTGTGTTGCATCTAAAAGCTGACCGTGAGCTTCCACCTCCATGTTTGCCAGGGATTGGTATGTTTTCCCCCGAGACCGCTATATCTTGCCTTTCCTCACATTATAGTTTCATTTCGGACTCTCTTCTCATAGTTCACTACTTCCCTTAGAGTCTTGTAAGTTCTTTTATCCTAAAAGGAAAAATATTTCTGAGTTCAGCAAAGAAAAGGTAGACAGAAGTATACAAAACATTTTGTGTGTGTGTGTACAAGAGGGCATGCATGAGAATGAACATGTGAATTAAGAACCTGGTTTACACCTTTATGAATGCTGGAAAGCCTAAGGATGTGCATCATGCAAGCGAGGAGCACACACTATCTAAAGTTCTGCTGCAGGTCTACTCTAAAGACTTGAGAGCTAAAAGAATCAATATATAACTTCCAGTCGCAGTCTCTGTTGCAAAGGAAAAGGAAGACTGAAGCCCAAGATACAAGGCAGTTATCAAGCGACAGTGAATTACCATAATCAGCAGTTTGTTCCAGGCAAGTATTCATATGCTATTCAGTTCTATTGCTTAATTAGATGAAGTTCTCATGCATTGAGAAAGCAACATTTGCTTTACTCAAACTGATTAAATGCTAATACCATCCAGCAACATCCTTATAGATAGATACACTAAGACTAATGTTTAATATCTAGACATTCTTATCCCAGTCAAGTTGACACATAAAATTAATCTTTGTAAATCACAAAGATTATTTTTTCGATTTGTTTACTTACTGTTCTTTTTGCTTGTAATTATAATCCTTCAGTTATTGATAAAATTGACTCTTTCTTGACATTTGGCTGAATTTAAATGTTTTATCCTAACTAATATTTCTATGATATCCAACCCCAAATCTCCAAAATTTATAAAGTACAATCTTTGTGTTTACTTATCATATCCTATTAGGATATTACAATGTAATGTTAATGAGAGGAACACTTGTCCATTATTAAGATGTATTTATATGGTGCCTAGAAAATTTTCTGGCATATAGGAGGCGTCAATGGTGTGCGGGTGTAGCAGATTTATAAAATAATAATGATAATAATTACCACATAAAATAGTTTAGAGAGAAAATATGAACAATTTATTATTTTAAAGCAGTTTTTCAGAACATGATCTTCGATGGTGAGATTATGGTCTAATTAAACCCAAGATTAATATGTAGTCCGTTAGCTTTTTAAAAACTGGCTTAAGTACAAGATATACAAATGTATTACTTTTTGCATACTCTAGATCTTGATTTATAAAATGGACATTTAAATCCTATCTTGAAAGATGTCAGAGATTAGATGAGATCGTGTGCTAAACAGTTACACATATTAGGTTCTCTTTTTCTTCTAGTTGCCAGACATATCAAATGAGATAGCTGGTAGGAAATGTGCTTTATAAACTGTGAGGAGCTATTTTGCTGTAGGTTTAAAATTCACAAGCAGAGATCTGCAGACAGACAGATGAAGTCAGAGTCATTAGATTCTGGCTGTCAAATAAAATATGTTTTAAAATATAAATTTTGGGCTTTTTCAGCATCAAACAGGAGCCTCCCTGCCAGAAAGCAGCACAAGGCTCTACCCAAAGCCATTAACACCACACAATCCAGGCTTGGCAAAGTTAGCCCTCATATTGGCAGTCAGGATTTTCAATTAACAGATGGGTATCTGGCTCTCCAAGCGCTTTAGGGCAGGACTTCTTATGCTCTAAGTAAAATAGTTTGTATGCCCAGTAGCCCAGTGGTCATCACATCCCTATTATCCACACCTGCTCATTTAGGTAGCTGGAAGCTCCTCCAGCAGGAGAGAGAGTGAATCCCCCTGGGCAACATCTGATGTTCAGTACTTTCCTCCACAGTAGGGGCTTCTATTACCTAGAACTAGATTATTCATTAGACTTTCGCCTACAAATGCATGTGGATTTTCAGTAATGAGAAATGGTGCATAGTCTGTGCCTTCTCTGAATTGCAAAACCTGATTATCAGTGAAGACACACTCTGTGACTCCTGTTTTGGCTGCAGACTGCCAATTTCCACTGGGTCCTATTTCTACAATTATTTAATGTTTATTGAGCACCAATAATGCACCAAGATTACTCTCTCTTTAATCTTGTCATTAATGATCCATCAGACTCCTGTGGGTGGTGGGAAGAAGGAAGAACAAGGTAATTATCAGTGTGGTGTTCAATCTGAATCAGTTAAATTGCCCGAATTATTGAAGTTTAGTTACTCAAGTAGCTAAAGTAAGGTGTCCAAATTTCTTCAAAGGAAAAAGAACTGGTGCCTATCTTATTGTCTTTACAAAGCTCAGAGGAGTCCTCACAGGAGGACAAAGTAGACTATAAACAGAAAACAAATCTGCGCATTTATAAAACTGGTCAAAGGTGTTTAAACATGAAATAGACATTCATTTCTCCACCCCCACCCCCAAAGGGTTCCTCTGTATAGCTCTTGCTGTCCTAAAATTCACTCTGTAGACCAGGTTGACCTTAAACTCACAGAGATCTACCTGGCTCCTCAGTGCTGGGATTAAAGGGATGCACCACTACACCCAGATGATATTCCTTAAAGAATCTGGATTTGTTTTTTAAGTCTTTGTTTATTTAGTTCCACTTTTTGAAGCATGCTTTTCACCTCATCTTTGCATATTAAATTGTATTTATTAATGAGACTTTAATATGAAGTTTAATAACAATACGCATCGGTGACTTCAGGTAACTTGGGTATCTTTTAAAGATAAATCTCTTTCCTTCAATTCTACCTGGTGCCCATGTCCTGTATAATCTATCTCTTAAATGATTTTCACTTTTATTTTCAGAGCAGGATGCTCTATTCCTCTCTGCATCTTTGTTTTAATTCCTTTAAGCCAGGTTGGCCTATGCTTATGTTATGTGTCTGAGTCAAAGCACATTTAAAAGCAATGAGCCAACTCAATGGGTAGGTGGGGCACACACACCCCACCCCACCTACCCATTCCCTAATATGGCTACTCTGGCAATCAAAATCTGCTCAAGAAAGATAATTTTAAAAAAGAAGACTAGAAAAAGTACCTGAATCATAAGACATGATGAGACCTAAGCCCAGGTGGTAGAGCTCCACACTGCTCTGAGCATCTTTGGCATCCACCTGGAACATACTTGGCCTTTGGTATATATTATTTGAATAGATAGAGTTCCATCAAATTTGCCAAACTCCAAAGGTTAGGAAGCTTCCAAAAAAGTATAAGCCATCATGATCCAGGCCAGAAAAACAAGCCTATTGTTCAAGGGGCTAACTTGAGAGCAAATTCAGCGAATTGCTCTTGTGAGATTTTCTCCTTGAATTTAAATCTTGTATTTAGAATTGGTAATGGGCAGGAGATAACCCCTCTGAACCACTTAAGGCAGAGTGCATTGTTACTGCTGGCCTTTATCTGGATAATCAAATAATAAAGTCAAACCAGCAACCAAAGGCGAGCTCCCAAGCTGGCTCTAAAAGACTTTCAATGTTATTTGTTCAGTAAACTGCAGAACATTAAATTTCTATATTAAGTAAATTATAAGGAAGAATGCACTTTACAAAATTAAAAAGTTCTCAGTTCCTTTATCTTTTATTCTGTTGGGAAAGTCTTCAGACTGTGCCTGGTACAATTAGATAACTTTTTGCATGGATGTAGAAAGTGGGAAAAAAGTCTTAAGTCTCAGTGCATGAGTCACCAGTTCCAGATACACTTCACAGCCTTTTTCTGGGCCTTCAGACAGAAAATTTTGATGACAAGCACCCAATTCTGAAATGCATTCATGATTTAAACCTTCTGCCTCACACAGAAATACCAATAAGTGAAGAGCTGAAGCATTTTGAAAGAGATCACTGAGACTACTTGATGCTAAGATTCCCTCAGGGTCACAAATGCTTTAGAGAGTCCCCAGGGGATCTTCTCAGGGTACACTACTCTTCATTCCTGCTAATGCCTTTTATATAGTGGGCTTCTCCATTATATTCCTATTACAGAAATGTTCTCCAGGAAAAATCATCTTGAAAATATAGCTTCAGAGGTAGAAAGGACAGGATGTGATATTTTGGTGCTATAACTCCATTCCCATAATTATTTTGAAATCACAAGCTAATCACAAGGCTTTCTCATTTATAAAACAGTAATAATATTATGACAGATAGCACTTCAATGTTGCCCAATACCATATTCTTTTTCTTTGTGAAACTATATATTCCACAACACCTTATAATTAAATTATTTCAAGTGACCAGGTAATAGCCAAAGGGATATGTATGAAAGTGATGTACGCTAATTATAGGCTCAGGCATAAAATCCCAGGTGCAGCTTTTTAATGTTCTTTTTTTAATCTCTTCTACAATGACCTTGAAGGTCACTGTTTGAGGATGGCAGCATCCCAGAAGAAGAATGTTAGATCCCGCTGATCTCTTAAAGAAGAGGAACCTATCAAAGCTTCTTTGTGAAAAACACTCTAAGATTTTAGTATGAATAAGCCTTCATAATGGTCAGTTCCTGAGATTTGAGGCTATCACTGATTATGCTGGCTACCTACCCACACATTTTCTGCAAAGGTTAAATAAAATATATACATACAATCAGCTGAACAAAAATAAAGTGTAAGTCAGCAAACAAATCTTAGAACAAATTACAGCTAATTTAAATTAGAGAAAGAGTTGAAACTAGAATCTAGAGCAGTGGTTCACAGCATCTGTGTTGCCATCCCAATGGGATCGATGGACTTTTCATAGGGGTCACATATCAGATATCCTGTATATCAAATATTTATATTAATGTCCAAAATAGTAGCAAAATTACAGTTATGAAGTAGCAACTAAAACAATTTTATGGGTGCAGGTCACTACAATATTCACTAATTATATAGTTAATATATATCATATATACATATATATATAGTATTTTATATTATATAAATGATATATGTAATATAAATATATTTATATATAATGTAACATATAGTGTAATATATTTATATACATTAAAATATGTGTATTTACATTTTATATATATATATATATATATATATATATATATATATATATATATATATATAATATTCATATATATGTTACCATTAGGAGGTGGAAGACTACTGTATTAGACCAATGTTTCAGTGTGCATTTCCTGACCTTGGACAAGTATTATCCCATTTGAGAGTTGCCATTTAATCATTTTTTACATAAGGGCATTTGTTCATTCATTTATTCATGAAATACTTATTTTGCTTATAGCATGAAATTATGTATCCCAAGGTTCTGAGAATATACTTTTGATGATGAAGATATACCATGTGTCCTATCAAATCACCAAGACCTAAGGCTGGTCTTCAAAAACAGTGAAAACTACAGAAAGCCCACATACTTGCATTGCTAAGAGGAAAGTTCATAGCACTAAGTGCCCTGGTAAAGAAACTGGAGAGATCTTACACTAACAACAGCACACCTTAGAGCTCTTCAACAAAAAGAAACAAACACGTCCAAGAGGAGTATAAGGCAGGAAATGGTCAAACTCAGGGCCCAAATCAACCAAATAGAAACAAAGAAAACAATACAAAGAATCAACAAAACCAATTTTACTCAAACTATTCCATAAAATACCTAACTCATTCTATGAAGCCACAATTACTCTGATACCTAAACTACACAAGGAAGCAACCAAAAAAAGAGAACTTCAGACCAATCTCACTTCTGAATATTGATGCAAATATACTCAAAATTCTCACAAACCAAACCAAGAACACATCAAAACCATCACTCACCATGATTAAGTAGGCTTCATCCCAGCAAAGTGGCCATATATAAAATTAACTCAAATAAATCAGTAACCTTCATTTATGTAAAGTATAAACAGGCTGAGAAAGAAATTAGGGGAACAATTCCCTTCACAATAGCCACAAAATAATATACAATATCTTGGGGTAACTCTAACCAAACAAGTGAAAGACCTGTATGACAATAACTTCAAGTCTTTCAAGAAAGAAATCAAAGATCTCAAAAAATGGAGAGATCTCCCGTGCTCATGGATTGGCAGAATTAACATAGTAAACATGTTTATCCTAGCAAAGGCAACCTATAGATTCAATGCAACACCCATCAAAATTCCAACACAAGTCTTCAAAGACATGGAAAAGAGCAATTCTTAAATTCATCTGAAAAGGAAATAAACACAGAATAGCAAAAACAATTCTTGACAATAAAGGAACAGCTGGGGGAATCAGCATCCCTGACCTCAAAAGCAAGAGTGATAAAAACTGCATGATAATAGTACAGAGATAGACATGTTGATCAATTGAATAGAATTGAAGACCCAGAAGTAAAACCACACACTTACCCTCACTTGAACTTTGACAAAGATGCCAAAAATATACAATGGAAAAAAGAAAGTATCTTCAATAAATGTTGCTGGTCTAACTGGATGTCTGTATGTAGAAGAATGAAAATAGACCCATATTTGTCACCTTGTACAAAGCTCATGTCCAAGTGGATCAAGGACCTCAACATAAAATCAGATACACTGAACGTAATAGAAGAGAAAGTAGGAAAGAGCCTTGAACTCATTGGTTCAGGGGGGAATTTCCTAAACAACTCCAATGGCTCAAGCTGTAAGATCAAGAATTGATAAATGAAACCTCATGAAACTGGAAAGCTTCTGTAAGGCAAAAGACAAATTTGCAACCTACAGATGGGGAAAAAAATCTTCAATAACCCCACATCTGATAGAAGGCTAATATCCAAAATATATAAAGAACCCAAGAAGTAAATCACCAAAACACCAAACAACCCAATCAAAAAATGGGGTATAGAACTAAACTGAGAATTCACAACAGAGGAATCTGGAATGGCTGAGAAGCACCTAAAGAAATGTTCAAAGTCCTTAGTGATTAGAGAAATGAAAATCAAAACGACCCTGAGATTCTACCTTACACCAATCAGAATGGCTAAGATCAAAACTTCAGGTGACAACATATGTTGGAGAGGACGTGGAGAAAGAAAGATGCTCCTCCATTGCTGGTGGGATTACAAACTGGTACAACCAGTCTGGAAATCAATCTGGAGGTTCCACAGAAAATTGGAAATAGATCTACCTGAAGACCCAGCTATACCACTCTTGGGAATATACCCAAAAGATGCCCCACTATGCCACAGGGGCATGTGTTCCACTATGTTCATAGCAGCCTTATTTGTGTTAGCCAGAAGCTGGAAACAACATAGATGTCCCATGACAGAAGAATGGATACAGAAAATGTGGTTCATTTACACAAGGGATTACTATTCAGCTATTAAGAATAAGGACATCCTGACTTTTGCAGGCAAATGGTTGGAAGTAGAAAAATCATCCTGAGTGAGATAACTCAGACCCAAAGGTACATGCTTGGTATGTACTCAGTAATAAGTGGATATTAGGTAAAAAACAAAAACAAAAATGTACAGAATACCCAAGACACAGTCCACAGAACTCAGAAAGGTAAAAAAGCTGAAGTACCAAAGTGAGGATGCCTCAGTCCCACTTGGGACAGAGAAGAAAGCAATCACAAGTGGGAGGAAGGGAAGGACCTGGTAGTGAAAATAGGCAGAGTAGGGGGAAGTTTGGGGGAGAGAGGAACCTGCTCTGGTATTGGGTGAGGGAAGCCCTGAAGTGCCAACAGAAAGAATGAAACAGGCAACCTCAGGAAATAGAAGGATGGGGGGACCCTTCAGGATACACCAGAGACGTGGCAGGTGAGAGACTCTCAAGAATCAAAGGGAGGGACCTTAGATGAAATACCAGACAGTAGGGAGAGAGAACATACAGAGCCCACCTCCATCAGGAAGACACAGCATCAAATGAGGGATGGGTTTGCCATTCCACAGTCACATTTCTGACCCATAATTGTTCTTGTCTGAAAGAATTACAGGAATGGAAATGGAGAGAAGCCTGAGGAAAAGAAGGTCCGCTGACAGGCCCAAAGTAGGATCCAGCTCAGGGGGAAGTACCAAGACCTGGCATTATTACTGGGGATATGGAGTGATCACAAAAGAAGACCTATCATGACTGACCCTCGAACCACCCAACAAACAGCTGAAAGAGTCAGATGCAGATATTCGCACCCAACCAATGGACAGAAGCAGCTGACCCCTGTTGTTGAATTAGGGAAGGCTGAAAGAAGCTGAGAAGGGTGATCCGTTAGGAGGACCAGCAGTGTCAATTAATATGGACTCTCAAGATCTCTCAAACACTGGACCACCAACCAGGCAGCATACACCAGCTGATATGAGGCCCCCAACACACATACAGTAGAGGACTTCTGGGTCTGTGTTCATTCAGAGATGATGCACCTAACCTTCAAGAGACTGGAGGCCCCATGGAGTTTAGAGGTCAGGTGGGGTGGGGGTTGGGGGCATCCACGTGGAAATGGGGTGGGGTGGGAAGGAGGTATGGAATTTGGAGCAGTCAGTGGGTAGATGGGGTGTGGGTAATAGAATATGGAGTGTAAAAAATAAATTAAAAATAAAATAAAATAAATCAAATGGAAATAGTGAATATTTCAGCCCCCAGGTCTATCATATTGTTTGCTCTTACTATTCACAAGAAAACTACTTACATGATAATGTCATTCTGAGGTATTTATTCCTGGAATGAGAGAACAAAACTATGACTTAGCCACCTCCCTTTCAGTAAAACTTCCTTCAAATGTTTGAGGTGAGCAGGAATGCTGAAAAATATGATTCACCCAAATATCCAAGTCCTAGTTCTTAGAGCTTGTATGTCTTATGTGTAAAGACTTTGAGGACATGATTAGAATAAGGAGCTCAAAATTTAGAAAACTATCTAGGATTATATGGGTGGGTCATAAATGCAGTCACAGATGTGTTTTGTGGTGCGAGGAAAGCAGGAGGTTAAGTAGACAGAAAAGGAGAAGATGGGCTTTTGTGAAAAGGGGCTGTGGAGACGTTGTTAGCAGATTGGAATGGTGTGGCCCTAGTCAGTGAGTTTTAGCAGCTCACAAAGCTGAATGAAACAATGCTTTCCCCTTGCAGCTTCCACCAGGAGAATGGCCCTGCCAATAGCTTTTGTTCAGCATCCTATATAAGTTCAGATTTCTGTCCTCCAGAATTATCAGACAATACGTATCTATCGTTAAAAACTAGTTTGTTGAAACTACTTTGTGTGAGTTTCTTGAAATAGCTGTAGGGAACAGGCATGTCCTGAAAGGGATTTCACTTTGTGTGTCAATTCTGACTGGCTGTTTCTTACTGCCCATGTGCAGGTGATGTATGCCCTGAGAAAGGCCTTAGAGCCGTGGAACATAAATCACATTTTCATTAGTCTGCTCCAGGGTCAAAGGGAAAGCAGATTTGTGATTTTAAACTCACATGCTTAGTTTTTACTAAATAAAGAGTACTGTTTAAATGGCTAAACACACCTGTCTTCAATTTTAGTTTCATCTTTATCCTTCCCCTCCTTGCACCAACCACACAGATCCTCTGGACTACAGTTTAAATGTCCTTTTCATGCAGCATACTGTAAACCTGGCACATGCCACCTATCTGGAACACCCTTGCATTTAAAGAGAACTATTGTGAGATTGTTTTGACTCCTGCCTTCACTTCATTGTCAGGAGACTTAGCACCACCCTAATCTATATTCCCAGGGGTTTGGAACTATGTGACATTTAAATATCAGTTTCCTTAACAACTCTGATCATACTCTGCTGAAATGATCTGTTTTTGCATCTGTCTCCCACAAGACAATGAGTGCCACTGCTATATTCAGAACTATCTACTTTAGTATGCTGTACATCAAGAGGACTAAATTACAGGACTTTTGACGGTTAGCTCCACTCTACCTGAGTCCTTCCTTCCCTGCTTTCCTTCTCTTGTCACTTCTTCCTAATTGACTCTTCCAAACATGCTTGGCCTCCCCTCGTATGAGTACTCCTTCTTATGACATGTACCTTCTACCCTCCAAGAGAGGTCATGCCCTGTCACATATTATGCGTCTCTTTTATAGCATTTAATAGACTTTACAACATTAAACCCACTTGTACATGAGTTTCTGTGTCCTCTCTGGACCACCAATTCATTAGCAACAATGTTATGGGCTAAATTTTGTGCTCCCGAGTTCATATGTTGAAGTCCTAACTCCGACTACCTAAGAAAGCAACTGTATTAGAAGATAAGATGGATGATGTATGTTTGGCCTTTAATCTAATGACACTAGTTACTTTAAGAGAGGTTATTAGGACACAGGCAGACACAGACACAGAAGACATATTGAGAGAAAATGTCTACCTAGAGCTGGAGAGACAGCACAGGAGAAATCAATCCCATTGTTTTATTGGTCTCAGACATCCAGACTCCATAGAGGTAAAAAAAATAAATTTCTGTTGCCTAAACCACTAATCAACTTCATTTCATTATGGAAAGTGAGACAAACTAACACAGGTAGGAACCAAGCCTGGTTTAGTTTGTGATATATTTATAGTATATATCCCTGTTTAGAACATAGCTCTCCAGTAAATACTTATTGAATAAAAGGATAAATTGCTTGTTAGTTTTCAAATGAAACCATTGTTTCTTGTGTATGTGTTTGTTGGTCTGTTTATTTTGCCTCACCCAACTAAAGTATCATTTAACTTGAATAAAAACTTGAATATTACAACGAACAACTAAAGGATATAACAGCTTAGTGTGATAGTTTAAACCAAGTCAACTTAGAATCCACATCCTGACACCTTCTACTTCTGCCTCCTTCTGACTGATCTTTTTAGGTTCCAGAAAGTAGCTACTATAGAAGAAACATATATTAACCCATCCCCTCTTTTAGAAGTTCTGGTTTTCCAATCACAATGAAAATGCTCAAATATGGACTGTAACAATGTAAAAGAACAAAGTCATTAATGTAATTCTATATACTAGTAATTAATTGGGAAAGTTGAAGGCTTACCATTCTTAAAATTACCTGACTTCTATTATGGTACAGCTGTTGAGATCATGAGCACCCCCAGATCCTCAGTGGCTCTCCAGGGGAAAAGGTCCCATATCTTATCCCTATTGATGTTATCACAATTTATTTCTTTGTATCCACATGTGTAATACAAAAGCATTACCCTGGAGTAGCTAAACTTCTGTGTTGACTTTCTGCACTAAGTTGTGAGTAGGTAACTGATTCTAGCCAGGTTATTCCTTCTGACAGAACCTCTGTTTTTCACTTATAAAATGAGATGCTTACAATATGGTAGCTTTTTGGTGTTGTCTTCATCATCCTGTGACTTTATGAACACTCTTAAGCCATCACAAAGTACACCTAATTTGTAATCAGAACATTTATGTGCTACAATTAAAATCTTATCTCCCACAAAAGGCTTTCCAAAATACTCCCCACAAGATAAGGATCCCAGGAAGGAGAGAAATCCACTTTAGAGCATTATGTTTTTAGAAAACCAAAATCTTTTGATTGACATATTTGAAATCCTTTTCCATTCAATAAGGCTTTCTTTGCAAACAAACAAATTCAGAGAACCTCATTCCCAACTAACTTCTGCCCCTCTCAAATGGATATTCTGATACAACATAGACACATAATTTCAATATCTGTGCACAATCCAAGAAGTACTAATTCAATAGATGTGAGAAACCACTGACAGATTTGCAAGGCTGACTTGCAGATGTGTGTCTTTGTAAAGCAGATGTATTTTATTTTTAGGCAAGTAAATGCCTTTTTAAAAATCACTACATTTTTTTCAAATATGCCCTCTTTGCCATCCAAAATGTTGAAAATTAAGACATACTACCAGCACATTAACTAGGTCAACAATTCCTTTTATGGTGTTATTTTAATTTGCATGGAAAAAGTAAATTCAGAGCAAAGTGATCTTGGTTATTATTATTTTTTAAAATGAGTCAGGTTTAGTTCTGATGGGCCATATCACTGTTTTTGTTTGTTTGTTTGTTTTGTTTTGTTTTTCATTCAGACAGGCAGGAAAGAAGGATGTTAAGGCTGAAGGTTAGTTGAAATGCAGCCCCCAGTTCAGGCCAAGTGAGAAATACTTCCATAGGAAGAATAATTTCCAGCCGAACAAAGGAAGCTTTGTTGACATCGGCAGCCATCTAAAGACAACAATCACTCCCTAATAAGGTGCTTTAACTCAGACCTTAAATTTCATCCACTTGACCTAAAAGGATTTCAACTTGTACCAAAGATCCGTGACTTTTGTGTGCAATGATGAACAAGTTAAGCAAGAAATGTTGCAAAAGCCTAACACTATTACTGAAGCTATGCAGAACCCACAAAAAGGGACCTTTCATGGCTACTCCAGAAGACGCAACAAGCAGCTGAAAGAGTCAGATGCAGATATTTACACCCAACCAATGGACAGAAGCTGCTGACTCCTGTGGTTGAATTAGGGAAAAACTGGAAGAAGCTGAGGAGAAGGGTGACCCTGTAGGAAGACCAGCAATCTCAATTAACCTGAACCCCGAGATCTCTCAAACACTGGACCACCAACCAGGCAGCATACACCTGCTAATATGAGGCCCCCAACACATATACAGCAGAGGACTGCTGGGTCTGTGTTCAATCAGAGAAGATGCACCTAACCCTCAAGAGACTGGAAGCCCAGAAGAGTTAGAGGTCTAGTTGGGTGGGGGGGGGTGGGGGTGGAAACATCCTTATGTAGACAGAGGGGTGAGGATGAGGTATGGGATGTGGAAGAGTAGAAGGGTGGATGAGGTGGGGGACATAAAACCTGGAGTATAAATAAATAAATAACTTTAAAAAGAAAATTTAATTTAAAAAGAGCAAACAAGAATTTTGGTGGTTAAGAAAGTGGAGGTGGATCCAGTATGAATAAGGTTAAAATATATTGCATGGAATTCACAAAGAATTAATAAAATATTATAAAAAATTTTAAAAGACCATCATCTATGGAACCTGCTTGAGTCAAAAAGATTGAGCACAAGAATCAGGTAAGAAATGCAGGGGACAAAAGCTTGTTTCCTCCTGGGAGAAAGTGGCACTTAAATGACTACAGGCAAAAGTTCATGCTGGGCTCAGGTAAAGTTGTTCACAAAGGAGCCTTCTTTACCTGTCAAGCTCCCTCCTTATCTGCCCCATTGATTCCCTACAAATACTTGTTCTTACTTGACAAATAACATATTCATCCTAACAGAAGTTGTGTTTTTGTTTTGTTTTTGAGGTTTTTTTACAGTGGCTTGTTCCCTCAGACACTGGTTGTATTTTTTTAATTGGATATTTTATTTATTTGCATTTCAAATGTTATCCCCTTTTCCTGGTTTCCCCTCCTGAAACCCTCTACACAAACCCCCCTACCCCTGCTTCTATGAGGGTGTTTCCCCACCCACCCACCCACCTACCTACACACTCCAACCTCCTCACCCTGGCATTCTTCTACACTAAGGCATGGAGCCTTCCCAGGACCAAGGGCAAATCCTCCTATTGGTGTCCAACCAGGCCATCTTCTGCTACATATGCACCTGGAGCGACTGGTCACTCTATGTGTACTCTTTGGTTGGTCGTTTAGTCCCTAAGAGTTCTGGGGAATCTGGTTGGTTAATATTGTCATTCTTCCTATTGGGGTTGCAAACCCCTTCAGCTCCTCAGTCCTTTCCCTATTTCCTCCACTGGGGTCCCTGTGTGCAGTCCAATGGTTGGCTGCAATCATCTGCATCTCTAAGTGTCAAGCTCTGGCAGAATCTTTCAGGAGACATCTATATCAGGCTCCTGTCAGCAAGCACTTATTGGCATCCAAAATAGTGTCTGGGTTTGGTGTCTGTACATGGGCTGGATCTCCAGGTGGGACAGTCTCTGGATAGCTTTTCCTTCAGACTCTGCTCCAAACTTTGTCCCCATACTTCCTTTAGTCAGGAGCTATTCTGGGTTAAAAATTTGGAGATAAGTGGGTGGCCCTATCCCCCAACCAGGGGCCTTGCCTTACCTCTGAATATGGTCTCTACAGGTCATTGGAGCCTCTTGCTTTCTTGGCATCTGGTATTTAAGATGAATTTTCTATATATTTAGACCCAGATTCAGGAGCAAGATCCAATGTGTATAGGAACACAAACCTAAGAGTGGAGAAAACCCTAAGCAGGCTGTTGTCCTAACCTAATTCCAGAGAAAGCAGCAAATGTACTAGAGGAATAAAAACAATTGCATTTATAATATTAAGTTTTGTATCAGATCTTTTCAAATTAGCCTTTCTGCTACTGAAATAAACATCATAATCCCAAATTTCAGAAGAGAAAACACTGAGGACTTTGCCCAGCTCCACAGAACTAGATGACCACTCAAGCCTCAGACTATTCTTCTATAAACAAGATATAATCATTTTTTAAAGTGTTGGCAGGGAGGAGGAGCAACAGTGCTTAGTAAGCAAAGGAAGCCCCGCCTCCCTGTACAAACCCATCTCCTTCTACTCTGTGGCTACTATACGCCACTATGTTGTCGTCCTCTTTCTGAATAGGGATTGTGATCACATTCCACTCCCTCTATTCCTCCCAGGTATTCTCCACATCCCCCAAATTCTTTATGTTCTCTCTCTTTCTTTCTATCTCTCTAAAACCTCAAAACAATTCAAATAAAAACAAACAAAATTTAAAAGCCCAAATGAAACAAATAGCTCACAAATTAGAACATAGGGCTCATTTTGTATTGGCCAACAGCTCCTAAGAATGGGCTTTGTTCTGGAATGAGGTTTGAAAGGCAATATATAAATATCTATGTGCACACAGGAGAATAAATGTCTTGTGTGCACAAGGGAACAAGATGTTAACAGGTCATGTTACAATCCAGTTGTGAGTGCTCTCTGCAGATATTACTCACATCCCAATCCCTTTGGCCAAGAGTTCCATCTAAATAATCCTATGAGTAAAGGGCTATCTATCTGACCAAGCTATGCAGTGTAATTCCTTATTCTACAAGCTTTCTTCAGGGAGCAACAGCTTTAAGAAAGATCACTTCCCACATGATGTATATACATCTAGCAGGGACAAAGTCATTATTTTTGCCCAATAAAGCTCTCACCCACTTTTATGAGTAAATTAATCAAAACACTTAAAACATAGTGTTGAAAAGCATCTTCGGGCTTCCAACCCTCCAGACCATACAGAATATTGTCAGCCTGACATGGATAGTGAAAGTTCCAGAATTTGGGAAGCTTGAGGTTAGAAGATGAGAGTGTCTTCTGTGCAGGCAGTCTCAGGTTTCCTCTCACACGTCCCCCAGGACCTGCCTCACCTGTCCAAAATGGTTTTCTTAGAAGAAAAATGACTATATCTATGATTTTCTTATACCTTTCTAGTTCTGTCTTCATATAGAATGGAATTTCATGATTGTTTCAGGGGTCTAGGTGAGTCAACATTTAGAGGTTCTAAAAAGATGTAGCTAGTGATCTTGAGGTAAAAGCTGATGCTGGGAGACAGAAAAACAAATGAGCCACAGTTTGAATTTTACATACAAAAACTGTCTCCTGTGTGTATCTGATCTGTCGATGTACATTCCTACACCTTGAGTCTTCTCGGATTGATTTACCCATATACTTTTGGTAATCGTATTCTCAATACTATCCTCAATATATTGGTTACTACCAATTCTTTTATTTTTTGCTCTTCTATTCTAAGTCCCGTTAGAACCTTTTGTAGTTCCAAACATTATATAAGAAAGGTGTTTACGAGGTCTTATATGTAAAAGGAAAATAAAATTTACATGTAGTGGAGAATATATTCATTTACTAAGAAATTTACATGAATTTTTATTCTCTTCATAAAGTAGGTTCCTACATAAATGCTATCTATTGAGAGTCCCAAAGCATATACAGTGTTGGATGGCTTATATATCTCAGCTGATACTTTAAAAAATTCTTTTGCATTCTTCATTCAGCAAAGACAATGTCATTTTCATCTTTGTAGCAAGCACTAATGATACTTGCATAGATGACTAATGTCTTCTCTGGTGAAAAATTAATGCAACACAGTAATTTCCCTACCTGGGGTTAATGAACGTGTCAGATGCTGAAAATGAGTTGTTTGAAACTAAATTACTATAATCTATATTTAGAAGACTGTTTCAGGGCTGGGGTATGAGTGTGTTGGGTAGGTATATTTCAATTTCTCTTTACCTTAAACCTTAATTTTTGCCAAGACTATTAAGTAATAACTTTCTTGATAGCCTAACATATAAACTTAATACATTATCTCCTATATTATGTTATTAGATTGAATCCCTTGAACAATTCATTTATCTATCCAGTTGAACTGTAAATAAACAGTCATACTGGTCACTTAGTATATATCATGTTCTTTGTTATCTGCTAGCCATAGAGATGTGAGTAAAGTACTATCTTTGCCCATTGTACTGGCTAGGTTTGTGTCAACTTGACACAGCTGGAATTATCACAGAAAAAGGAGTTTCAGTTGGGGAAATGCCTCCATGAGATCTAGCTGTGAGGCATTTTCTCAATTAGTGATCAAGGGCCCCTTGTGGGTGGGACCATCTCTGGGCTGGCAGTCTTGGGTTCTATAAGAGAGCAGGCTGAGCAAGCCAAAGGNGAGCAAGCAAAAAGTACCATATGTAAAAGATATGTTTTCAAAGGCAGAGATATATGCAAAGTTGGTTTTCAAAACTGAGTACTCCCAACTGGTCCACACAGCACCAGCGCCAGTCTCGGGTGCAGGGGCTGTGCACTCACCCAAGTGTCCTGCGGGACTCTCCAAGCAATCTTGGGACCATGGGTGAGCAGAACACATCTGTTCCAATCCAATCACGTGGGACTTGAGACAGCAGCTGTGAGATAGACAAAGGGCCAGACCAGGGCAGCAGGGCCCTTCTGGTCTGCACCAGCACCGGGTCTCCTCAGGCAGAGATGGCAGGAGGCAAGCATAAGAACAGAAGCAACAGAAACCAAGGGTACTTGGCATCACCAGATCCAAACTCTCCCACCATGTCAAGCCCTAGATACAACATCACACCGGAAAAGCAAGACATGGACATAAGTCACTCGTCATGATGATGATGGAGGAACCAAAAACAAAAAAGAAGGAAATACAAGAAAACAGAGACAAACAACTAGAATCATTTAAAGAGGAAAATCTTAGAGAGTTATAGGAAAACAATACCAAACAGGTGATGAAATTGAACAAAACTGAGTACTTACTATAATGTATGATTGGCCAATTCATTAGAAAAAGACAATTCGATGCTGTCTGTGGCTGACAGTGGAGCATCTTGTAGTGATGCCCACTGACATGTGGCCAAGAAGACAGAAGATTGAGCACCAAAAAGACAGAAGATTGAGCACCACATCTCCTGGTGGAAGTGACCAAATTGGGTCCAGGTTACAGACTTGATGAGGACATAGGATTCCTTAGAACTGGAGTTACAGATGATCATGAATCCCCATGCGACTGATAGAAACTGACCCAGGCCTTCTGGTTGGCTCCAGCACCTTGTCACCTTGGGCCCGGGGTCGGCAGACACTCACATGGTCCCTGAAGGATCCTCCACGCAATCTTGGGACCACTTGTGTGTGGGGCACAACATCTGTTCAAATCAAATCGCCCAGGACCTGAGACAGCATTAGAGAGGTAGAGAATCAGCCAGACATGGGTCAGAGGTCCCTTCCGGTCAGCGCCAGCACCTGGTCACCTTGGGCGCAAGGTTTGTGGACACCACCATGATCCCTAGAGGACACTCCACGCGTTCTTGGGACCACAGACCAGACAGCTTCACAACCCTCGAAGGAGACACCACTCCCAGGCACTGTAACATGCCCAAGATATTAGGACAACAGTATCCCAGGATAACAGGAGCTGAGTCACACCAGTATTTCAGGGTATCAGTGGAACCTGACTGCCAAGAACTCAGACACACCCAAAATCTCAGGTTCACAGGAGCCCACATTCAAAGGAAAACATCGATAGCTGGACTCTGAGGAGTCCAGAATCAACTGGGATTATAAGAAGGACAGACTCCAATCAGATATATTGAGGACAGCAAGCACTTGAGATAGTCAGAAGGCCGGAGGCAAACATAAGAACAAAAGCAACAGAAACCAAGCTTATTTGGTATCATCAGAACCAAATTCTCCCACCATGGCAAGTCCCGGATACACCATCACACAAGAAAAGCAAGACATGGATCTAAAGTCACTTCTCATGATGATGATGGAGGACTTTAAGAAAAAAAATACAGGTAAACACAGGTAAACAACTAGAAGCATTTAGAGAGGAAACACTTAGGGAGTTAGAGGAAAACAATATCAAACAGGTGATGGAATTAAAAAAAAAAAAAACATCCAGGACCTAAAAATGAAAGTATAAACAATAAAGCACCCAAAAGGAGAAAACCCTGGAGATACAAACTATAGGAAAGATATCAGGAAACACAGATATGAGCATCAGAAAAAGAATACAAGAGATGGAAGAGACAATCTCAGGTACAGAAGATTCCATAGGGAACATGGACACAACAATCAAAGAAAATGCAAAATGCAAAAAGATCCTAACTCAAATTATCCAGGAAATCCAGGAAACAATGTCAAGACCAAACCTAAGGATAATAGAAGTAGATGAGAATGAAGATTTTCAAATTAAAGGGCCAGCAAATATCTTCAACAAAACTATAGAAGAAAACTTCCCATACCTAAAGAAAGAGATGCCCATAAACATACAAGAAGCCTACAGAACTCCAAATAAACTAAAACATAAAGGAAATTCCTCTCGACACATAATAATCAGAACAATGAATGCGCTAAATAAAGACAGAATATTAAAAGCAGTAAAGGAAAAAGTTCAAGTAACATATAAAGACAGTAATAATTACTTTACATATAAAGTAATTATTAGAATTACTCCAGATTTCTCACCAGAGACTATGAAAGCCAAAATATCCTGGATAGATGGTATACAGACACTAAGAAAACACAAATGTCAGCCCAGGTTACTATACCCAGAAAAACTCTCAATTACCATAGATAGAGAAACCAAAGTATTCCAAGACAAAACCAAATTCACACAATATCTTTCCATGAATCCAGCCCTTCAAAGGATATTAACGGAAAAACATTAATACAAGGATGGACTCTATGCCCTAGAGAAAGCAAGAAAGTAATCCTTCAACAAACCTAAAAGAACACAGCCACAAGAACAGAATCCTAACTCTAACAACAAAAATGACAGGAAGTAACAATTACTTTTCCTTAGTATCTCTCAATATCAATGGACTCAATTCCCTAATAAAAAGACATAGACTAACAGACTGGCTACACAAAAGGACCCAACATTTTGCTGCTTACAGTAAACATACCTCAGGAAAAAAGACAGACATTACCTCAGAGTGAAGGGCTGGAAAAACATTTTCCAAGCAAACGGTCTGAAGAAACATGCTGGAGTAGCCATTCTAATATCAAATAAAATTGACTTTCAACACAAAGTTGTGCAAAAAGTAAAGGAGGGGCACTTCATACTCATCAAAGGTAAAATCTCCAAGAGGAACTCTCAATTTTGTATATATGCTGCTGAAGCGAGCACAGAACTCTCAATTTTGCATATCTATGGTCTGAATGCAAGGGCAGCCACATTCATTAAAGAAACTTTAGTAAAGCTCAAAGCACACATTGCACCTCACACAATAATAGTGGGATACTTCAACACCCCACTCTCATCAATAGACAGATCCTGGAAATAGAAACTAAACAGAGACACAGTCAAACTAACAGAAGCTATGAAACAAATGGATTTAACAAAGATCTACAGAACATTTTATCCCAAAACAAAAGGATATAACTTCTTCGGAGAACCTCATGGTACCCTCTCCAAAATTGACTATATAATTGGCCATAAAACAGGCCTCAACAGATACAAAAATATTGAAATTGTCCCGTGTATCCTATCAGATCACCATGGACTAAGGGTGGTCTTCAATAACAACATAAATAACAGAATGCCAACATTTATGTGGAAACTGAACAACACTCTACTCAATGATACGTTGGTCAAGGAAGAAATAAAAAAAGAAAATAAAGACTTTTTAGAGTTTAATGAAAATGAAGCTACAACATACCCAAACTTATGGGACACAAGGAAAGCATTTCTAAGAGGAAAACTCATAGCTCTGAGTGCCTCCCAAAAGAAACTGGAGGGAGCATACACTAGCAGCTTGACCGCACACCTAAAAGCTCTAGAACAAATGGAAGCAAATTCATCCAAGAGGAGTAGAAGTTAGTAAATAATCAAACTCAGAGGCGAAATCAACCAGGTGGAAACAAAAAGAACTATTCAAAGAATAAACCAAACCAGGACCTGGTTCTTTGAAAAAATCAACAAGATAGATAAACCCTTAGCCAGACTCACTAGAGGGCACAGGGACAGCATCCTAATTAACAAAATCAGAAATGAAAAGGGAGACATAACAACTGATCCTGATAAAATTCAAAACACTATCAGATCCTTCTACAAAAGGCTATATTAAACAAAACTGGACAACTTGGATGAAATGGATAAATTTCTAGACAGATGGCAAGTACCAAAGTTAAATCAGGGTCAGATTAATGACCTAAACAGTCCTATATCCCCTAAAGAAATAGAAGCAGTCATTAATAGTATTCCAACCAAAAGAGCTCAGGGTCAAATGGGTTTATTGCAGAATTCTATCAGACCTTCAAAGAAGACCTAATTCCAGTTCTTCTCAAACTATTCAACAAAATAGAATCTGAAGGTACTCCTCCCAATTCATTCTATGAAGCCACAATTACTCTGATACCTAAACCACCTAAAGACAAAACAAAGATGGAGAACTTCAGACCAATTTCCCTTATGAATATCAATGCAAAAATAGTCGATAAAATTCTTGCTAACCAAATCCAAGAACACATCAAAATGATCATCCATCATGACCAAGTAGGCTTCATCCCAGGAATGCAAGGATGGTTTAATATACAGAAATCCATAAACATAATCCACTATATTAATAAACTCAAAATCAAAAACTACATGATAATCTCCTTAGATGCTGAGAAAGCATTTGACAAAATCCAACACCCTTTCATGATGAAAGTCTTGGAAAGATCAGGAATTCAAGGCCTATACCTAAACATAATAGAAGCAATCTACAGTAAACCAGTATCCAACATCAAAGTAAATTGAGAGAAGCTGGAAGCAATTCCACTAAAATCAGGGACTAGACAAGGCTACCTCCTTTCTCCCTGTCTATTCAATATAATACTTGAAATCCTAGCCAGAGCAACTCAAAACCAAAAGGAGGTCAAGGAGAAAGGAAGAAGTCAAAATATCACTATTTGCAGATGATATTATAGTATATATAAGTGACCCTAAAAATTCCACCAGAGAACTCCTAAACCTGATAAACAGTTTCAGTGCAGTAGCTGGATATAAAATAAACTGAAACAAATCAATGGCCTTTCTCTATACAAAGGATGAATGGGCTGAGAAAGAGATCAGGGAAATATCACCTTTCACAATAGTCACTAACAATATAAAATATCTTGGTGTGACTCTAACTAAGGAAGTGAAAGATCTGCATGATAAGAACTTCAAGTCTCTGAAGAAGGAAATCCAAGAAGATCTCAGTAGATGGAAGGGTCTCCCATGCTAATGGATTGGCAGAATCAATATAGTAAAAATGGCTATCTTGCCTGAAGCAATCTACAGATTTAATGCAATCCCCATCACAATTCCAACTCAATTCTTCACTGAGTTAGAAAGGGCAATTTGCAAATTCATCTGGAATAATAAAAAAAATTAGGATAGCAAAAACTATTCTCAACAATAAAAGAACCTCTGGTGGAGTCACCATGCCTGAGTCCACGCTGTACTACAGAGCAATTGTAATAAAAACTGCATGGTATATGTACAGTGACAGACAGGTAGATCAATGGAATAGAATTGAAGACCCAGAAATGAACCCACATACCTATGGTTACCTGATCTTTGACAAGGGAGGTAAAACTATCCAGTGGAAAAAAGACAGCATTTTCTTTCTTTTTTTTTTCCATTTTTTATTAGATATTTTCTTAATTTACATTTCAAATGCTATTCCGAAAGTCCTCTCCCCCTCCCCCCCTCCCTGCTCCCCTGCCCACCCACTCCCACTTCTTGGCCCTGGCCTTCCCCTGTATTGGGGCATATAAAGATTGCAGTACCAAGGGGCCTCTCTTTTCAATAATAGCCGACTAGGCCAACTTCTGCTACATATGGAGCTAGAGACAGCATTTTCAAAAAATGGTGCTGGCACAACTGGTGGTTATCGTGTAGAAGAATGGAAATTGATCAATTATTATCTCATTGTACTAAGGTCAAGTATAAGTGGTTCTAGGAACTCCACATAAAGCCAGAGACACTGAAACTTATAGAGGAGAAAGTGGGGAAAAGCTACAAAGATATGGGCACTGGGGAAAAATTCCTGAATAGAACAGCAATGGCTTTTGCTGTAAGATCGAGAATTAACAAGTGAAACCTCATAAAATTGCAAAGCTTCTGTAAGGCAAAAGATACTGTCAATAAGACAAAAAGACCTTCAACAGATTGGGAAAGGATCTTTACCAATCCTAAATCAGATAGGGAACTAATATCCAATATATATAAAGAACTCAAGAAGGTGGACTCTAGAAAATTAAAAAAACCCATTAAAAAATGGAACACAGAGCTAAACAAAGAATTCTCAACTGAGGAATACCGAATGGCTGAGAAGCACCTGAAAAGATGTTCAACACCCTTAATCATCAGGGAAATTCAAATCAAAACAACCCTGAGATTCTACCTCATACCAGTCAAAATGGCTAAGATCAAAAATTCAGGTGACAACAGATGCTGGCGAGGATGTGGAGAAATAGGAACACTCCTCCATTGTTGGTGGGATTGCAAGCTTGTACAACCACTCTGGAAATCAGTCTCATAGTTCTTCATAAAGTTGGACATAGTACTACTGGAGTATCCTGCAATACCTCTCCTGGGATATATCCAGAACATGTTACAACTGGTAATAAAGACACATGCCCCACTATGTTCATAGCAGCCTTATTTATAATAGCCAGAAGCTGGAAAGAACCCAGATGTCCCTCAACAGAGGAATGGATACAGAAAATGTGGCACATATACACAATGGAGTACTACTCAGCTATTAAAAACAATAAATTTATGAAATTCCTAGGCAAATGGATGGATCTGGATATTATCATCCTGAGTGAGGTAACCCAATCACAAAAGAACTCACATAACATGTACTCACTGACAAGTGGATATTAGCCCAGAAACTTAGAATACCCAAGATATAATTTGCGAAACACATGAAACTCTAGAAGAATGAAGCCCAAAATGTGGATACCTTGTCCCATCTTAGAATTAGGAACAAAACACTCATGGAAGGAGTTTCAGAGATCAAGTGTGGAGCTGAGACAAAAGGACAACCAGTGACTGCTGCATCCAGGGATCCATCCCAAAATCAGCCACCAAATGCAGATACTATTGCATACACCAGCAAGATTTTACTGAAAGGGCCCTGATATAGCTGTCTTGTATGAGGCTATGCCAGTGCCTGGCAAACACAGATGTGGACGCTCACAATCAGCTATTGGATGGATCATAGGGTTCCCAATGGAAGACCTAGAGAAAGTTCCCAAGGAGCTGAAGGGGTCTCCAACCCTATTGGTTAAACAACAATATGAACTTTCCAGTATCCCCAGAGTTCGTGTCTCTAGCTGCATATGTAGCAAAAGATGGACTAGTCGGCCATCATTGGGAAGAGAGGCCCCTAGGTCTTGCAAACTTTATATGCCCCAGTATAGGGGAATGCCTGGGTCAAGAACTGGAAGTGGATGGGTAGGTGAGCAGGGCGGGGGTTAAGAGAGGGTATAGGGGACTTTCAAGATAGCATTTGATAGTAAATGAAGAAAATATCTAATAAAAATGGAAAAAAAAGAAAAAGAAAAAGAAAATGACAATTCACTTTTGATCAAAACTATTTAACTGAAAACCTTAGTAAATACACTAAACACTTGCTGAGAGAAAAGTTCAGGTTAAGAAACTGTGAGCCAGCTTGCCTGCCATTCCTGTTCCAGCTCCTCTGCTAGGCTACTTTGGAATTGTTTGTTCTTTTTCCTTTCCCCATTTTATTGAAAATAGATTTCCTTGCATATAATATATCCTGACTATAGTTTTGCTCTTCTTTTCATCCTAGTCTCTCCTTCCCTCAGTTCCCTTCCCCTTACCTCCAGATCCACTATCTTTCTGTCTCATTAGAGAAGAACAAGCTTTTAAGAGATAACAAACAAACATGACAAAAATAAATATATTAATATTAAAATTAAGCAAAAGAAAATATAATAAAATTAAGTTGGACATGGGAACCGAACAAAAGGAAAAGAGTGCCACTAAGTTACACAAAGGACCTGGTGCAGTCAAATGCAGGCCCTGTGCTGCTGTTTCAGTCTCTGTGTCTTCAAATGTACCTTGAGGGGGCCTTGTTCTCTTAATGTCTACCATCCCCAGTGACATTTTTACCACGGAAGAAGAGGCAGAAAGATACTTTGGAATTTTGAAAGAAAATCTATAATCTTAGAAATCCTTAATTTTATCATTAGTGAAAGAGAAATAAACATTATTTAGAACATTTACTAGATAGCAAGCATATGATCATCTCACTAAATGATCAAAAAGTCTTTGATAAAATCAAACACCCCTTCATAATATATGTCTTGGAAAGTTCAGGGATACAAGGCACATACCTAAACACAATAAAGGCAATATACAGCAAGCTGATAGCCAACATCAAATTATATGGATAGAAGCTTAAAGGTTTTGATTCCATTAAAATCAAAGCTGCCCACTCTCTCCAAAGCTATTTAGTATTGTACTTGAAGATTCAACCACAGCAATAAGGCAAATAAAGCAGATCAAGGAGATACAAAGTGGAAAGATGTGTAGACCACTGGAACAGATTAGGCCACATGGGTCTAGGGCTGCTGGGTGAGGCAGATGCAGGGAGTTTGACTCTGCAGACAACAGGCTGCCACCAGGTGGGTGTTGGACCATGAGAAGCCATGGGATCCAGCTCTGGGGGTGGGAAAAGGCACAGTTTGGGGTCCCTGCAGAACTGCTAGAGCCAGGTTCTGACTCTCAGGCACCACAGATGTCGCTGGGGGCTGCGGAAGAGGCGGTTCTGGAGTTCCTGGGCCACATGGAGGCCAGAGACAACAGGTTCTTACTCTGGGACATCCCAAATGCTGCTGCATGTCACAGAAGAGCTGAGAACAGACCCTTGAGAAAAGGGTAGAAAGAGAGTTCTGGCAGGTTACTGCTGGGAGGAGAGAGTCTGGCTAGCTCAGCAGGCTGCTTGGGTTGGTGGCAACTTGGCTCTGCGGGTGGGCTTGGCTGGAGCTCAAGGAGGATTTCCAGCAGGAGGTTAGATGTGTGGTTTCTTAGGGGAAGACCTGTTCCATTGCTCCAGCATGGTGGGTTCCAAGGAGCAGAGATGGTCCATGGTTTTAAGGCATTTATTGTAGAAAGGTAGAAAGAGGGAGAGAATAGAGAAGTAGAATCTGGCCATGGCCATGTGGAGAGAGGGGAGAAGTGAGGGGGAGAAGGAGGGGAAGAAGCAAGAGTAACAGCAAGAGGGTAAGAGAGTGAAGAGGGAACAAACAGCCCCTTTTATAGAGGGCTAAGCCATCCTGCCTGTTGCCAGGTAACTGTGGGGAAGAGCATACCTGGCTGTTGCCAGGTAACTGTGGGAGTGGAGTCTAGACAGCCTGAGTGACTGAAGGCCACAGATTTATGGAGCTAGGGGCTCATGTCAGGAGCCTAGTGTCTAGGAGCATGGCAAACGGGCCTTCCATCTCTTGCAGATTAATCTGCTGGGTCTCCACTGTTTAAACCTAGCTCGACCAGAAAGCAGGCTGCCTTTCATGGCCCCACAGGACATCTAGGTATTTTCCCCCAGTTTCTGGCAATTATGAATAAAGATGCTATGAACATAGCTGAACACGTGTTTTTGTGGGATGTTGGAACATCTTTTGGGTATATGCTCAGGAGTAGTATAGCTAAGTCTTGAGGTAAACTACTCCAGTCGGCCAAATTGATATTAGCTATAAAATACAGGTACCATGCTACACTCCTCAGACAAAAAAAGCTAAACATAAAGAAAGACACAAGCAAGGAGCTTGAATCTCACTTAGAAGGGGCAATAAAATAGTTATTAGAGGTAGATAGAGGAATGGAACTTAGAGGAAAGGGTAATGGGGAGGGGAGTGGGGGATTCAGGATCAGGTGTGGGGAAGAACAGGAGAGATGGCTAGATGACCATGAAAATGAATGTAAATCTTCAAATGACTGGGATGAGGAGGTGGGAAGCATCTCCAGGACAAGATAGAAACCTGAGATAAGGGAGGCACCCAAGAATCAATGGGGGATGACTTTAGCTGTGAATAACAACATTGGGGATATGGAACCTGTAGAGGCCTCCTCCTATAGCTAGGCATGAACCCCAGTGGAGCTAAAGAGATACTAACTCACTCACAAAACTTTCACCCCAAATTTATCCTGTCTACAAGAAATGCAGGCATCCGGGATGGAGCAGAGGCTGTGGGAATAGCCAACTAATAATAGACCCAACTTGAAACACATCTCAAGGGCAAGCAACAGATCCTAACACTATTGATGATACTGTTATGCTTGTAGATAGAAGTCTAGCATGGCTGTCCTCTGACATGAAAGGCCTGACCCACCAACTGATTCAAAGTCAAATAGTGGATGGATCTTGGAAACTCTTATGGAAGAATAGGAGGAATGATTGCTGCCCCCAAGGAGATGGGAACTCCATAGAAAGACCAACAGAATCAACTAACCTGGACACCTGTGGGCTCTTGGAGACTGAACCACCAATCAAAGAACATACATGGGCTGAACTTAGGCCTCCTACCACATATGTAGCAGATCTGAGCTTGGTCTTTATGTGAGTTCAGAACAACTCAGAATCTCTTATCTGTACTCTGGATATGTTCTTCTAGTGGGCTGCTTTATCTTGCCTCAGTGGGAGAAAAAGCGACTAGCCTTGTAGAGACTTGAAGTGCCAGAGCTGGAGGATACCCAGGAGCCCCTACCAGTGCAGAGAAGGAGAGGGCAGATGAGGGAACTTGTAGGAGGGATTCACTGGGAAAGGGGTAGTGAATGAGATGCAAAGTGAATACGATGTGGGTAAAAGGAGCCTTTCCTCACTTCTGATAGGAGTGCAGAATAGTATGAAAGATGCTTATGAAACTAAAAATAAATCTATCATATGATCCATCTATACCCCTCCTAAGCATATACCTAAAGAATTACATATCCTACTACAGAGACACATGCATATCTATGTTTTTGACTCTTATAGAACCAGTCTAGTGTCCATCTGCAAATAAAAGGACTATGAAATAGAAAGGGAAAGCATAATATTAATCTAAGTAACCCAAACACATAAAGACAAAAGCTGCATATTCTCCTACATGTGTAGGTACCAGCCTATAATGTATATATGTTTATATTTAAACAGGTATCTGAGAAAATTCTGAAAAGCTAGAAAGGAGCTGGTCCAGCTCCGTTGTTCTGGCTCAAACTCCTCTCCATGCTAAATGGTTCAATCTTGTTTTCCTCTGTCTCAGCCTCTCCTGAATTGCTCTGCTTGGCCTCAAACTAACTTTAGCAATCTGTTCTAATCTTCTGGCTCCTTCTCATTCTCTGTCTCATTCTGTCTTTACTTGTGTCTAGCTTGTTCTCTCCCTGCAACTTGCCTGTGTACAACTCTCCCAGTTGAAACACAGTCTGAAGTCTCTGGGAAGAGAGAAAATTAAGTGAGAAAACACCTCCATCAGATTGGCCTATAGGCATGACTATGGGGCATTTTTCTAATTAATAATTGTTGGGGAAGGGATCTTACCACTGTGGGCAGTACCAACATGGCTAAGTGGTTCTAAGGTACAGAAGGTTCTAAGGTACAGTGAGGTTCTAGAGGTACAAACCAGGAGGAGCAAGTCAATAAGTACCATTCCTCCACTGTCCCTGATACAGTTCCCGCCTCCAGGTTCCTGTCTTGAGTTCCTGTTCTGACTTCATGAATTATAAACTATAAGCTGTAAATTGAAATAAAACCTTCCCTCCTCAGGTTGATTTTGGTCATAGTGTTCATTATAGTAATAGAAATCTAATAAAAACAGTGACCACCTGCCTCAGTTTCCTATGGTGATAACGTCCCTGCCATGACAGATTACACTCTAAATTGTGAGCCCAAATAGACCAACCATTGAGTGGCTTTTGTCAGATTATTTTATCATGGTAATAGGAACATTATCTAAGACCTTGCTTGGTATTGATGTCAAATAAATGCTGACAGAGAGATCATGAGGAGTGGGGCCAGAATTCCAACTCTAAGATTAGACACCAGTCTATATATTGTCAACTACCACACTATACCCACTGCATGAAATGGTACAAGTTCATGTTTGAGGGGGGGAGTACCTATTATATTGTTGTTATTGTTATTATTTTAATATGAGTGATTACTACTATAGTGGTTGATATGTAGGTATACTGGTTACTGTTTTCAGCTTAACACAAATAGGAAGAACCTGGGAAGAGGGAGCCTTAAATAAGAACATACCTCCATCAGACTGGCCTGTGGAACATTTTTTTAAATTAATGATTGTCTCAGGAGGGTCCATTCCACTATGTGTGGTATCACTCATGGATAGATAATTTTGAGTTGTATAAGAAAGCAGGCTGAAAAATCTTGGGAGGAAGCCAGGAAGCATTCCTCCATGGTCTCTGCTTCAGTTCCTGCTTCTAGGTTCCCACATTGACTTCTTGGGCTGACTTCCTTCAGTGATAGCTTGTGACCTGGGAGCTGGTATAAACTCTTTCCTTTCCAAGTCACTTTGATCATGGCATCTTATTACAGCGACAGAAAAGTAACTGATATAGTAGGTAAGTGTGAAAGATTAGAAGTGATCATGAAACCTAAACTAATTCTTAAAAGCCCAAAAGATTAATTTTAAAGATATTCTTAAGATAGCAGACCATGGTTTACAGATATTAAGAAACCAGTGCAGTGCTGGGAGCCAGAAAACACAGAGTTTGGAATCAGTGTCTGTCATTAAGGAGTGTGATTTCAAGTTACCTTATCTGACATGCTTGGGACCAAAAGTTTTTTGGGTTTCAAATGTTTACAAATTTCAAAATATTTACACATACATAATGAGATATTTGGGACAAAGAATCCAAGTGTAAACACAAAATTCATTTATATTTCTTTTTACACCTAATATCTATATCTATATCTATATCTATCTATCTATCTATCTATCTATCTATCTATCTATCTATATCTTGATTTTAATTTTAAACAATACTTTTAGTGCACCTGCATTTTGACTTATATTCCTCCATTCAAGCTAGTCAGATACCCCCTGCCCGCAAGGTTCCATGATGTTGAAGCACTAGTCTCTGGTCTAGCACTATTAGGAAGAGGAAGAATGACTTAACAAAGAGTGTAAGGTTAATATCAACTGTTACAAACTTTAGAAGGTGGGGCCTTTGTTATTAGCTTAAATACCATCAATTTAAGTGAGTAAAGGATTATTTCAGTTCATGACTAGGATTTTAGTCTATGGTCAGCAGATTAAAAATGTGAGAAGGCAAAACATTATAGCAAGGAACAAATGGAACAAGTAAAGATGCTTATCACATGACATCTAAGGAACAGATGGGTAAAATGAGGACTCAATATGCCCTTGAAAGGCATTCAATGACTCAGGTTTGTGTTTTTGTTTGTTTGCTTGCTTCGTTGTTGTTTTTCCTATTAAGCTCACCTCCTAAAAGGTTGTAGTAAATCTGAATAGTAATATTAGAGTGGACACATAAGCCTGTGGGACAACACTTAAGATCCAAGCATGTTATATAGCAAGGAAACTAGGCCATAAGGGACATGCTCTGAGAGGTTTGAACTTTAGTGGTCCATGCCCTATTCCCATCCCAGGCCACTCAGTACCTGCCATAATTCTCTGCTTTCTGCCAGGCCTATCTAAGTGAAACAGAGCACTAAAACCTCTTATGAGTCCAAGGAAATTTTTCCTTCTCAAAGTTGATTTTTTTTCAGGTATTTTGTGCAGTGTTAGAAAGTCAATTAAAACATGCAGTTGGGTGTGAAATTTTCTAGGAATAATTTCATATCAGCTCTCCAAAACTTCAGGCTGCAGAACATTTCAGAACGTGGATATTTTCATTGGCATTATTTAATTTACATGTAGAGTTGTATACATTGGTTCAAACATACTCATCATGTTCTCATGGAAATACTGGTAATATTGATAAGGTAATGATTGATAACCACATATACCACACAGTGCTTCCTGAGCAATCAATGATATAGCATCAAAAGGAATATCTTTCAATACTTAGAATAACACTCAAATACCAGTAGCTATTTATATAACTACTATGCTTACAATAATTATAATATTCATTATACTTTAAGCCTTCTATTGAACAGAAGTGATACCATGCAAATACAAATACATGCTTTTCCCTAAGAGTTCTGGTGATTTATAATTATGATTTTCAGTGGTTATGCCACTACATTCTATTTCAATTTCTTTGTTCAACTTTCTCCATATTATCTTAGTTTTTGTGGCTTTTGTTAACATAGAGAAAGGGCAGAAAACAAGACAAGCAGCTGCTTAAAATGGCATGCCTACATGAAGGAGGAAAACATTCTTCTTCCATTTTGACAGATCAAGTAATATTTTTATCTATCATGGGAGAGTCTAAACTGCACAGGTACAAGAATCTTAGTGGGTTTGAGTTAAAGCCATCATAAATAACATGTTTTATTCCCTTTGAAAAATTCCCTTGATTCATTACATTACTGAGAAGTTGTCAGAGCTTCTTTAGAGATATGTTTCCCATTCCTGCCAAATTCATCCCATCAACTGAGCTATGTAAGGGTATGGGGAAATCAAATAGATCAGAGCACTAACTTTTCTTTGGGTTTGACTCATGTTACATTTTTTTTTCTATTTACTTATAGCTTAACCATAGAAAATGAAAGGTAGAAGTAGAGGCATAAATCAGTGTAATAAAAGCAAAAAAAAAATCTCTTCCATTTTACAGAAATGGAGAGATTTCATCACCTTTTAAAAAACGCTTCAGAGATTACATATACACCATGCTAAAACACAAAGACAGGTGTCATGACTGAGTATCCTTCACACAAAGCAATCACTGTCTTGTGGAGTACAGCTTTGCCACCTTGCAAAACATTGTCTCAGCTGGGTAGAGTAAGGCATAAGACTCTCATCATAATATAAATGTGCTCCCTAGTACCTGGCAATGCTACACATGGCCTGGGGGGAGGAGCTAGAGCACACAGAGTCCTAGAGGAGGAAATGTAGTGACTAGAGCATGGGCTTCATCTATATAACTACAGGCTTTTCAGATGGAGCTGGTTGGAGGAGTGCCTAGACCCCTGTAAGTAAGCACTTTCACTTAAGCTCTTGAAGGAAGCCCAACAAACAAATCACTATTTCCCCAGAGTGAACCTTAACTGAATCATGCCTTCTTTCTGGCATTTTGTGATGAGGGGTAGATGCTGATTTATATCTCCCAAAAGTTAGGAATTTTAGCAACACCAGGTAAAGCCCTGAGCCTGCCAAACTACAACTGATTCTTTTACTTCTTTCACAGATAGATCAAGGTTTTTACATGCTCTGTACCTTCTGCTGAAACCTCAAGCCTCTTTCTCTCTCTCTCTCTCTCTCTCTCTCTCTCTCTCTCTCTCTCTCTCTCTCTCTCTGTCTCAGACACACACACACACACACACACACACACACACGAGTTTGAACACTACCAAGTCTTTGCATTGAAAACATCATATTTCTTACTTTTCATTTACATATTTTCTACTAGAAAGTGCTTATATAGAGAGAAGCCCTCAAGACAAACTAACAGTATTATGAATATGCTCTTACTTTCTAGAGAAATAGAACAATAAAGAGAGCAAACACCATACATTTTTTACTCATAAGTATTTGGAATTAAATCCTAGTTTTATCACTCAGTGGAGACTAAAAGCAACTTTCTAAACCCTCCCCAAGATTTTTAAAGAGAAATACATGAAATAACAAAGATAATTTTTAGGAGTTTGAAGGAACGGGGAATATTTTAAGACTTAACGACCACTTCCTTTCCTATACTCACTTTCCCATCAACAATGACAATTCAACTTAACTTTCAATGTTAATTTTTTCATATTTACCTCATTCTTTGGTGAGGAAGACCTACATTTTCCTCCTCTACATCCCTTAAATCTACACAGAACATCTATCTTGAAGACTGCTATATACTTAGGTCTGAAAAGAATATAAATGCTCAGAAAAAAATGAATGAATGAATAAATAAAATAGGGAGTAAATGAATGAATGTTTTTTTCTTCATACTTCACCGAGTACTGACACAACACAAAATCTGAATAAATACAATGCTGAAAGTATCGATTGAATGATCAAACACCTATACCATCCCATTTTTGTTCCATTTGAACTCTTCCTACCACTTTGCAAGCCTACATATTAGTTTTTTTTGCCCCCAAGGTTTTACAAATAGTGAAAGATTCTCCTTTGGCTTCAGATAAGTTATAAATTTTGCTGCAGCAGGTGAACCTAGCTATAATAATAAGACTGAATACAGCAGCCTTCTTTCAGAGGAAAGACGTGTTCTATTGAAATGGAAGGGAGGAAAAAAGATAGGCCTATCTACTTTGATATTTCCCAATTTCTGAACATCATCAGTATCTATAACTCTGCAATCTTCACCTAAATAATATTTTATTATATAAGTACATCATATTTTGTTTTATGTATCTACTCAACAATAGATGAACATCTGCTTTGTCTCCACTTTTTAGCTATTGTTACTATAACTAGTGTGAAAATTAATGTAAAGAATTTTGTTTGACTACCTTTTTTTCTTTACTAATCCTTTTGGAAATATACTGAAAGGTGGAATTAGTCATAGGGGATCATCTATTTTAATATATTAAGAACCATCAAAGTGCTAGTGTAGTACCTGTACCAGTTTTATATTTCTACTAGCTATTCACTAATGTCATTAATGTTTACACATGCACACAATTTTATGCTTGCATTAATATTTCTGATGAAGGGTGTATTCACTTTCTCCTTTAAGAGATGCAAGTAAATCTCTGAAAGATTCAGTCATTTGCTAAAAATCAGCTTCCTGTTATATCCTGTTGCTATGAAGTCTGGACTATGATACACAAAGTTAAATCTCTCTTTTTTTTTCCAACTTTTATTAGATATTTTCTTCATTTACATTTCAAGTGTTATCCAGAAAGTTCTCTATACCCTCCCCCCTCCCGGCACTGCTCCCCTACCCACCCGCTCCCACTTCTTGGCCCTGGTGTTCCCCTGTATTGGGGCATATAAAGTCTGCATGACCAAGGGGCCTCTCTTCCCAATGATGGGCAACTAGGCCATCCTCTTCTATATATGCAGCTAGAGACATGAGCTCAGGGGGTACTAGTTAGTTCATGGTTATTCTTCCACCTATAGGGTTGAAGACCCCTTCAGCTCCTTGGGTACTTTCTCTAGCTCCTTCCTTGGGAACCCTGTGATCCATCTAATAGCTGACCGTGAGCTTCCACCTCCATGTTTGTCAGGCATTGGTATAGTTTCCCCCTAGACAGCTATATCCGGGCCCTTTCACCACTACCTTGTTGGCATATGCTATAGTGTCTATGTTTGGTGGCTGATTATGGGATAGATCCCTGGCAGCCGCAGTCATTGGGTCCATCCTTTGGATTCAGCTTCAAACATGATCTCTGTAACTCTTTCAATGTGTGCTTTATTCTTATTTCTAGGAAGGGGTGACGTGTCCACATTTTGATCTTCCTTCTTCTTGAGTTTCATGTGTTTAGTAAATTCTATCTTGAGTAGTCTAGGTTTCTGGGCAAATATCCACATATCAGTGAGTACATGTTATGTGAGTTCTTTTGTGATTGGGTTACTTCACTCAGGATGATGGCCTCCAGATCCATCCATTTGCCTAGGAATTGAATATATTTATTGTTTTTAATAGCTGAGTAGTACTCCATTGTGTAAATATACCAAATTTTTTGTATCCATTCCTCTGTTGGGGGACATCTGGGTTCTTTCCAGTTTCTGGCTATTATGAATAAGGCTGTTATGAACATAGTGGAACATGTGTCCTTATTACCAGATGGAATATCTTCTGGATATATGCCCAGTAGAGGTATTGCAGGATCTTCCGGTAGTACTATGTCCAATTTTCTGAGGAACCGCCAGACTGATTTCCAGAGTGGTTGAACCAGCTTGCATTCCCACCAACAATGGAGGAGTGTTCCCCTTTCTCCACATCCACGC